>JBAWJQ010002358.1:1800000-2391843 GCA_037783105.1 Bactrocera zonata
ACCATACAGAATACAGCGAAATACCCATGCATAAACCTTGGCACGAAGCTCAAATGTCAAAATGAAAAAAGAAGAATTAGAAATAAAATTGAGAAACATGTATAGGCTATTGGATAGAAACTCTGTCCCATCCACATATAACAAAATTCTGGTTTACAAGCAGGTGTTCAGACTAGTTTTTACTTATGGGATACAACTTTAGGGCTGCTCAAGCCTACATAGCTTTGTTGTACAAACATAGTGATTCCAAAACAAAATTTTATGATGCGCCGTCAATGCGCCTTGGTACATATCTTGAACGCGATCTCGGAAATGACTCAGTTGCCGCAACAATCAACAAATATGCAAATTCTCATATGGAAGGACTTTCTGACCATGTGAAAACTTATACATACGTAGAGCATCATTAATTATTTTGTATTATACAATAAGCAAAACAAATTATTCGTTAGTTTATTTTATGTTAACTAGTTACAATGTTAATTAATGTTAATGAAATCCCATGCCAAATAATAAAATGAAGCAGAATGAAGCACCCAACGCTCTTATTTTACAGTGTGTAAAGGGGGGTTGTCGACAAACCACGCTTGCTTTCCATATATGAATATATAACAATAATAAAATCAATATGATATTTTACTTCTACTGTACATAGATTGGGGACAAAATAGTTAAATTGTAAAAAAAAAAAAAAAAAATTTTGATCACTTTCAAAGTAATCCATCCGATGCAATACTTTTTTGCCAGCAATTTTCCGGTCCTCGAAGCACTTTTCATGAGCACTTTTCATGAGCACTTTTTGAGATAGCCTGCAGCTCATTCAGCGAATTTTGTTTTATCTCTTCGATCGACTAAAAACGAGTTCCACGGATCTCTTAACTTTGTAGAACAAGAAAAAATCTCACCGAGCCAAATCTAGTGAATGCGGTAGTTGATCGATGGTATTCATTGCGTTGATTCAAGCAAGAACACGTTTCTTTTGCAACGATTCCGTATACGAGCTTTGGTTAGAAATGCAAAATTTGTTCGATATTTTTATCCATTATCAAATTAGTAAGACAGTACTGAGGTGTACCAACTAAAGCGGCTGCTGTAAATGAACTGATTGTTAGATCGCGCTCATATTTGGCATAGTAATTAAGAACAGTCCTGCCAACTTAGCAAAATAGATTTTTTTTATCAGTTACCAGGGGAATTTAATTACAATTTCCGGATACTTTTTTGTCACAATCTAAATTGAGGTTCAATGACGTTATGGAAGTAAAATATTAATTATTATTTAATTTTTTTTTCAGTGCCTTTAAGGTATTTTTTCACACATCTAAATATGTAGAAATCTGACCATTATTTTTCAATGCCCTCCTTACCGAATTTGTGGACTGTATCTATCTGATTTCTTTGCAGAAATATCGGTCAATCTATCCAGTCTAGGTCTAGTAGTATTGGAGAAATATGGAGGGAAGCCTCCATCATAAATTTGGTGATTTTACCTCGGAACAATTTGAAAACGATAATGATTTTTTTAAGAAAATCATCTTCTGCGATGATAAACAAAACTGTCAATTCTGGAGCGAAAAAAATCCAGAAATTACTCATGATCAACCATTATATTCACCTAAATAGACAGTGTGCGGTGGTGACACCGTTACTGTAAATTGAAAGCAATATAGATCAATTACAACCCACTTTTTCTGGCTGTTATTAGAAGAAGTTGATCTTGATAACATCTCGTTCCAACAAGAGAAGTCTACGTGTCATCCAGCACGTACAACAACCAAACAATTGTGATAAAGGTTTGGAGATTCGATTATTTCAAGAAATTGTCACATTGAATGACCTTCAAGAAGTTGTGATTTAACACCATTAAATTACTTTTTGTGGGGTTATTTGAAGTCATTGGTCTTTAACAATAAACACCAAAAACCACTTTTCAAGCTTTAGAAGTCAATATTAAACATGTTATTCATGACATATGCCTTGAATTAGTGGCAAAAGTACTCGAAAATTGGAATCGTCGAATTCGATCCGGCAAAAGAAGTCGTGGAAGCCATTTAAGTGATATTATATTCAGAACTTATTACTTGACAATAAATAAAACATTTTAATTTCCTTACTAATTAGTGAGTTTGTTTATAAAAGATTATATACTCGTATTGGAAACCCTATATATTCCTGATTATGTAAGGTATCTTAATGATCCTCAGTCTCAATAACTTTCATTATTTCAGTATATTTTATTTATAAGTTTCGGTTTTGGGCGGGGGTAGAGGACTGAATGCATGTAAATTCAGAATGCCCAATGTACTCGGATATGAGTAGTATGGGGATTATCTGCGCTAATGACGGCAAAAAAGTTTAACTGGGAATTAGGGTTAGTTTTGCATGAGTGGTGTGTGTATGTGATGTGTGTAAGGGGTCCAACCCTTGACCATCAGTCCAGAGCTATATGAAAACTCAACTGGTAGTAGCTCTGTATGGTCTGAACGGAGGCTTAATTCTGGTACCATGGGGAGCAGGAGTCCTTAGAGTTCGCTCCAACATGCTCATGCGGGCTGGCCTCTCAAGGAGTATCGTGGTGGTTGTGGTTAAGACCCGAATGCGGAAAAAACTGACACTTTTTCAGTTGAATGTGGAGTTGGATTGGAAACCGGATGCCGGACCCAAAGTACGGCAGAGGTTTTAAATGGATCTCGAATCATACCATGCGGGTTACTGTGTCCATTTCACCCTGCGTGGCATTTTCGGGGCGCTGCTCGAAGCATTGATTTCATCTGCTGTGCTTTACGGCTGTCGTCAGCGAGTACCCGCGTTAAATACATCGGACGTTATCTTAAACGTTCAAAAGCACAATTACAGTTGAGTTGCCTAGTAGGACTCCAAGCAGAAACGTTTGTCTCTAAATTGTATCAAATGTCAATTTAAAAAGTTTCTTTAAATTCTTTCCCATGGAACCAAACCATGAAATTCCCTTTCCGCTGTAACAAAAATAAAGGAGACTTGTAACTTGAGGTCAATCTGACGAAATTTTATGGCTCGTTGACAGTAGCTAAGATTAGTACTCCAGGACACCGTTATACACTTTTAGTTTAACATCATTTCGTAGTTAGGTCAAGGAATTTCAACCATACTACCGTACTATATTCCTAAAGCTACATACGGAGCATTGAAAAAATATTTTCCATTTTATGAATAATAAATTTCAGTTTAAAATTCGAAGAGACATGAAAAAAGTCATTTGCATGGGAGATATACAAGTATGTTATAGTTGTCCAGTTTTTTCTATGTTCATCGTCATTATTGAGTATTTTTAACTCTTAGCTTTTTAATTAAATGTATGTAATATATGGTATATTTATACAAAGTTACCATATTCCCTGATTTATAAGAGAAATCCCTGATTTGGATCTTCGCACTGATTCCCCGATTTTCGTGAAAAAAGCACTGATTCACTAGTGAGCATCACAGCGTTTTAGTCTGCTTTGGCGTTTTGAATTTGCGCGCCACGCGCAGGATGCATTTACATGAATCATATCACTCATGGTTGCGTTCCAAAACTCGACCGAGTTCAACTCGCGCAGGTTTTTTAAATATGCAACGGGACTGATTTTGACTTAAACCGATATGGTAAATATATATAGATATACTGCTGGGCACAAAAAAAGGTGACATTGTATTTATTTTGAAAATTCTTTATTCATTCTTCCAAATCAATTTCATCCCCTTCAAAGTAATCCCCTCCCGATGCAATGCACTTATGCCAACGGATTTTCCAATCTTCGAAACATTGGTTGTAATCACTTTCCGGGATGGCCTTCAGAACCGTCTTCGCTGCGGCTTGAATCTCCTCTATCGTCTAAAAACGGTGTCCCCGGAGAGGTCTTTAGAGCTTGGTGAACAGCCACAACTCGCACGGCGCCAGATCAGGTGAATACGGTGGTTGTGGAACGATATGGGTTGAATTTTTGGCGAAATAATAACGAATTACGAGGGCGGTGTGGGATGCTGCATTATCGTGGTGTAAAAACCAAAAATTGTCTTTCCACAATTCCAGCTTTTTAGGCGGATAGCGTTACGCAAACGACGCATAACGTCGTTGGATTCCTTGTTGACTGTTTGACCGGTTGGAAGGAATTCATAATGCACAACACTACGATAATCGAAGAAAACAGTCAACATGACCTTGATTTTTGAGCAACTGTGGCGCGATTTTTTTGGTTTCGGCTCTCTTTTAGCACGATATTCGCTCGATTGATCGGTTGTTTCGGGGTCGGAAGCATAGATCCAAGCCTCACCGCCAGTTATAATGCATTTCATGACACCCTGGTAGTCGGAAAGCATCGTTTCACACACTTCAATGCGACGCCTTTTTTCCAAAAAAATCAATGTTTTCGGTACCAGTCGAGATTTGAAGTGCTTGAGGCCCAAAACATCCTTCAAAATGATATTGGCTTAGCCTTTCCATATGCCAACTTCATCAGCAAGGTTTCTAATTGTTAATCGATGGTTTTTCAACACCAAAATTTGATTTGTTGAACGTGAGCTTCGTCGGTTGAGGTTGATGGTCGCCCTGGACGCTCATCGTCTTCGACACGTTCACAGCCGGCTTGGAACTCATTGTACCACTTGTAAACATTTTTATAGACACAGCCTCATCACCAAAGGCTTTCTGCACCATCCTCAATGTATCCGCAGCAGAAAATTGATTCCGTTAACAAAATGTAATGCAAATTCTTTGCTCAACAAATTTCGACATCGCAAAAAATGAAAAACTCACTTTTAGCAGCTCACAAAACGACACGTATCTTAAACACTAATGAATATTTTGACATAAATGTGACTGACAGTACTACCGATCTAAAAAAAAATAGTTCTCCAAATCCTTCGACGCGCGCAGTTTAAATGTCACCTTATTTTTTGATATATATTGCACTCTATGGCTCCATGAGGGCAAAGGGGAACACTCCAAGGTTTCTTAATTTTGGTTTCGTTGATAAAATGGATTGAAGATTGACATATTTTCAAACTACTTATCAGCGTATCTATCCGATTATAGGATATCGAGTGCCGGCTCCAGGCCTGCTGCCAAGCAATTGGCTTATTTTCGCAGCCGCATTTATTCGACGCAATTTATAATGACATGCTACTTTTACACGGTCGCCAAAGTCTCGTCCGCTAGCAAAGAGCAGCTGCCGCGCGTAGGTGAGGTTGAAAATTGAGTGGTTGAGATTATATAGTATGTTCGCATTACTATCCCTGATCCACCATGCGTATTTTGGATGCCCAACCAATACTATATGAACTAACTTAAATTACAACACAACAACGCGCAATGATTTGTGGAATTCACTTAGTACATATTACACTGTAGATATCACTTAAAATAGTTCATTTGTATTTTCTTTTGAGGTTAAATCCAGTAATACAGTAATTACAAGAATGCTGTAGTTATCTGTTTTACTAAGAAATACTTTAATTATTTTCTAATCCTTTGCTTACCTTTATATTTCGCTTATATATCTGTTTACTCACCTTAATACTCTTGATACTTTTCTCTTAAAGAAATGTTTCTCTTAATTTGCGCCTCCTTCTTACAATTTTTTCTTTCTTTTGTTTCATTTCAACAATTTTTTCTCCGTTTTCTATTAAAACGCAAGCTTTTGAGCCGCTAAAAGCTTATTTACGGAAAAGAATCGAACAAACAACTCGCTTTTTCGCTGAGAGCCCACACAAAGACAGTAAGGGGCTAAGGTGAATCTCTTGGTATTGATTACGCGAAATCACTTCGAGTAAAAGTAATTAAAGAAAATCAGTAGACAACAGTATGAGTGTATTGCGCTTTTATAATTACGGTTATACTTGAAAAACACCACTTAATTATAACTTCTTCAATGTGTGTATGTGTGTGTGCAGACTTGACTGCCATACCGGCGAAGTAATCGGGTTTAACAGAGATTTAGTGTTGCTCATCGTTTTAATTAATTACATTGTAGCACCCGTATTGGTTAAGCGAATTTGTCAAAAGAGCACAAGCGGAAAAACAGAGAAAAGCCAGCGACTTAAAAGAAATTGTAGCTTTTCGCAGCGCGAAGTCAAAGCAAAAGCATAAAAAAGTCGTGCAGTGAGGCGCCCAGCTGCTGCGCACAATAAAGAAGTGCAACAATGTTGCAGCAACAGCAGTTGTTCGCGGAAAATGGCATGCGACATATAAACAAACATACAAACAAGCACGCTGCACTTGCAGTAGTAACCTTACAAGCTAGCATTTGCCGGAGTGTGCGCTGAAATGCGCTTTCGCCTTAATTGACTGCTTCAAACGGCTACACGTTCCGCTCTGCGGATGCTGAACAAAAAGCATTGAATGCGCAAAAACAACAATTTTAAGTGAATTTAGTAAAAGCGTAAGCCAAAAACAACGCTAACGACAGAACAACAACAACAACACAACATAACATTAATAATAAGCAAGTGCAATAAACAGCGAAAGCTTTGCAATACAAAATATTTTTCCAGAAATTTACACAAAAACTACATTTTCGCAACATAATGTGATAAAATCCTATTTCACTTTTTTACTGCGTCGCTATTCTTTCTTACTTCGACTTTTTTGTTTTTGGTGATTGAAAAGCGCATTGTGGCACTATGTAGAATACAGTGTGCCGATTAAAAATAGTAACAAAACTTATTACTGAATATTTTGTTGAATACTCACACTAGTTTTGTTGAGGAAAGGATCCTTTCATGGTGATTACCAAAAATTGGCTTCCATGAATGTGGCCACCAAGGGGAAGAGACTGAAATCCCCGTATTGTCAAAACGAAAATGGAACTTGCACGAGATAGCTGATTACGTTAAGTTATAGTTGATCCGCAATTGATTATTAAGGCGATTAATATCAATCCACTTCGTTGAGTTCGCCAAAAATACGTCTACTTAGATATTTTAATCTCAGTATGGCAAAAGCGAGGTATACAGGAGGAAGTGACGAGATGAGTCCACCTCGCCTTCCTCATTGCAGCTTTGGCAACAGAATAATTAACCGCACCACGTGCAAACCTAATGGACAGCGTCCAGTTAAAACACCTATAACAGCCGCGAGCCAGTAGTTCGGAGGTCTTCTTGCTGTTAATACTGCGCAATAAGAATCTCGCAGTCGAACAAGTTTTGGTTGATGACCAGTGCTTGCTAAACTCACTGGAGATCCGAAGATCCGATGTCAAGAAGACATCCGGAACCGGCTCGTTTCCAATCAGATGGAATTAGGAATAGAGTGCAAGCTCAACAGCTTTACAGTTTCCAATTGTTTCCCATACAAGTAACTATAATATGGCCGAAACTTGATGCTATTTTTAATGAAGTCATGGAGTCTTTAGTTAGTTTTGAGCGCACAGTCAGCGAGCTGTGCTGTGAGAGTGAATGCACACCTGTCTATAGGAAGCCGCACTTAAGAGCAATGCATCTACTGCTGCCTTGATAGCGGCCACCTCCGCTTGCAGTTGCAGTGGTAATCTGAAACTAAATTTGGTGGTGAGCTCCCGACAAAAGACTTCACCATCTACTTTCTCTTTTAACTTCGACCCAAGGCTCATAGCTTAGACCGTAGATATCTCAAAACATTAAATACATCAAATGTTGTATTAAATATTGGACATGAGAAAGCTGTCCGCTCATTGAGTGCTATCTCCTCGATCCGTATAATAAACCGCCATCGTGGGACTACTTTGCGATAGTATTTGAGGCTGTTTAGGTATTATCTGAAAATAGTTTCTGCGTTGTTACGGAACCATCGACGGAACATGGCTACACTCTTATATTGAACTAATTCCAAAACCAACTAGAAATCGAAACTATCACTCAACTAACAATCGGTGGAGGATAATCGAACGTTTTTGAAGGAGATGGAAACTTTTCTATTATTCAAGAAGATCGTAGAAGGCTCTATTAACTATGTAGAATTGTTGGGATGAAACGACGACTAATTGCTAATAAAATTATTAATTTTTCAAAAGAAGAAAGTGGTATTTCATGGAGACAACATATCGATTTATAACTCCGCTATTGCCACGGTCAAATAGTTCGAATTTGCCTATAAGCTGCTGCCCAATCGCCTTATTCTTTAGATTTAGTTCCGAGATGTTTTCTTTTTTTTTTTTTGTTGAAAAAAATTTTTAAATTCTCTCGCAGAACAAAAATTTGAGTATATTGAGAATATTTTATTACGAATTCACGAATTTGGTTGGAGTCTGCTTGATACCTTACTATAGAACAACCGCAATGTTCCAGGTTAGCGGAACGCTGCTGAGCTTCCGCAAAGACACTGTTGGAGTTCTGGAGTCCACGTTGTCCTGTCTGGAACAACTTAATGGAACTTACTCTGAAAAACCACCAAAACACAAGAATCCCAAAATTAAGCTTAACTGCATTTCGATTGGGCGCTTTAAAGATTAACCTCATGCATTGATTCCAACCAGTGCAACCTACAACAATGTCAGTTAGCCTAAACAGATATTAGTCTAAAAAGATATCTATAAACTTTGGCCCACAAAATAAAATGTCCTAAGAAGTTCTTTACTTTCAGCCATGGTATTTAGTAATTTTAATAAAAGATGTTGAGAATTACTTTTCCTAATCTCTTTATATAATTATCCAGCATGGTGTTAGCTTACACTGTGTGCCCCTAAAAACATCTAATGGCAGATGCGACTTTTATTTACTTAAAAAATTTATATAAATGCATAAAAACATACAAGCTCTGGTCTAGTATATACAAACACACACCATAACTTCCTAACGCTCCAAAATCACTTTTCTATAACTTCTTCTTCTTACAATTTGTTGTCTCCTTTTTTCTTACAGTACACACACAACTACCGACACGCAACGCTGGTGTTTACGAGAAAACACAAAAATCGTCGACCGGCGTCGTACCCTCACCGCGCTCTCCGTGGGTCTTCGCGAATGCTGCAGCGCCACAAATGCATTTTAACGCACAGCGACTACTGCACGCGGCAAATACGATTACACTCCTCTACGTCGCATTATCCTTGTTCAAATTCATATCGAATGAGTTGTCCGTCGCCACGCTCACAGCCACGACACTATGGCGAGCGAATATCTGAAGCGAAGCAATGCGACAGCGGCAACAAGCAAGCGACGATGATAAGAGCATAACAATAACAACAACGAAACGGCGGCGACAACAACAACACATGCTCAAAGTATGTGGTATTTGGTTGTTGCTCGTGGCAAGTTGGAGTTGGGAATTCATCGTCACGAGTGCTACTTCGTACCGAAGGTGCGGTGTGCGGCATATCTAATACAAACAAATGTATATAAATATATATACATACATTCAGACGTATATTGGTGAAATGTATGTAAGTATAAGTCTTAAAGTATTAAATTTAATTTGTTTGTTTACTTATTTATGCTAATGTGCATGGTACGTTTGAATGGACGACAGTGCGTATGAGTGATATTTTGTAGAGAGAAACTCAGAAGCACCTTGGGACGCAAACAAGCAACTCTTCCTTTTCAATTACTAGTTACTTCGTTGAATCTTAATACATTTAAAAACTGCAAAATTATTTATATTATATTTTCATTTGGACGATGATGAGGTGCTTGGCACCTGAATTTCCCTCTTTCTCTTTGAAGGAAATATTTATTTCTTATTCAGATTAGTCCAAATTAATCAATTTATTCGCAAATAGTAATAAAAATCAAAAAGAGGTAACTTCAATATGTTTCATATTTCAATTAAAGTAATTTATATAAGGATACTGAATTCCAATTTCAAAAAGCAAAACAAGAAAAAACATTAACTTCGTCAGTTTGTATGGCAGCTATTTGCTATAGTTAACCGATCTGAAAAATTTCTTCGGAGATTACATTGTTGCCTTAGAAAATAATGTACACCAAATTTCGTGAATATATCTTGCCAAATATGTAAGTTTTCCATACAAGCATTTGATTCCGATCGCTCAGTTTGTATGGCAGCTATATGTTATAGTGGTCCGATATCGGCCGTTCCGACAAATGAGCAGCTTCTTGAAGACAAAATGACGTTTGCAAAATTTCAAAACGATATCTTAAAAACTGAAGGACTAGTTCGTATATATACAGATAGACAGACGGACAGACAGACGAACATGGCTAAATCGACTCAGCTCGACATACTGATCATTTATATATACTTTATAGGGTCTCCGACGATTCCTTCTGGGTGTTACAAATTTCGTGACAAACTTAATATATCCTGTTCAGGGTATAAAAATATTTTTTGGGGTGGGTCGGCACTGCCATTCCAAATCAAAGTATGTCGACTTATTTTGTGGAGGTTTTTGCAGTTGCAAGCCCATTTAAATATATCACATATCCTATGTGTAAAAGATCGAATAATGGGAAAAACCTATGGAGGACTGAATCTGACACGAAACGTCATGTATGGTAGTGACTCTCGGCAATATCCTTTACTCCTGTTTTTCTCGATACCCGAGTCAACGATTATGGTAAATGAACTGTTTCGTGAGGAAAAACGATATTTGTAAAATTTCAGATCGGTGTCTTAAAAACTGGGTCTCCGTATATACAGACGGACTTAAAAAACTCAACTCAACTTGTAATGTAAATCAAAACATATAAACAAAAAGTTTTATGCAAACATTGTATACCTAATAATACATCCAATTTTCTTTTGAGTGTTACAAACTTCGCGGCAAACGAGCATAGTTAATTTAGGATTATAACTCAGCATTACACCATTGATAAGTTTGCCTTTATCGAGGCAATTGATCTAAATGATGTCTTATCAACTCTAAAAAAGCGTCGCTAAGACTTTTCTGTCCACTACGACAGTCTTCGCTTCCTACGAAGCAGGTTCGTCCATTTCGGATCACGTGAAGTCCATTGTTTAAACTAAATCTTGAACTCAGATGTGTAATAGTACAGCCATTTTTCGTCGATGATGAACAAACGACGATAAAACTGTTCGCAATTATTCTTAGATCGCTTCAAATGCCGTTGCAAAGTGGCCTCACTATTGTGATTATTCTCCGAAGTGAGCAAATGCAGCGCCCATTGCGGCGACAGCTTTCTCCTGCCCAAAATAAACTTCAGCCATTTAATCGCGACAAAGACTCATTCTCATTCTCAACAAACCATAAAGATATTGGAACCTTATATTTTATCTTCGGAGCCTGAGCAGAAATAGTTGGAACATCACTTAGAATTTTAGTTCGAGCTGAACTAGGGCATCCCGGAGCACTAATTGGAGACGATCAAATTTATAATGTAATGTAATGTTATGCAATATATTTTCCAACCAACTCAGTTACTGCTTTAACTCCAATAATATATCTATCTATAATATATCTATGGAGATTTGATCGGCAAAGTCTCTAGTCCCGTACTCTTTGAGAAACCCAATGAAGCTCGCCAGATTTTGTAACATTAATATCCATTAAAAAAATGCAAGCAAATATAAGCTATTTAAGAAAAGTCCTAAATGCAGCCAGTATCCCAATAGCTAATGCTAACCTCTAAGTAGAAGTAGCCCCCAAGGAGTCAGAGGAAAAAGAAGACCTGCAGGTCAGGTGGAGAAGGACCTGGCTGCACTTGGTATTTCGAATGGGCGCTAAATAGCGAAAAGAAGAATTGACTAGCATGCTATTGTTAACAGTAAAGACCAAGGTTTAAATTATATAAATTCTTACTAAAATTTTGGGTAAAAAAAGTTCTGTCCTTCTAGAAAAAATGTCAATAAAATTACGCACAGCATTCAAATATTTTACTAAGAAAAAATGTACACAATCTAACATACGAGATCGTAAAGGACACACAAGGTCAAAACAAATGCGCTCCAAGATGCCCTTGCAGCCATCAGCGCTCGATTACGATGCTGCACGATTTTACGGCTGTCAACAGATATTCTCGCCATATCAGCATCTATAAACATACACAACCCCACACATACTTATTGCAAATAAAGCGTTTCTTCATGCATTTGCAAATATTTGAATAGAATAAAAATGCATGGAGCACCTTAGCAGACGTGCTTGAATGCTTCCATTTGTCTGTCGTGTCTATATGTCCATTTTGATTATCTTCGTTTACAGTAGAGTGCATACATATACAAGTACATAGATTTAAACTTACATTATATATGAATAAGAAGGGCAATTTGATATGTCGGAACTTTGAGTATATTAACGATATTGCTGTTGACATCTATTATCTGTTGATAGACCACTACCGAGTATTATGGGAACTGAAGTATTTTTTTAGAATTCAACGCCATTTTGAAGGAAAGGACTTCCAAAGATTTTACAAAAATGAAGAAGAAATGAATTGTGCGCCACAAAGATTTAGACCCAATAGCTGTAGTTTATGCTTGCTTAATTCTTTAAAGAAAAATCAAAAAATTCTTAAAACTATACAGATATTAGATAGCTATACTCAAACAATAGTGAAACCAAGTGATGGCCTCACACAATTATTTCGCAGAGTTCAACCGTGAATAAAACTCTAGTGATAAATTTTGGTCCTAAGCTTATATTTTGGGGTTCTCACAGACTTAGTTCATTCGACTACTAGATACATAATTTTAAAATTCTGATTATATGTCATTGCATATTTCCCAGACACCTACGATCCCATGATAAGATCTTCAACTGAATTAATCAAAATTCTGACTTTCACGTATTTTAATATTATATAATGTCTATTACCGCCTTGAAAATTGGCTTCCGAGCCAATACAAACATCCAATAATTACTCAGAATGTCTTTTCTTATAAGACTCACCCGGGATGGCCTTCACTGCGAATTTTGGTTTACGGTTTCGGCTCAATGATTCCTGGACAATTTTGACGCCATATTCATAAACCCACGTCTTGTCACCAAGACAGGTACATTTGAGGAAATTGGGATTATGAGCTACGTTGGCCAGCATATCTTTTGCGACCTCTTCGCAAAATATTATATTGGCCAAAATGTGTTCTTTAAATCCATAAGAGATGTTGAGATCCTCTGACATATTTCTAATGTCAAAATAATGTTTTCCAGTACTTTTCCTCTAACTTTTCCGATGTTATCGTCAATAACAGAGGCGAATGCTTTGTGTTACTCAAATACTTGTGTTTTCGATGAAATAGATTATCCAAACATTTCTGCAATATTTTCAACGATTCCATTTAAACTCTATTTCATCTAAGGAGGTAAAAGAATATTTTTGTCAAATTCCACACAAGTCTGAAGATCATTCTTAATTTTTTGGGCTTGGCTCAAAATCTCACTATCAATATATGAATTAAGAATACATACTTTTTTATTTCATATTAATTAGGAATGTCAAATTTCAAGGACTTAAGAATTTTGAATAATTATATTAAATCTTGCAATTTTTTACTAGACATAGATAATCAAGTGATATGTATAAAGTCAAAAGATATTATTAAATATACGTATGACCATTCTCACGACAGTCGGGTCGTTGTAATCGGAACGAATTCGGATTTTGATCCAGCCAAGGACTGTCAACTCAGCCACATTCCTCCACATAATGTTAGGAATGCTTTTTGCGACTAAAAACTTTAATGACTAAAAGTGGGTGGAGCAAACTTTTATAACGAATATTAAATGAAATTAAAGTGAACTTAACTGAACTCATCAAGTAAATAGAAAATATCGAACTACACTGACTTTTTACTTCAAAATGGTCTAAGTATCTAAATATGTCCAGAACATATAATATTCTAAGTTAAGATCTAGGATAATAATTTGAGCTGCAGAACTTAATCAAGCAGGTAAAATCTTTTATAAGGTTGGACAGCTGTGCCATTAAAGAGGAAGAAGAAGATCTAGACTCATATTTCCCGAAATATAATGATTCATATATCCACACTTCCATTTCTGGTATGAAAGCAAAACTTTATCCAAGATCTATATTCTGGCTTGAAAGGAAAATTATATTTTTTAAATATTAGACACGGTTTGTCAAGGAAAAGCGTGGTCGGGATAATTTATAACAAAAATTATTTTATGAAACTTTGATATTTATATATACATTGTACACATTACAAACAGAGAAGCAATTTGGTCAATAATGTGTCCAGTCACCACCGGCATCGATAATTGCCTGGCATCTCCGAGGCATGCTTTCTACGAATTTGACGGCGTATTCTAGTGGCAAGGATCTCCAGATCCGGCGAATTTAATATGACAACTGTTCAAAGTGTATGTGCGTCTTCCACGAAGCTTCTTTTTAATATATGCCCTCACATTTTCAGTAGGGTTTGCATCGGGCGACTGCGACGGCCAATCCAATGTAACGATGCCAGATTGAATTTTTCACTGAGTACAGAGCTTGCTGCGGTGTTTAGGATCGTTGTCCTCCTGCAGAATTCAATCTTAATTTTTTCTGATGAACCATCGTTTGGCAGATAGCAATAAAGCCTTTTTGTAGATTTTTGTCATTTTCTCGGCATTTAGGTTGTCAGTGAAGAGGTACAAACTGCCGAATCACTGCTTTGAGAAGCAGCCCCAAAAATACACCTTTATTCCATGTTTTACGATCCGCTGAACAAGCCTATTGGTGGAAGTTGACCAAGCTCGAGTGTGGACAGAATCTCTATCAAAATTCTGATGCGCCCAAGCGAGTCGCCTTTCACAAGTTTTTCAGTCAAATAAGGATTCTTAATTGTGTTGCGCCATTTCAGATCATGAGAATGAAGAAGGGTTCGGATAGTTTCGTAGGATTTATCTAAACCTTTTGCCATTAATTTTGCTTGCCCTTGTCGCAGTGTTAAAGCAGGATTCCGTGAAAACAGATTCACTATTCTTTTTTCATCTTTTTTGTTCACTTTTCCTATCGAAGCACGTTCTGCAAAATCATAGACATTTTTAGCCACTATGCCTTCGACTTTCTCATATATTTAGAGCCACTGATTGCGACATTTTGGAACCTTTCGGGTGGATGCAAAGGAACACAGCTTCGTAACGACAACTGAATCTTTGTTGACAATGCATCAAGGACAAAGCTTTCCTCTATCGGCTTGCGAAGGAATTAGAGCGAAATCTTTCATTAACTGTCGATAAAGTCGACCACGTTCTTACTTGACAGACTGTAGTATTATCTCAAAATATACATATTTGACAAACCCAAATCCGACTAAAGTATGAACAGATGGTAATTATTAAGCTTCAAGATTTTTTGTTCAATATTCTAGATTCGGCTTGCTTCCTTGCAATGCAAATTGTCTTACTTCTTCTTTCAGTGCATAAAAGCGTACCCTTATCTGTATGTGTACTAGTATCACTCTACTATCAGTGCTTTGGCTGGGACAGAGTACAATTATCCAAGCAAAAGTACAGTTAGCAAACGCTCAATATTTTTCTCGCCACAATCTACTTCGAAGTAGTGATTAGAGATAAAAAAAGTCAGCGATTTTTTTCAGCACAAAAAAAACTATATGTATACCAATGTGATCAAATTTAAAGGTGAATTTTGTCCACTTCAGCTCCTTTAAGTAATCGCCTCCTGCTGCAATACACTTATGCTAACGAATTTTCCAGTCGTCATAGCACTTGGAAAAATCCTCCGTCGGGATGGCCATCAGAGTCTTCATCGATTCAGCTTTTATATCCTCAATTGAGTCAGAACGGTGTCCTCGGAGTGGTCACGTGATTTTGCTGAATAGCCAGAAGTTACACGAAGGTAAATCAGGCGAATGCGGTGGTTCGGGCACGATATTAGTTGAAAATGTGGCGAAATGATCACGAATAACCAATGCAGTATGAGATGGTGGATTATCATACTCCTTTGTTCAATAAATTCAGACATTGTAAAAGACGAGTATCTCAAATGCTAATGAATACTTTCACGTGAAATTTAGCATAGATATCACTAACAGTACTACCAACTTACAGAAAAAAAATCACCGATTCGGAAAACATGCATAAATTCACCATTCAATTTGAGCACAGTATATATTTATATCAAATGCGGATCGACCTGCACACGTCCTTTTCTCCTCACGAAGGTGCTCATTTATTGACACCGCCGAGACCGGACCACTTCGGGTTATAGCTGCCATACAAATTTATCATTCAAATCAAGTCCTTGTATAGAAAATTTTTTTTATTTATCCAAGGCAATTTTATAATGTCCAAACTTATTGTTCAGATGGAACTTGTACAGCATACCTATAGTAATCATATAAACTAAAAGTAAAAGTCAATTAAAGTATTGAAGTTAGAGTAATTTCATTTGAAATATCTGCTCACTGCAGTAAGGGCCACCTTAAAATTAATTCCAACTTGTTATTCAAATACAAATTTTCATTTTCCTTATTTGACGCTTATCCCTTAAATATTTGTTATTTCTCTTTCATGTTTTTTCTATATTTTTGCCATTTCTTTCGTTTGTTATTTTTGTCAACCAAAAATTATTGCATTTCATGCATAATCTCCGACATACGCGTGTATGCGTTCGTATTCGCATTCGCTTTCGCCTTGGAATTGCGCAGCTTCCACACTTCCTTGCTGCTCACTTTGCTCACTGCAAATCTTTGTTTCCCGTTTTCTTCCCTGCAGCTTTCACTTACCCGCATTTGTACTCGATGTTCTGTTTGTTTACTATTTTTCGGGTAATTGAAAAATGAGCTTGAAAAATTTCCTGTAATAAACTATTCCAATAGCTTTCGCCACACTATCTTTCGCCGTTCAGCTGTGTCCTTATCTCGAACATCCTCAACGTACAACAAACATGCAAATATGCTTGAAATCACAACACATACTCAGCCTCCCCCCACCCCCGCTTTTTACATTTGTATTTTCTCAATCATTTAAGCGCTCACACACACATAGACATACAAGCAAGCTTGCATCTGTTTTTAGTGTGTCTGCGGTAATCTGCAATCCGTTTGTCAGCGTATACATCTGTATAGCTTTGAAGCGTCGCATTTGTTCACGCGCATACACGCATGTCCTTCGATATCCTTTAGTGGCTTTTTGTGCGCATCAGTTGCCACTATAGTAGTGTTGCTGTTGTTGTCGGTTTTTATATCTAGCTGCGAAACTTAATCTGCTTGTTTGTGCGCGCTCACAAAATGTATTTATACAAAGTGATATATGTATATATATAGACATGTGTATGTGTGTGGCCTGTGAAAGGATATGTGGTACGCGAATTTACTAAATGTACATCGTAAAATAAAATTTCAGCAAATCCACAAAAATTGATTAAGCTCCATTCATTCACTCATTCATTCAACTATATGTTTATATATTTATTCATTTATTTTGGTATCAGCACACTTTAATCACTGTGGCGTTTAAAGGATTTGGGTATTAACTTGAAACAATTGCTGGTTATTAATTTAAATAGAAATACATTTTATTACAATGTGAATGCCAGAGTCGATTATATAGAAATTCGTTTGAAGTCGCAAAAATTATTTTTTTAAACAATATGCTATGACAAACACATTTCTTTAATATTCAATATCTCGACCCCCTTGAAGAATATATTATATGTATTTGCATTGAAAATATTATCATAACAAATTTTCCCTCATGCCTATTGGCAATCGGTTTTCACAAGCTTCTCTTTAGGCGATTGTTAAAAAATTTTCAAAAGTCATGAACAGATGGCAATCACTTGTTGTCAGATGCGTACAATATGTTGGTTGCATGAGAAGTTCTTGCCATCAAGAGTGTCATGTGGAAGTTGAATACTAAATGATTCTCCACCAATACCTCAAAACATGCATATGATAAACCCTTCTACCTCGTTGGCCGCAGGTGCATCTCAGATGGACCATCCGTCATCATGGCACGATAACGGTCGCCATTGCCGGTTAAGTTCTCACAACCATCATTTTTGAAGAAATATGGACCGATGACTCCACCGATCCACAAATTACACTAAACCGTTACTTTTTCTGAATTAAATGGCAGCTCTTGAATCACTTGAAGTTGCTCTTCGTCCTAAGGATGGCAATTTTGCTTGATTACCTACCCATTGAGCTAGAAATGGGTCTTTGCACTAAACGAAATTTGGCTCGAAAGCGTCGAATCTTCTTGGAACTTTTCAAAAGCCTACCCATTGAGCCAGAAATGGATCTTTACCCTAAACGAAATTTGGCTCTGAAACGTCGAATCTTCTTGGAGCTTTTCAAAAGCCCATAGAGCAAAGCCGAGTTAACATCTTTTCGCAACGTTTCTTCTTTTCGCAACGTGGCCCCAATTGGAAATTCCTAGCAAAGCCAGGTCTTCTCCACCTGGTCTTTCCAACGGAGTGGAATTCTTCCTCTTCATCTACTTCCTTTGGCGGGTACTGTGTCAAATAATTTCAAAGCTGGAGTATTTTCGTCCATTGGGACGACATGATCTAGGCAGCGTAGACGCTGTCTTTCAATTCGCTGAACTATGTCAATGTCGTCGTATATCTTATACAGCTCAAAGTTTCAGTCATATCATCGACTCATCAGTTGTTGTCATCGTCCATGCCTCTGCACCATATAGCAGGACGGGAATAATCAGTGCCTTATAGAGTTTGGTTTTTGTTCGTCGAGAGAGGACTTTACTTCTCAATTTCCTTCTCAGTCCGAAGTAGCACCTGTTGGCAAGAGATTTCTTGCGTTGGATTTCGAGGTTGACGTTGTTGTTTGTGTTGATGCTGGTTCCTAAATAGACGAAATTATCTACAACTTCGAAGTTATGACTGTCAACGGTCACGTGGGTGCCTAGTCGCGAGTGCGACGACTGTTTGTTTGATGACAAGAGCATTCCCATTTGCTGCCCTTCCTTTTCCATTATAGAGAAAGCAGAACTAATGGTTGTTGGCCAATAATAATATCATCATCGTCGTACCCCCGCTGTTGTGCACTCTTTCGGAAGACGGTATCTTCTCTATTTATATCTGCAGCTCGAATTATTTTTTCCAAGAGTAAATTGAAGATGTCGCATGAAAAGATGTCGCCTTGTCTGAAATCCCATTTGGTAGCGAACGTCTCAGGAAGGTCTTTCTCGAATTGGGTTCAATAACTCCTACAACACCAGGTCACTGCCATTAAGCAGGCTGGAGAAATGTTACCTCCATAATTTTATTACAAGGTGCGTTGCAAAGCAAATAGGACTTAAAAAACACAGAACAAAGGATTTTTCGGCAAAATCAATTATTTTTATTCGAGTG
This sequence comes from Bactrocera zonata, assembly GCA_037783105.1. Classification (NCBI taxonomy): domain Eukaryota; kingdom Metazoa; phylum Arthropoda; class Insecta; order Diptera; family Tephritidae; genus Bactrocera; species Bactrocera zonata. The sequence goes on from JBAWJQ010002358.1 coordinate 1,819,192, forward strand.
CTTCAGCTCGTCGGCCGATATGGCAAGCCTTTTGAATGGCCTCTACGTCTGCGTAACGCTTTCCTTTCATTGGCAAATGCATTTTTCCGAGTCCGAGGAAGTCGCACGTGTCCATATCAGGTGAATACGAGGTGTGGTTAATGGTTTAAATGTAATTTTTGGTCAAATAATCGGTCACAAGATGTCCTTCGAATGTTGGATTCTGAGCAATTTTTGGTCCTCAGTCCATTTGTGCGGAACAAACCGTGCACACACCTTTCGTAAGCCCAAATGTTCGGCCAAATGCAATAAATCGATGTTTTGTAGATGTTCAATTCCATTTCCATGAATTTCAATGATGATTTCGGCTGATTTTTGATGAATTCACGCACAGTTTTAATAGAATTTCCGGTGATCACTGATTTTGATTGGCCTACACGTTGATCGTCATTTATGTCCTCACGACCACTTTGAAAACGTTGAAACCACTTGAGCACTCTGCTGGGGGATAGACAATCATCGCCATAAACTTGTTTCCTCAATTGAAACGTTTCGGTAAAAGTTTTACCAATTTTAAAACAAAAGTTAATGTTGGCTCTTTGTTCGAAGCTCATTGCATCGCACCTTTAACACAAACATACTGTATTTAAACGCAATAACTTCACTTCCAATCAATGAAATGTTAAGAAATTCTCACTGGACAATCGCACTAGTCGACATATAGATGGCGTCACCAAGGGGCGCTAGATTCAACCTTGTATACTCTGGGCAACGGTTACTAGATCACCTGTGGGGGTTCTACAAGAGTATGCTCCGATCCTGAAACCTTCCGTTAATCACCACATGTTTTCGAAGAATTTTCGAGCATTACCCCTGTCGGCCAGCTTGTCAAGCTCTTTGTACTCACGCATTTCGGCCTCTTTCTTTTTCTGTCTGCAAATGCGCACATGTTATGGTCGATTGTAACGTTGCGAGGTAGACAGTCTGTCTTGTTTCCACTGCGACACGGTATTCCTCATCGTACCAGCTGTTGTTTAGCATTTTCCGAAAACCAATGATACAGTTCCTTTATACCGAGTCGAGTAGAAAATCGTTCGACTTTCTGCTATGATTGCGGCTTTTCGACGCGAACCTTCCTTGTTTATGGACGTGAGTTTTTTGCTGCATTGAACTGAAGTCGTATCTGCCATCTATCACATTATAATCGATCTTGTTTGTGGCTTTTGAGACAGCCAGCTCACTTATGTGAGGCTATTTTCTTCTTTTTATTGGCAGAGTTTTTTGCGTAGCGGGTCCCAAACCCAGCGCACAACCCTGGGTAGGTATGGCTCGCCTTGTCATTTTAGCTCTCCTTCGAACGGATGTTCTTTGGTTCAGTGAGGTATTTAGGGCTTGTCCTAGATATAGTAGAAAGCTTTTTTGGAAGCCCAATATCGAAGATAGAGGAAAGAAGACCAATTGCCTTGTACTACTGCGGAGATGCTATTGGGAAAAAGTGAAGTCTCCAACCGAAAGTAGTCCTCTGACTCCACGACACCATAGCCAAATACATTATGTAATATAGAGTCTTTATTTGTAGCGCCTTGAAAAAAACGCTCTCATCACCTTGGGTGTTGCCCTATGGTCCACTACAACCATGATACTTAGTGACATTTTGCATAAAGTGCCGGTAGATATCGCCAGAAAATATGTGACTACAAAAGTTTCTATCAGACTCAAATAATCTGGATTTATAAATTGACAATTGTCTGAATATTTGGAAATTCTCACACGCTTTGACTTAATCCCATATTATTTGGATTATGAAGCCGTCAAACCAACTCTGGACGCTTTTTTTCTGGGTAGAAGCCGTTGTGCTTCTTTACGAATGGGTCAGAGCTTGGGGAAAGGTTGGTGGACGGATATATTGTCAGGAACTCTTAATCATCTTTAGTTTCAGACTTCCTGACTATTAAAGTGTTTTTTTTTTCAAGTTGAGTTTGCTACTATTAAGGAAGCAGGAGATTTCTTGCTCCGGTGTGCAGCCTCCATCAGAGAAATGACTATACACTCTGATAGCAAAGCGGCGATAATAGCTTTGAGCTCACTAACCGTGCATTCAGGGCACAGCGGAGTCGCAGACAAATTTAACTCTAATAAGGAAGGGTACTCTAGCTTTACTATTAGCAGGGTCAGGACTCTCCTCTTCTCCTGTGTTCTAATAATAGACAGCGCGAGGCTTGGCCAACGCTCTTCGCATCAGTTCATTCGCTGTCGCAGTATCATTTTGGCCAAAGATCCATCGTAGGGAAACCAGTTAACTCTTTGACATCAGTAAAGATAGCCTTTCCCTGGTTGTGGGGATTCTAACAGGTCATAGTTCAATCGATGTCCGTTCTGTAAGGATGAAAGCCTTACTCGAAGCGAGCTGCAGAAGCTGTATAGAATTAAACTAGGTGAAATAATCTCAGCACTTCCTTCATGATTATCCAGCGTTTATGAGATTAAGACAAACACATTTGGCAGCTCACATTTTTATATGTCTCACCGAACTGGTGGGAATAAAAATAAAAAGCTAAGGCAATTTTTTATTGGACACAATGCTCTTTATTACTAATCAATAAGTTTGAATTACAGGATCTTTAGATCAGCCATCTTACCTGACCTATATGAATATTGTGACGAAAAAGCATCCGGAAATGAATTGTACTTATATGATATTTCAAATGTAATGTGCTGAGTTGGTAGGACTGTTCTTAATTATTATGCCAAATATTAGGGCGATATATGAGTATCAACCAGTTTGTTTACAATAGATGCTTAGACGGCACCTCAGTAGTGTGATTTTTGCAGTGAATAAAAATATCGCACAAAGAATTTGCCTCAAATTTTGTATTGGTATCGAGAGATCATTGAAGACATGCCACGTTCTGGACGACCTTCGACCTCCTCAACTGAGGATAATATTAAAAAAGTGAAGGATAAGGTGCAAGAAAATCGTCAGCCAGGTGTTAGAAAGATAACAAGGGAGCTCGATATCTCTCGCGAGTCCGTTCGAATGATTTTGGTGAATATTTTGAATATGAAACGAATTCTTACTCCACTCGTCCCAAAAATCCAGAATTTATTTTCAAAAAAACACCACTCCCATGACATGAGACATGTGCTCATGAGTTTGACATGCAAGAAGTCAACAATCATCGGAATGGAACCCTTTTTGCAGTCGATCGAAGATATAAAACAAAATTCGCTGAAGGAGCTGAAAGCCATCCCAAAAAGTTCTTATGAACAGCGTTTCGAGGACTGGAAAAGTCATTGGCATACGTCTATTAAGTCTAGTAGGGATTACTTTGAAAGCAAAAAATTAATAAAACCTATTTAGTAACGGCACCATACTCATTTTCCAGAATGTTTTGTAGTCACGCTTGCCCAGTTCCCACTAGGATTCCTTGTTTTAAATGTCATTTTTATGACTACATTTATGGTTTAGTTACAACTTTCGTTTAATGCCATTTTTTAGGCGGGAGTGCGGCGATTGGTGGTACTGGGGAGATTAGTACGAGTACCTAACCGCAACATAAGAAAAAAATAAACGAACCAAACAAACTAGTTTTTTTTTTTTTTTTGGATTTTTAAGAACCACCCTAATTTGAATTTACACAGTGCAATCTAGATTTCTCTGAAAAATATTAATTATTAACACAGCAAAGTTCGAATGCTCTTTTTCCAGACGAACGACTTGAAATGCTTGTATGTAGATATATATTCCATATGTTTGCCTGCATTAAGCCAGCATAATTTTCACAAACATTCCAAGCATTATTACATCGGCATTAAAAATTAACCAAGCATATAATGATGCACTTCGCATACGAATAATATAAATTATTAAATATAATTAAATTAATTAACTGATTTTAATTAGCTGACAATGTCATATGCACGCACATTTAGATGGATCGCTGAGCACAAAGCGAGAAAAAATACCTAAAAAAAACATAAATCAAATATGTGTTTGTGTGTGTGCGCTCACCATGTGCTAGACCGCAGTGTGGTGGCTGATAAGCGCAGATTTGGAAAAAAAAATAAAAATCAAAAAAAATAAAAATCGCAAAAAATGAAAGTTGAAAAAAATAAAAATCAAAAAAAATAAAAATCGCAAAAAATAAAAGTTGAAAAAATACTAGCATTGATATACAAACAATAGCTAATTCATTATGCAACAATACATATAAATCTAGAGCGTTATGTAATTGATTTAAATTAACCAGCGCTTTTTTATGCTTTTATGCAGCCAACAAAACAATCGAGAAATACTCAAACTAATAACTAAAGCATAATTAATATTGATGACAAATAATGATTGTTTCAATTGCAGGTGAACTGACTTGAAAGAAACAACAACAAAAACAATATCACGGAATTACAAAAATAACAAGAATTATACGTATTAGCAGTTAAGAGCAAACATATACACACACATACACATATGTAAGTACAATACGAAATATTATAGCATAAGTTAATATTTAATGTGAAGATTTAAGTTGAAATCACATACATATATCGATACATACAAACACTCACATAAGTAACGCAATATCATCAAATGCATATGTGTGTTATAATCATTATATTAAATAAAGTCTTCCGATACATATGTACATACACATACTCATACACAAACATTTACATAGCACTTAAGTAAAAACAGCATTTAAGCAGCAAGAAAATTAAACATAGTACATACCTACATAAGCATATATATGTATATTGGTAAGCAAATATACACACATACTACAAGCTATAAACTATTTCCATTCATATTCTAAAACAAACACAACAAAAACAAAAACATATAACAGTGCAAACACTTATTTTTAGTGGCAGTTTTTGAAATTATTTTTTTAGCTTTAATCTGCGCTCGCAAAACATTTTATTTTTGGCTTAAATCTCCGGCTGCAATTTTCAATTGGTTCCCTTAATAGTTATTTATTTGATTGCGATTTCTTTTTAACCCGTTTGTAATCGCTTAAGCTGCGTGTGGTATTTATTTGAATATAATTCGTTTCAAATTTATTGAAGCTTTTATATAACAGATAATAAATATAATATAAAGAGATGAAAAAACAAACAAACAAAAAATAAAGAGATAAATAAATAAAGTTTACGGTACTTAAAAACTGTCGCTACAAGCAAGCAATGCCAACAGGTTTTATACTACAAGTATATTTATAACTATTTGAGCATATTTTTTCCAAAAAAAATATAAAAAAATATTGAAGAAAAAGATTTTAAATATTTGAATGAAAATGTAATGAAACAAACTGTTTTCTTTTTTCCTAAAATTTCGATTTCACACGTGTTAAACAGTACAGCAAAGGAAAGGGTATTTTTTTTAGACATGTGGTTTTCCTGAAGATTAAAATGCATATAATCTAAAGTTATGGAAAAAGAATTAAAGTTTCGATTTGCATTTTGACCAAAAGTAACCGCCATAACTGGCTCGAATAAACTAGAGTCGTAAGTTCAAATTTTCCACCACTTATTGCAGCAACTGCGGTCGAGTGTCAGCAGCGTCACATATTCTCTATCAGAACGTCAAAGACGGGCTTATCTGCGTAAAATATATCCTCCACATAACCTCACCAAAATATAGTACAGCGCTTGTTAAATCGCTCGACCATGGAGTCCACGCCATAGGCCCACGACGCCAAATCTTGTGCTCAAAAAAAGTTTCATTCAAAAAATAGATTATTTCATTCCGCATGACATGTAACGCCATGCTGTTGGAACGAAAGCTCACCTATATAAAAATTCTGGCACGAAAGAGTCATGAGTGATGTTTCCATAGCATCCTCCATTCACTGAAACATTGTGGTAGGCTTCATTTTTGAAAAAATATGGACCAATTATTCCCTCTGCGCCTTTAGTAAACCAAACAGTGATATTTTTAAGATTGTGAATTATTATCACTCGAAATACGATAATTTGATTAATTAACGAACCTATTCAACTAAAAAAGTTAGATTCAACGCTGAAAAAAATCTTCTGAAAATAAGGGTCGGTGGCTGATTTGGGCACGATTTGTAAGCATTGTTCCATAGTAATCCTTATGAAATGGAAAACCCAAGAACAGCTGTCCGAAAGACGAACTCTGAAAAATGTACAGTTTCATTGAAAATCACACGTCTATAAAACACAACAATACATAGCGTCTTAAAAACAACACTCCTTTAATAGATTTTTTTTTTTTTTACTTATTTTGAGCTATTTTCTAAAATAAATGGAATTTCCATGAAAAATTCTATAATCGAAAACATTTCATCAACATATGTAAGTCAGTGCGAGGAAAAAAATTAAAATGTCAGAGTGAGAACTAATGTTATTGAACTGCTTCCTCCGCGCAAACCTAAGGCTGCGTTCAAATGAGGTTAATTTCATTTACACCACCTGATCAAATTTCACCTTTACTGACAAAAAAGACAACATTTTCACTTGTTTAAATACAAATATTAAATATCGCATTCGAATTATATTAATTTTTAATATTTTTTTTTTATTTTCCATGCACTTCTTATTGACCTCGTCTGGGATGGCCTTCAGTGCTTTCGCGATTTTAAGCTTTTTCGCTTTCGAACTCACAAGACACCTTTGTATCACTCTAATAACTATTAATGACGAGATAGACTCATTGTCCCATTTTTTCCATATTAACTTCCATCGTTCCGTGGACTCGGTGTAGTTTATATGGAACAGTCCGAGTCAAATTTGATGAGATGGTTATAACAGTAAACTCTATATCATTTTTTGTTAGGCCATTTTTATTCTGCTACGACAGTTTTGAATTATTCTAGTTATTCTGAACCATTGGAAATTTAACAAAATTCCTGCCATTAAAAGCATTTCAAATTAAAAAAACACGAACAGAAAGAGTTCATTCGAGCAGGTGTACCTCGGTACTCTACCATTTATCAATTGCTGCTTCCTCTAAAAACTTCAAATTACCGCAACAATAGTTCTGTTGTCCGAACACAGTCTAAATATTAACATGTTTACTGTTTTTGTTTTAAGCTGTGACAAAAAATTTTGAAAATTTTTTATGACCATAGGTCCCTAGGAACGTATATTTTTATACGTAGTTAAGTCATTGGAAAACTAATGTTCGACTGACAAACCCTGATTTGTTCCAAGAAAGTTTATTGGACACAAACTCTATCCGTTGTATCAGAGTGTAGTCTATTCTAACCCCTACTGTAAAAGATTTCAGCGTACTCGCTTCTCACGGTCTTTCACACCTTCACCGTTCAATCAAATGCATTACTACTCACTAAGATATATTTCTTATAAAATATGTGCTATATATGTATGTGCCAAGAATTATATTAGAAGCAGTTAAAAAATGCCCATTATTCTTACGTTGACTTTGTGTGGGTTTTATATTTATATTATAGTTTGAATATACTACTCTCAAGAGACGTCGTTCCTATTGGCAAAATTTGGAACAGTCATTTTTCACAAGCTTCTCTTAATCAGAACAATAATTCACTCTAGAAAAGAATAGGCTGTAATCATTTGGTATCAGCTCGCTGGCCTATAATATAGAGAACCTCCCAAAACTTCCAGCGAGTCACTATCAATGTCTGTGACCCGGCGCTTCCCTGTTGGAATAAAATTCCGCTCTAATAGGCCAAAGCTGGCCACTTCTGGCAATTGTGTCCGTCAAGTAGTCCAATTATTAACAGTATAGGTCTAAAGTCAAAGTTGAATAACTCATATTAGATGATTCCCTAACAATCCCATCAAACTCACGATCGATTTTGCTTCATTTAGTTATAAGTTACCCATTTTCCAATAACTATCACCTTCAGAAATGGATTGCGATTCAGCAAGGATTCGCAGATAGAAATATGTTGAGGTTTCTTCCGTTAAATCGTGTTCCACCCATACATCGAGCTTAAATACACTTTATACCTCATTTAAATAGTTTTGAACAGGCTTCAGAGTATTTATTATTTAGCTCCCAAGCAATAGAAACAGAAGATCAAACTCGACAAATTTCATTATTTTATCTCTACTACAATATATAGAGAGACAATGGTAGAGACAGAGCAGAGAGAGAGAAGAAGGCAGAGATTGAGACAAATAGGGTATTTTCAAATTCTTTCCAAGGCACAACAAACCACGTATATTTATATAAAATTACAGTATTTACTATTTATTTAAATTAAAATTTCATAGTTTTCAATTACCATAAATATTTCCAAAAGCTCAAATATTTCCCCAATTGCTATTAAGTAATCAATAATCCAACTCTTTTAGCCGCCAACTACGTTATAATTTGTAATCTGCCTTTAAGCAATATAGTGCTCTTGTACTTATAATTTATAGGCGAATAATAAGATGCTTTTCGCATGCACAAATACACAGGAAGTATGTAGTTACAAATATACAAGTACACATCAAATGTATGTAAATAGTTGCCAAGTAAATATTAAATGCCAAGCTTTGGCCCAACGCATCCACTTCGGCCAAGTCGAAACGGTGTATGAAAATCTGATTTCGAATTTTCGGCCAGCAATATGCATGTAATTGCCAATTAAACGCACACAAAACCGCAAACAATCGACAGCAAATTGGCAACAAAATTGCGTATACGCCCTGGTGCCTCGCCGGCATTCGACCACTGTGCCGCACGCATTCAATTCAATGTATTGTATTCAAGTACATGAACATATATACATGTATACACACGCATACTTACATACACACACACACACGCACATATACGTAGTATGTGCAAAGCAGCAGGCGTTATTCATATTTTTCTGCTTTTTGTTTTATACTTGAGCATTATTAACAAAACAACAGCCGCAAATTACACATGCAAATTTTGCCAATGGACAACAATAACAGCAGCCGATGTTCTGCGTATAACCGGCAGCATCTAGGCGGTGCTCACAGATACGCACACATTTGGCCATACTTACACGAACATTGAGCGCTTACCGGATATGCGTAGTTAAGTGCGTGCGTAGGTGTAGCTGGCGGGAACAGCTCTAAGGACTAAGTGCTGCTTATATCTATATATATTCATATATGCATTTATATATATGTATATATATATACGAGTATATATATGTATATATAAATACGTGTTTATGCTTAAGTTTAGCTGTGCCTACGTTAGCACGCAAATTGGCTTCAGTTGTCTTGCTAACTGGGTATAACCCAGTGTAAACCCGCATTAGCAGATGCTTGAATAATACTTTTGGGTTCACTTTATTAACCTCTAACTATATATAAAAATATTAGAACACTTTTGAGAATTTCAACTGAATTTTTTTGATAAAATAGTGGTATCGCTATATTAGCTAGACTTGCGAAAAAGTCATATAAAGGAAGTTATTAAGTGGGCCAGTATGCAAGTGAGACTAATGCGGCAAAATGTTTTCGTTTTTAAAACTCTTAATATATTATTTAACGTTTTCAATATATGACTAATTGTTAATACATATTGAAAAATTATTGAGTAACAGTATTTTTGTAGCCATTTTATTTTTAAGTGGCAGTATCCTCTGCAAGTCAGTTAAAACGAGTTTTTTTCATCAAATTTTATTAAAAGGTATTTTATTTAATAAACTAAAAAAAAACAACTTGATTTAATTTAGTGTTATAATCAGTAATTAATTCTGTAAAATTTGGTTTCCTTAGATTCCTTAGTCTATTTTTAGAGTGACCTCCGAAAAAAGGTGTCTGATGCCGAGTACGCTTTTTCTGCTTAAAATTACTTCAAATCCAAAAACCAAACAATTTATTATTAATATAAATTAATACAGATAATGATCGAAGCATCAATTAAAATTGGATTTTGACAAAATGGCGGCTTCTTAAATAAAAGCCGATTTTGTAAAAAAATTATACTTCAAAGAGCCTTGAAAATGAAATTGTTATTGAAAATTGTACTTCTACGATTATCACCTGCCAAGTTTTTCTAAGTAGGTCGTAAGAAAAATTCAAATTTTCCGTTTTGGAAAAATTTACCAATCACTCTAAAAAAGATATTGGGAAAAACCTTTTATTCTTACAAATACGCTCATATCTTCAAAACTATTTGTCGGTACTATCTAGAATTTTCGTAGAATATTTTCAAATATTTGCATGCATAAAACTTCGATATATTTTCTGCTGATTGAGTTGCTTTTAACAATTCATTTTTTTTTTTTTGTATATTTCAATCACTTTTGGAATCCCAATAGAGTCTTCCGCTTTCGGCGCTTCATCGAATTTCTATACTAGTGACCAGGGTGTTCAATAAATTTTGTCGATTAATAAGAAAAACACTTTTTTAAGATTCCAAAGTCACTATATTATTCAGTTGATTTAATACACTTGCTCCAATGATCCTACAATTTGTGGAACCCATCCCTGAAGTAAGAATCCAGAAGGTCTACAAAATACGCTTCAACAGCTATTATGACCTCTTCATTTGATGAAAACCGCTTACCACGCATAAGTTTTTTTAGTTCTGAAAACAAATGGAAGCCGCTGGAGTCCAAATCTAGTGAATACGGTGGTTGCTCCAACAATTCGAAATTTAATTCATGGATTTTAGCCATTGTATAAATGCTCTTATGACACCGTGCAAGATTTTTTTTCTTCTGCAATTTGGGAATTTTACACTAATTTTTACCTTCAACTGGTCCAAAATATTGTAATAATATTCAGAAATAATTGTTTTACCAGTTTGCAAGTAATCCTTAAACAAAATTCCTCTCGCATCCCAAAAAACGGATGCCATAACCTTCTTAGCCGATTTCCGGACACGCACTTCTTTCGAAACCGACCAACCAGGTTAACAACATTCTTTAGCCTCTGGTTTTGATTCAGTACCATGGTAATAGACCCAAGTCTCATCCATAGTGATGAATCGACGCACAGAATCCAATTTATCCCTTTAAAAACGCTCCAAATGTTGCTAAGAAAGTCGAATTCAAATGTGTTTCTGTTCCATTGTTAGCGAATGCGGCATCCATTGTACACAGAGCTTTCTAAAACCCAGATTTTACCTAAAATATGGCACACACTACCTAATGAGATGTGTAAAGCTTCTACTAAATCTCTCTAAGTCAATTTAAGGGGGTATTCTACTCTAGAATTTTGAAAAATTCGATTTTTTTTTCATATATTTAAAGTTTAGACTTTCAAAAATATGACCTTGGAAGGATTTTTTCGAATTTCAATCAATTTTGAAATCCCAATAGGGTCTCCCGCTTTCGGCGCTTCGTCGAATTTCTTAACCAGTGACCAGGTTGTTCAATAAGTTATGTCGTTTAATAAGAAAAGTACTAATTTAATATTCAAAAATCACTGTATTATTCAGTAAATTTAATACACTTGCTTCAATAATCCTGCAATTTGTGGATCCCATTCGTGAAATGAGAATCCGGAAGGTCTAAAAAATACGCTTCAACAGCTATTATGACCTCTTCATTTGATGAAAAACGCTTACCACGCATAAGTTTTTTTAGTTCTGAAAACAATTGGAAGTCGCTGGGGCCCAAATCTAGTAATCTAATACGAAGGATGCTCTAACAATTCGAAATTTAATTCATGCATTTTAGTCATAGTCAAAATGCTCTTGTGACAAGGTACATTGTCCTGATGAAAAAGGATTTTTTCTTCTGCAATTTGGGTATTTTTGCATGAATTTTTACCTTCAACTGGTCCAAAAATTGTAATAATAATCAAAATTAATTTTTTTACTAGTTTTCAAGTAATCCACAAACAAAATTCCTCTCGCATCCCAAAAAACGGATGCCATAACCTTCTTAGCCGATTTCCGGACACGCACTTCTTTCGAAACCAACCAACCAGGTTCACAACATTCTTTAGCCTCTGGTTTTGATTCAGTACCATGGTAATAGACCCAAGTCTCATCCATAGTGATGAATCGACGCACAGAATCCAATTTATCCCTTTAAAAATGCTCCAAATGTTGCTAAGAAAGTCGAATTCAAATGTGTTTCTGTTCCATTGTTAGCGAATGCGGCATCCATTGTACACAGAGCTTTCTAAAACCCAGATTTTACCTAAAATATGGCACACACTACCTAATTGAGATGTGTAAAGCTTCTACTAAATCTCTCTCAGTCAATTTAAGGGGGTATTCTACTCTAGAATTTTGAAAAATTCGATTTTTTTTCATATATTTAAAGTTTAGACTTTCAAAAATATGACCTTGGAAGGATTTTTTCGAAATTCGACTTATTTTCGGAGATACAGCCGATTTTGTGAGGTGGCGTCCGTGTTCACTAGAATTGTCTCCTAAACTTTAAACGCGTTTTTCTCGAAACTACTTTTGTCCACACGGTACCGGCATTATCTCAAGTTCTATATAACCGATTTACTTCAAATTTTGTGTGAACCTTCTTTATACTATCGTTCCTACCAGCATTGTGTCAATTTTTTTTTTTTTAATATTTTAAAAAAATTCAGGAATTTCAAAAAAAGCGTAAAAATGATTTTTATTTTCAGGCAGTCGCCATTTTTCAAAAAAAATTTTTTTTCGTGTTTCCGGACTATAACAGCATTGGTTATCGCTGACATAGACGTATTATAAAATGAAGTTCCTGCTCAAGAAAAAGTTCCAAAATTATATATTTCCGTCTCACACCTTATCATCAGAGGAAGTGACAAGAAGTACTTCGATGTAACTCACTGAGTTATAAAAATTCACACTTTTGTTTGAATTAACCGCTACAGCTGACACTTTCGCAGACTGTGCAACAAACTTTCCATGCTGGGTCAAAGCTTCTGCCACAGATAAGCCACCTTAAAGGATTAACATGCATAAGTGAATGTATGTCATTATATATGCACCAACACACACATATGTATGTGCTTGAACACATGTAAAGTGTGCGTATGTACCTTAGTATTTGCAACGTATTTAGTGCCATAGCAGACGTTTCACCAACAATGGCAGATGCATCTCCAAAAACAGCAACAACACAACCTTTGCACTATTGCAGCTGACGATGGTGTTTAAACGTGTGTACCGAACCCGTAGTAATCTGCAACAAGAAACAAGTGGCCCAACGACATGCTTTGCATGCAACCAGCACTGCAGCCATAGACACTACCGACACGCCTTTTCACTGTTTCAACAGCAGCGCAAAGATTCCTGGTTGTCCGTTGCCGTTCGTTCATTGCTGGCACGAAGCATACAACGGTAGCAGTGACATGATGTGGCAAGTGGCAACTGGCAGTTGGGCTGGTCAGTAGCTAAAATATTTATTAGTCACATTTGTATTGGGAATATGTTTGGACACGTAAGTGGCTATTTACCGTGCCAGTTGCAACGGTCGAACGACGAACAGTCGGTGATTTCATAAAGAATTAAACCTTCGAATGCAACCAAGAAAACCGCCACATAGCAAGTGGTCACACCCTCGAACACATATATTTTCACCTATAGAACACTTGGTTGTGTTGTCTCGTCGTCATGCCACATCATTGCTATCATTATTATGTAGTATAATTATCATGTACTACTTATATAATATATTTACATTAGGGCGGGTAAAAGAGATGAATTTTTTTGATTGGTACTCTGAAGAGCCTAGAAAGGCTCCCAAGTATGAGCTCTTACTTGTAACAGAAAGGTTCTCCCGCTCGGCAGAAAGAACAGTAGAGGGTAGAAATCAACAAGAATGCGCCGCGTCACGCCACGCCAAGTTGCTATTGGGAGGTTACAACCCAGCAAGGTTTAGAGATATGATCAAGAAGCACTTATCCAACATAGGCATAGCCTCTTGTGCAAACTGTCGGTTTTGCGGCAAGGAACCGAAAGATCCAGAGCAACTGATTCTAGATTCTCCAGCAGTTCGTAGAAGCAGGCTCAAGGCCTTCTACGTGGACAGGGATCACATCCTCTTCATCGCGCCCAGCAAGTTTCTGTAATCGTTTAAAGTGCTGAACCTTTAAGACATTTGTGATATAGGAGAGTACACAATAGACCATAGATCACAGTACAAAACCATAACTAATTTCTGTCTATCTATCTGATAATAAGAAGAAAATAGAAAATCGTATGGAGTAAGACCTTTCTTTTACAATTATATCAACGAGTTTTAAAGTGTACAAAGCGAAAAAAGACAAAAGAAACCATTATAATATCCTCTGCTGCCATACAAACTGAATGATCGGAATGAAGACATTTTAAGGAATATTATGTATTCTTTTTTTAAGTTAAGTAAAGTTGTATCCTAATTTTTCGCTATATCGAACATTTTCATGATATCTAAAAACAATTTAAGTATTTTTCTGTCTCACCCTAATCAATATATTGTATATAAGGGCCTAAGATTTGTCTCATATGTCCATTACAGCTCGTTTACTTTAGCAGATCGCAACTAAATATGCAATTGTAAAATAACAAGACCTCTTCTAAAGGCCTGCCACCCCATCACCGCTCTTGATTGACCATATTGTTTTACTTTGTTGTGACCAAGTGCTACACATTGTCCAAAACTGTTTGCTATGTTTTTGTTATTTGTCGTACATCTACACAGTTATGTAAATAGCATGTGAACTGTCATAACAGTACTAGCAGTGATTAGAGTTTAGTGTTCAAGAGAATGGGTTTAACGCAAATACCACCCAATGCAACCGTTCCCACCACAGACGGCGGTACGCAATCAAAGTGGTTGATAAAGACACTACTAAAATAACAAAAGCAACAAAACTTAAACCGAAAGTACAACAACAAAACTTTTAAAATGTAGCCACAAAGTAGTGCTTGATTTGTGGAAGATTCGGGTTCGTTCTGCTTACGTTGTCAGGCATGTTGTGGGATGGGCTGAAGAAAATATCTTATATTTGAGTTCTTGACTAGCGTACAAATACTGAACTCTGTCAAAAGCATCGGAAAAGCTCAAAATAAGGTCTGATAAAATGTCAAAATGGCAATTACAACCTGCGGGAACCTTTACCTCCTTATGTACTCTTGAACGTCCAATATATATCGAAATTGGTGAAACAAACTAAGATTTTACCAGAAACGAATTCGAAATGTACCACCGTTTGCCATATAATACCAATTTTGTTAGTTACAATTACTACCATTACTTATGAATATTATTCCCACAAACTCTATGCATTGCGATAGACTTCAATAACCATCGATTCCTCATTTCTCTGCGCATTATGTGTGAACACCTTCTTTTATCAAAAAAAAGTTCATGTACTTGTAGATCCAAGGGCAAGGCAACGATACAATCTGCGCTGAAATTTTTCAGATCGGATCACTATGTTGCTGCCATAAAAGCTGAACAATCAAAATCAAGTCTTTGAATGGAAAACTTCTTTGTTTTACAAAATATCTTCACGAAATTCGGCATAAATGTTCTTTGAGGCAATGCTATATGAACTAATTGTTTGGGTCCGAACTCTACAATGCTTGTATATAGCTGTCATTCAAACAAAGAAATGAGTATCAAGGCCTTGTATGGAAAACTTTTTAGTTGATTTGATGTTTCCACGAAATTCGGCATAGAATATTATCCTAAGAAATTCTACATCCTCCGAGCAAAAAATCAAATCAAAATATAGTGGCATTTTGATTTAATTTTTTTTTTCGGAAAGGTATACATATAGCTGCGTATGAACTGGCCGATCGAAATAAAGTTTGTGGACAGAAACTTTTTTATTTGAGAAGAGCATTCAGACAAATAGGTTTCTACCACTTATGCACCTCTAAAGCCGATAAATTTTATTATTGAATGGTATTATTTGAACTCTCTCACTTTATATTCATAGTTTTTGTAATCAAATGAATGGATATAATGGCGGCTGGTGGACCTTGATAGTAACTTTTTCATGTCTTAACAATAACCGAATTTAGAGTCATTTTGGAACTCTAATGTTGGAGGCTTTTCTTTTGCTAATTTTGGGTTGCTAAAATTAAAAATGATAGTAAAAAAATCCTAGCACGTAGGATTTTATTTGCGATAGTCAAGAGGTGAAGGGGTGAGACCATCACCCTTTACTAAAATGCCCAAAATAGCTTTACCTGATGGAAAATTGCTGAACTCAATCATCAATCGTAATCAGGACACTCTTACCCCACAGGCCTCTTGGAATATCACTCGCAAATTATTCCTTTTGATTTGTTGAGTAGTGTAATCAAAGGTATGAATTTATTGATATGGTAAACTTTTATAACAATTTTTCCTAAGTTTTTGAAATTACTCGAATATCTCTTTCCTAATAAGAAAGTCCCAAAATATGCAAATGTGTTATAAATTTTTATACTCTAGTAAAAGAGCTGACAAATGTACATAGGTATCGAACCGCAACAGTTTTAAAATAATCACAAAATATAATAATAATATTTTTTTATGGTTACTATATTTACCTCGATATTAACCCAGCTCTTCTTAGACCCTTAAATTCTTTAAAATAACCATTATCCTCAAGTTTGAGAACCAAAAAGCCGCTAAAAGCGGATGATAGAGTTGATACGGAAAGAATTTGGAACATAATTCATGCCAATTTCCAACGTTTTCTTTGATTTATGGTATGGTAAATTAATCAATAACAAACCACTGACGAATGTTTGTTTCGTCTAGGGTTTCCAATAACATTTATTTCGGTTTTGGTAAAACGCCCACTAATTATTAAGCGCTTTTATTATGTTATGATGGTTTTTGAAGGCTAGGTCTAACTTCACAATATGTAGAAGGATTCAACTCTTAGTGGTATTTCCTCTCTTTAGCTAACCCAGATAGTAATGGAATAATTCCACGTAGACAAAAAAATATCAGGGCCACAAGGTCTCGGTTTGTTGAAAAAAAATTCTAAAAATTTTAATATTTAATACTTTACTGAAAAATATAATAAAAAAAATTAATACCAAATTTATAATTAATAATTTAAAAAATTCTGTTCTCGAGTTTTAAACTATTTCGATCTTGCCTATTTCGTTTTCTACCTTTTCGGTTATTTTTGTAAATTTATGCTAAACATCATTTAACACTCCTTGTCCAATTTGCATTTAATCACTCATAATTATATTTTTCCAGTTAAAAATGCAAATTTTTCCTGTTATTTCTATTCATACCAGTTTTCGTTTTGAAAATTTTTTTTTTTTTCCAAGACCAATTTTCTATCAGTTTTTATTTCTAATTTTGGAACTAAAAATTCGGAAAATCAGAATGAAAAGTTATTTTTCATTAAAAAAAATTAATAATTAAATTTCTAATTCTTAATTCCGATTTTGGGATAAAAAATTTAAGATTCAATTTTTAGTCCAATTTTTTTTACTAAAGCACTTTCAACTCTAATATATTAACTGCTGTTAAATACATTTACTTTTACTTTATATAATTGCTTTACCATTTTTATGTAATTATTTTTTGAATTTTTCACTTTCAACCTGGTTGATACTTACGTAAATCTCACATAATTATTTTTTAATTTTTTCCATAATTATTTTAAATACAAATCAAAATGAAATCAAACTTCAATTTAATTGCTATAATAAGCGCAAGTATGCCAATTACAGCAATACCGCTCATATACATGCATATATACGCATAGCTTACACACCATTCGCCACTAGGCGTATACGTAACAGCAGCTAGACGTACAAATAACGCAATATACAGCTTACGAATACTCGTAAATGCATAATTATTGGGATTTTGTAGCGAAATGGTAAATAAAATGTATGCTACAATTGCAAAAATAATAAGCCTACAAAAACAATTGCAACAACAAAAGAGCATCATTTAAATCAACAACGCATGCAACACCAACAAATTGCTGCAATTCACACATATCAAATAAGCAGATGCAAGCGGAAGCATGTGGGTGTATCTATATATATTTATAGCTGTATGCATGCATGTACGTTTGTGTCTGTATGTATGTCATGCTTGTATGTCCTTTTGTGTGTGTGCGCTGAGTAGCCGCCACCAATCATTGTGCCGCTTAATGGCAACGAAGGCAAAAAAACACATTCAAAAAGGCGAAAAGCAAATATTTAATGCGTTTCGGCATGCGGAACACACACATACATATAAATTATATACACCACCATGCTGTGCTATGTTTTGCTCACATTTAAAACAATTAAAGCACTATAATACACGCCATAATTTTGTTTTGTGCTGTTTTTTCTGCTGCGCTGCAATTTACTGCTGCCCGCCCGCTGCATAAACTCATACACATAACGGCATAAACAAGTATTGCAACCGCATTGAAAACCTGCAACAACAACAAAAGCAGATTTGCATGCGCTATTATACAAATTATTATACAAATTCAAAGGCGGGCGTGCATTCCGACAGATAATTGCGTGCGTCATTGCATATGAGTGCTCGGATATGTATATGCGCACAGATGCAATGCATATATAAATATATGTATGTATTGTACGTGTGTATGCATTTGGCATATGCAGCTGGCTATGTGTGTAATTAAGCACAAATACAGCGCTTTTGTTGAGTTATGCTTCTTGATATTAAGCAACATTTGGTTGCAGCTACTGTCTGCATGTCCGCCTGTCAGTTTGTCGGTCGGCATGTTTCCATTTCGCCCACTCACTGAACACATTTTGAAGCGGTGCTGTGGATTTGTTAATATGTTGCCATAATTAGTATAGGTTCCTGGGAATAAATAATAATATTTACTCCAAAAAGTAGGAATAAATATTTCGAAAATTATTTGAACCACTGGACTATTTACATTTTTGAGTTCTTGACTTTTAACTATTTCAATCTTTTTCGCTTTTTGTAGGTGTCAAAATACTTAATGAAATCTTTTTTGAATATTTTTATAGTGTTTCGAATATTCTGAAAAGTTTTGAAATCACTGAACTATTTACAAATTTGAGTTCTAGGATATTTGATTAATATTTTTCACTTTTTAAGTGTTAAAATATATGCAGAGATACTTTTTTTGAAGTTTTTTATGGTGTTTGGAATATTCCAAAAACTCATTTAGAGTCCTAAATTATTGACCTTTATGGTTTTTAAAGATGTAAAAATATGTACGGAGGTCATAAACCTTTATTCGAGGATTTTTTTGTAGTGTTTCGAATATTTCACAAAGTTTAAGAGTAACTGGACCAATGTTTTCATTTACGATGTTTTTTTACTTTTTCAAGGTTTTATTATGGTTTCCCTTTTTTTGAATTTTCTTATAGTCTGGGATCTTATAGAGATATGCCTATTTAAAGCGTTATTAATGTTAGAAGAAGAATTGGGATTCAATATTTCTCGAAAAACTTTCGCTTTTTGTAGGTCTCACTGTAGGTTTCAGATAAAAGCAGAGCAGCTAAACCATTATATTTTAAATGCTCTTCTGATCTAATTCGATCACTTTAGTCGAGGTCGGTATAATCGTAAAACAATAATTTCGAGTTCAATACAACAAAGAACAATCATATTACAAAATAAGTCTAACTCTGACCAAGCAAGGGGAGAAGATTTCAAGATTTGCAACTAAGTTCATTTCTTAACTGGTTATTGAACTTACTAAGCTTCTGTTTTATGTTTTATATCCTTATAAATTTTAATGCTCCTCCTTACTTCAAACCAAACTAAAAAGCTTGTAATATAGTTATACAGGAATGAATAATCGGTTGAACGTACAATTATGGTGCAACTACTCGTGGTATAAAAATTTTATACTCTTCCTTTAAAATTACAGTTTTCGATTACGTCACATATCTATCGATTTTAAATAAATGTTATCGATTAAAGCTCAATCTTTTTGCATGCAATTGGTATTTATCGGTTTTAAATATTGTATATTCTTACTTAAAAGTCAAGTTTATCGATTACAGTTTGAATTTATCGATTACATTACATATATACCATTTGTAAATAAAATTTATCGATTAAAACTAAAATGTATCGCTTGTCATTGTTTCAAAAATTTTATTTTCTAACTTAAAAGTCAAATTTATCGATTTCACCACGAATTTATCGATTACATCAAAGATCTATCGTTTGTAATAGAATTAAATAAAAGACAAAAAATTATCGCTTATCGGAATTAAAATGTATCGGTTTTAGCTTCAATTCAAAAATTTATCAATTGTAAATAAAGTTTATTGGTTAAAATTATCAATATATATATTTCGTTCTAGACTTCTGGCTATCTCGAGACAGTTTTAATTTCTCAATAAGAAAGCTTTAATTCCCACACATTTTAATGTAAAATTGTTGCTTTATAATTAATTATAAACAAACCAAGTCGTGCCAGCAGCCTCAAATATTTCCTACAGGGTTCGCTCTTGCACGTGTGGTCCTCTACAGAGAGGTGTATCCTTGTTGTATCTCTGGCTCAGCGTACTTGTATTTATGAAAGCGCTTTTCTGTTTTCCATGTTTATTGTTGCATCATTTTCTGGTTTTATGGTTGTTCTTGCTGTTGTACATGTCGTTGGCAATGCAGTTGTAATAAATACAGTTTTTCGGTGGTATATTAATTGCCACCTGATATCCTTATTTAACTCCTGTGGTATTTTCAGGCATAAATTCATATATACAGGCAAACATAAACACATACATACATACACACAAACATACTTATATATGAATATTTATATACCTTTGAGTATTATATGCGAAATATACGACATTTATTATCATTCTATAAGGAAATTGAAGATAAATTCTGTTACGAAAACAAAAGGATTGGAATTTACACAGAGTAGTGGTTCAAGTAAATAATTTCGATAACAGTCGTCAGCTATACAAGTATAAATACATATTTAATATATATGTTTGTTGCATTTGTTTTTGTTTCACGTATAATATGCTTACATATTTGGCACTAATTGGGAAGCGATCGTTTTCTCAGTAAATATTGTTAGCACTTGCAACACAAAAGGCTTCATATTGTACAAATTGTGTAATCACAATTAAACAATGATTCCCCGATAGTAAGCTCTGCATTACAGTTATATATATGTATGGGTATATAATTTTCATTCAATCTTCTTAAAAGTACTCACTGTATTATCGTCTAAAAAACTTATTTACTCGATATCAAGTATTATATTATAGACGCTTATTATATTGATAAAAAAGTACATAGCTACATTTATTCTTTTAAAAAAATTGAAAACTTTTTTCTCGCTCTAATCAATTGAAATACTATTCAGAAATATATTCCTAAAGTTTCATTGGTACACTCCGAATATTTTCGAAGAAATAGGCCCCAGAACCCCTGCACTTCATGTAGCGGCTGTATAGGTACCATAACTTTGAGGCTCGTTCCCTCGAAACTAACTTTTTTCAATCGGGCGGTCAAAATTGTGAGCGAATTATTTAACCGATTTGCTTGAACTAAAGCGTTTTTAATAGATAATTTTTTACTCAAGTCTGTGATAGAACGCTTTTCCGAGAAAAAAGGCATTTTGACAGTGGTTTAATTAACTATTTTGATGTCGAAAAACAAAGGTAAAAATGACAGCTTTTAAAAAATTCAGGCCAACATTCCCAATTTTTCGAAATTTCCATCTACTTTGCACTTGGTAAAAACTTCTCGAATAAAAGGAAAGTACTTTTTTCATTACAGATGAGAAGCCTGGTCAGGAAGTTGATGACCGCAAAAAAAGTCTATGAACGGGATCGTTGATATTTCTGCCATTTTGTTTTTATTTTTGACACAAAATAATTTTTATTTTGTAGTTCAATAATACCTCTTACTATATATGCAAAAATTTGGATGCGATCGGTTATTATTCTGCCATTATAAAAGTGTAAAAAATTACTTTTTTTGACGGTACTAGAGGTAACTAATCTATACTAATATAAAGAGGAATGATTTGTACCCATTTTTGTATGTTTGTAATAAATAGGCTCAAAAAGTACTGTGCAGATTTAAAAAATTCTTTCACCAATGGAATGCTACATTCTTCCAATTTGACATAGGCTACATTTCATTTTAAAAAAAATTAGGGATCCTTGGTAAAATTTAAACAATGTAACCAAAGGAGTAGAAAAATGAGTCTTAAAATGTCTTTCGTCGAAAGCGCTGCCGAAACTATTAGCGATAGAACAAAATAATGTACAACAATATTGAAGAACATCATAATGTCTACAAAAAACTCCGCGGTAGCATATGTCCAACTATTTTAGTTATGTCACTACAACAACTTTTTTCATTTTAAACATTAATGAAAATGCTAACCAAATTTAAAAGTAAACAAAACCGCCATAGCGCCGTGGCCGTTGTTCGCGATGCATTCTGAAAAGCGCGCCGCGCCAGAAAATGTAAAGTATAGAGAAGGTGCAAATTGAATTCTGTATGATGTTCGATTTGGCGGCTAACAGAGCCGATAGAATCAAAGTAAGGAATTCGACGTTGTCGCTGCTATTTAGCAGAATTGAGCACGTGCAGTGGCAAAAATATATGTAAAACGACTGAATTCATTATTTATTACTGTTATTTTAATTTTTCATAATTAGTATTTTTATTTTTATTTTTTTATATTTTTTTTCATAATTATTACTTTTACTTATTATATTTTTATACGCTATTTTTTAAAGAATATTGTTATTGTTATTATTTAATATATTTATTTAATAATTTATTATTTATTTATATGTAAAACGACTGAATTCATTATTTATTACTGTTATTTTAATTTTTTGATTATTATTATTTTTATTTTTTAATTTTTCAAAAGTGCCCGCCCCTTAAACCATCAAAGAATTTGAACATAAATAGACTTACATACAAATATAACTGTGGGATTTTTTTTAATACAAATAAAAATATTTGTGAAAAAAGTGTATATCCAAATTTCCAAAAATAAATAATTGTCTAGCCCGTGCGATGCCGGAACGTGCTGCTAGTTTAATATATAATGAATAATATTAACTAATAAATATTATCTTTTTTAATACTTTTGTCTAAAGCTATCTTAGATCTAGTCATACCTACAAGGCTAATTCAGATGTGACTGCTGATAACATCCCATGACTATTAGAGTTTTAGGATTCGTTATGAGATGACTTCAGTCATAATGTAGATCTTTAATTGAATTCTCTTAAATGTGTAAATGTGGCAATGTGATCCATTAATTTTTCATTTCAGATATCCTTCGTGTTAAAAACTCTTTTATTCATCCATATCATTTCATTTTGTAACACTTTTAGTGACTTTATGACCAATTCCAAGCGACGTAGATGGTAATAAGTTGGCAGTTGTTGTGGTTCTCACTTTCATTCCAAAGCACTCCTTCAAAGATTTGTGGAAAAAAATTCACTGGCGACAAAAATTTGACCGCGGTATTTATATGACTAGTGTGCTACTGAACAATACTTACCCACTGTAGTCAGTTCATTTGAACCATACATAGCTGACGGTGTCTCAAAATCACCGATTTGAAAATTCAGTATCTTTGGAATGGTATGAATGAACAAAAAATTTTTTTGCAGATTATTAAAGGTGAATATTTTCCGCGTTTTGTCACATACTTTCAATTTTTTTTAGCGTGAAGGACACTTAAAGAATGTCAATTGTTTAACAAAAAAGTATGTAAAATATTATTATTATTTGAACAAAAGGATCATGAACAATTATTTATGCTATAGTACGAACATTTTTCTTTGACTTCACAAAAATTCATCGATTTATCTCCAGTAGTTTATGAGAAAATAATTTTACAATTTTATCATCCTCTAAATTTCAACCTTCAATAACTTTAACAAAAAAAATAATTTTAACGAAGTATTTATATCGGGGGATATGCATCTGGTCCCCCTTCTAATGAACTGCTAATTCTTAAAATCGGTGATTTTGCGAAATTTCTCTGGATCACTTGACGTGGTTTGACCCAAATGCATTTACAAGGGGTTCAGTTAGATTAGGTTATGTTAAAAAGCTTCGCCGGGACAAGCTTCTTAATTATCGATCATCAAAACTCGATAATACACTTTGAGCCAATTACATCTTCGGCTATTTCACGGTTCGCTGAGGGTATGATTGCCGATATCTTACAACGTCTGGCTACTTATTAACTTACCTTCTCTTCTGGATCTCCTGAGTTCTACTCTAGGCTAGAAGAATCTCCCAATCGAAGAAGAATTAGCTATTGACGTTCACGCGACGTCATAGATCCAGCTCTACAGTGTAAGAGTGCAATGGGGACCCGGCTTATTCCCAATCCGATGTAATTGGGTCAGAGTTGCCTTCTCTTGCAAGCTGTTCGGATCTACAGTTTTCAGCGATTCCGCTATGATCAGGCACACAAACGAGTCTGATAATGAAGTAGTAGAAATTGAAAAAAGTCTAATGTACAGATTCCCAAAATAAATATTTCTGTAGTAAAACACTCTCTTAATTAACAAGAAATGTCATATAAGGCATGTTTGGTAAGGGTAAGTTATGTAAATTTTTATTGAGGGAAAAAAGATTGTAGTACAAATGGACAGACAAGTTCTTGGTCTACCAATGAAAGAGTCTTGTATTGAAATAAATTTGGCTTTATTCTTTATATATTCTACTCTCTATCTAGAATAATCCATTATTTATAGTACAAATTATAATGCTTCGAGGCCTTTAAAATAACTCTTCAATATTTCTATACCGGTACGAGGGTGTAAAACGAAGTTTTCAAAATATAATTCTTTTTTCATTTTCATTTTTTTATTTGAATAAAATATTTTTCTTATGTGTCAGTTTTTGGGCGTTGGAAAATCATCACTGGGAGTCAAATTTTCTCTAATGCGATGGGCGGGAGTATAATTCCTTGAACAAATTTCTAAATTTATCAAACGTATCACAAGCTTTTCATGGTTACGCCAATTCAGCAAATTATTACTTCCCCTCAAGCTATTGGAAAAAATGTCAGCTACCAACGCTACCTTCCGTTCAAAAACAATATTATATAGTTGACTTTGAGAGCGATTGTGTTGCGATTTGTCGATAAGCTTAAACACTTTTCTATTTATGTATATAGTAAACCCAATCTATAGCATTAAACATAGATCTTCTCTTGTTGTTATGTACTTATAAGGTATTCATGAACGCTTCTTCGACAAATCTCTCCTCGCCTTAAACCACACCCATGTTATAAGGTCACGGCAACCTTATGCTGCTTTCATTCTAAATTTTTAATACATGCAATAATTTTTTTTTCCTTCATAAATTTTCTCCCCCTTCTAGAATTACACTCATTATCGATTTTGCATTTTCTCTTTACCATTTTTTAGAATGATTTAACGAGCTGGAAACCGCAATATGATGCAAACAATATAATCAAATAATTCATTTGCACTGTTTTTGCTTTTTTTCTTCCTTGTTTTTGTATTTGTACTTTTTTGTGGTTTTTCGCAGTTTTGTGTTTTTGTTGTTTTTAGCTTTTGTTTTTGCTTTTCACCTAAGCAGCAGTTACCGATTAAGCCAAAAATAATAAGGATGAAAAGGTACGCATAAATATTTGACAATATTAGCATAACAACTAACTGTAAGCAAGCAATACATATATACAACCAAACATACATACAACAATAATTACATGCATTTAACTGTATATGTAAATAGATACATACAAACATAGAAACCACAGCATAAAAATCTGCATATAATGGGCGAGTTTAAATTGATTGAAATTTCAAGGGGAGTAAAATAGCAAAAATAAAACTGCGATTAAACATGCAAATAAGCAAAAACAAAAGAAACATGCATACAAATAAATATAATATAAACTAAGTGTATTATGCTATGTGCGCCTGCGTATATCATTTTAAATTAGGCTTTGTAAAGTATTAATTGTAAATAAAGGTAATTAAAGTAATCAGCGTAAATGATAGGTAAACACACACAAACATACATACATATATACACACGTATGTAAATAAAAAAAGCGTCGTGTATTAACATAAGCCATATGGAGATTATAAAAAGCCCCAGTTATAATAATTCAAAACAATTAACGAATTTACACTAAAATG
Organism: Bactrocera zonata; assembly: GCA_037783105.1. Lineage (NCBI taxonomy): Eukaryota > Metazoa > Arthropoda > Insecta > Diptera > Tephritidae > Bactrocera > Bactrocera zonata. The sequence goes on from JBAWJQ010002358.1 coordinate 1,845,131, forward strand.
TATTGTAAGAGTTATACAAAAAGCTAATTCGCATAAAAAAAAACAAAAAATATCGGTAAAATTCAGTTACAAAAAACTTGCGTGTATAACTGAAATATGCATACAGACATACATTGAAAAGATTAACAAAAAAATTCAAGTTTGTTCGTTGGTGCATCGTAAATTATGCAGCACAATTACACAACAAAATGGGGGTAAGTGTGTGGAAAAAACTACAAATTAATTATTGGCTGAATTTGAAGCGCAAAGTTAACTCGATTAAAAATAATTAATATTACAAATATTATGGTTAATGACAGTTGATTTAAGATTACTGGTTTATACATAATAAACAGATTAAGGTTAGTTAATAAATATAGAAATTGCAATAATAATTAAGAAAAAATTCGAAAAAGTGAACTTAAAAATTAAAATTATTTTTGTTGTAAAACTAATATGAAATAAGCGAAGATAAAAGAAAAAAAAAAACAAGAAAACATCAACTTCTGTGGCACTGAAGTTACGGCGTTAGACATTCGCTTAGAAGCAAATAGGTTTTGTACTCGTATCAGTAACTATGCCATCGCTGGGGGCCAGACCTAGAGAATACGTTAGACGTACGGAAGCAGTACGAAGCTTAATCATGGATTTTTGCCATTGTTTCCATCGACTTGTAACACGATGTATAGTCTTTGTGAAGCAGCACTTTCCTTTTGTCCTTCAAACAGTTAAATAGCGCAACATAATAATCGCTGTTTATAATCCTTTCTTTTTCAAGGTAGTCAATAAAAATTTTTCCATGCACATTCCAGGCGCCATAACATTGCCAGCCGATTGTTGCGTTTTTCCACGCTTTAAAGCGGGTTCAGCGTGTATAGTTCACTCGGCTGACTATCGATTGGGCCTCGGAGTGAAATATTGTAACCAATTTTTATACATTGTCATATATCGAAAGAAATATTCGGTTTTGTTATGTGATGTTTATCTCTAAACACTGCTCAGAGTTATCAACTCGTCGTTGTTTTAGGTCAAAAGTGCGCTCTCATACCCAAATATTGATGAATGATATGGTGTACATATTCAGTTGATATCTTTAGAGTGTTTACTATCAGTTTCAGCCAGTTTTTTTTTTTTTTGGATGTTTTTCGTCGGCATTAAAATCTTTTGGGCATCCACTGTGTTCAAGAGCCGATCCACGTCGGACAGAAATGCGGAGATTTACTTGCAAGTACAAAATTGTAAAATTAACCCCCCTTCCCCCCAAAATTTTACTCCGAATCCGCCCCTGACTGTGTTCACCGTCTTTGGTACTCATTTCACCACATCTGAACTTAGCACACGACGCCTTAATGGTTGATTTTCCAGAACCAAAGTTCGGAAACTCGTCACCAAACCAAGTTTTTGCTTCAATTGATTTTTTTCCTTCAAAAGGCAATATTTCATCAACACGAGAAATTCCTTTTTATCCATTTTTTCAAAATAACAAAAGTTCTTTAATCAAAATGATAGAATTCACAAACTAATGATCAAATATCTGTCATATTTATGTATACAGGCGCCTTTTGAAGGATTAATCTTATGGATTTAGTTCTAGTAGAGTCAAAGTCTGTTGAAGTGATGGAGTAATACAGTTTTTTTAAAGGGCTAAAACTATGGCGGTCTTGTATTATTTTACAAGAGAAAACGCAGAGGTTATAATGCGTTGAAGGGCAGCCTTTTCGTATTTTGGAGCATCGTCAATTTAACGAAAAACAACTCCAAAAGCTAACTCTTATAAAATTATTCTGAGAAACAATTCTTTTTCCACCAATACTATATAATGCATCCATACATGTTTCAAGACAAACGAAAGAGTGGTTTTCTCCAAGACACGTTAAATTGATGCACTGGATGCATTTAGTCCTAATTGTTACCACATCTAGAGCCATTGGGGTATACTTGCTGGTAAAGTTTACTCAAAAGGGAAACAATACAACAGTATTCTCGAAATCAATAATAAAATTTCAATCTTGGAATAAGATTAGGTTAGAAGCTTTAGAAAGGCTTGCTGATTCTACGCGAATTCGAATTTTTTGTGTCATTCAAAATAAAGGAGGCCACACGAAATACTAAAATTGAATTATAAACTTTTAATTTTCACTGACTTGCTACTTTTTATTGAATGGGAGGTATAAATAAGTGTCCACCCTAGAACACACTTTTCGATAAGAAGACACAAAAGCGAGATATTTTTAATAATAAAATTTTGTCCACCACTGTATTGCATTATTGAGTTTGATAATGATCCGTGCAAAATTTTATGAAGATAACTTAGCAAATAAAAATGTTTTCAATACAAAAGCTGCAGTTTGATCGGCCAGTTTGTATGACAGATACACGCTGCAGTTGTCCGATATCGTCGGTTCCACTAAAAAGCTTAAGGTGACAAGAGTGCGTATGAAAATTTCAGATTAATAGACGGACAAACGGACATGGCTAAATCGACTCAGCTCGTCTTGCTGATCTCATATACTTTATATAGAAAGAAATTTAATAGTATACCATATTCAGAGTATAAATAAAGGGCTTGTGGTTTTCAAGCAAAAATAAATTATCAAGAATTTTGCTATTTTATAAAAAAAAAGGGTATACCATTATGTTTTAAGAATGCTTTCGGGCAAGTGACAACCGCGGCTGGTTCGAATAAATTCCACCCATTCGTGCAAAATCTTGATTTATTGTTCTTCAGCCAAGATTTGTTCAATAGATATTTTCTTATCTCAATAATAGAACAAAACGATGATGTGCCATACAAAAAATTTAAAACAATGAGCTTTTCCGATAGATAGAGCAACTATTTAACTTTGTAGATTTGGCAGTTTCTATGTAATCTACGCTAAATTATAATCTTTATATTAATACCATGGCTTGAAAGGTAAAGGTGATATTAGTTTTTTTAAACGTTGTTCCAAAGAATTTAGCGATCTGTGGTTTTTAAAACCAAAAATCTCTTACTTTTCATGACTCGGCTAATTCCAGACGTATACGGGTTGCGCTGGATGGACGGGGTAGAGTAACCATAAGTTATTATTTGAGAAAGAAACAGAATCATTATTATTTCGTATTTTTAGTCTACCCGCTTTTTAAAATTTACAAATAACTTCAACACGTGACTTTAAGCAATTTTATTATTTTCAAGATAAAAATATCACCATTCCTATAAATTTAATTTCGTCAAAAATATAGATCGGTGACATAACCATATGCGTGGGCTATATTACATGCTCTTATATCATATTGTGGCAATTTTCAAAATCATTCGTGTGTATATACATTTGTATATATGTTTATAAACAGCTTGACCATATCACTTATTACCAACGTCAGCTTGTGAAAACTCCACAAATTTTATTGTAAAAGTAAAAAGCACTCGAGGTTATGAAACCGCAAACGAACGAGTGCATATGCATATGTGTACATACATGCATACATACGAATAAACACACAAATTTCATACGAACATATAAGTTATTATGTATGAGTGTACATATTTAACAACAACACCAAAGGCTCTCATATACACTAGGCATCAAATGAAAGTATAAATATATTAGATACTAGCGATCTCAGAGCATTTATTTGCTTCCTACATTTTCGCTTAAGAATAAGAAGTTGTCATTTGTACTGTTTTTTACGTGGCGGGTCCCAAACACAGCGCACAACCCTGTGGAGGGGTGTTTCGCTTTCTCACTTTAGCTCGCCTTCAAACGGATGTTCTTACGCTACCCAGAGGATACTTGGTCAAAGACCGGAAGTCGTGAGCTGCTTGAATCATATGTAAAAAAATCGTTTCTGGCCAATCCCAAGTGAATGGCGATCAGAGAACTTTCCTCACTTGTATAAACTTCTACACATGACTCCATTTCTCACGTCACTGTTAACAGTCATAACTCTGAAGCCGTAGATAATTTCGTCTATCTTGGAACCAGTATAAACACCACCAACAATGTCAGCCTGGAAATCCTACGCAGGATAACTCTTGCCAACAGGTGCTACTTCAGGCTGAGTAGGCAATAGAGAAGTAAAGTCCTCTCTCGACGAACAAAAGCAAAACTATATAAAGCGCTCATAATTCCCGTCCTGCTATATTGTGCAGAGGCTTGGACGATGACAACAACTGATGAGTCGGCGGTGCGAGTTTTCGAAACAAAGGTTCTGCGAAAGATTTGTGGTTCTTTGCACGTCGGCCACGGCGACTATCGGATTCGATGGAACGAGAAGCTGTATGAGATATACGACCTCCACTCTGTTGGAAGGACCAGTTGGAGAAGGACCTGGCTTCGCATGGAATATTCAAATGGCGCGCTGTTGTTAACTCGGCTATAATCGCGTAAGCTGAAGTTCTTAGTACAAAAATACGGAAAATTGAAGAAATTCGGAACTTAATTGAAGAAATGGTATTCGAAAAATACTCCATTTCGATCGGAGAGGCAAGAAAGATCTTTCAAAACTTCATGAAACCCTAAAACTTCATCGATGGAGTTGATAGAAATTTTTGCTTTGAGTGTGTCCATTAGTACAAGGCGAAGGAAATTACAAACATCCGAATAGAAAAAAAGACTTGAGTTTGCAAAACAATATCTAAATATGCAAACCACCTTTTGAGATAAATTAATTTCGTCTGACGAATCCTAATTCGAGCTTAAGAATTCAAATGAATGCTAGTGAATGTGGTGTAAGTCTTCTGATCGCTTAAAACCGCAGTGCATACAGTGAAGCAGGGAGGAGGTTCCCTCATGGTTTGGGATTTTTCTTAATTTTTGGTATAGATAGTTTAGTTAGAAGCTTCGTCCATCGATTTTATAAGTTGACATACTTAGCGAAAACTTGACAATAGGTGCGGAAATAATCATTTAGAGGTCATTTATAAGCCCACAACATGACAAAAAAACACACATCTTGTCTGGCTACTCGCTTTTTTGAAGAAAGCTTAATCGAAAAGCTGAACTGGTCAGCTCAATCACCGGATTTAAATCCAATTGAGCATTTGTGGTCAATTTTGGACTCCAAACTATCAAAACTCAGTCGTACAAACTTGCAACCATTTTTCTTAGAAATGAAGCGTCCAATGAAAATATGAGAAAACATGGTTCAAAGCATGCCAAAACGTTTTCGTTTCGTCTTCTAAATTTACTTTGAAACCAAACGTTTTGTATTTTTTCAAAATTTATACTTTCAATTGACCATCTTTGTTTAAGAGTTCTTATTTTGAAGTGAAACCAAATTTTTGCTTACCTTCCCCGGAAAGGATATAATAATTTATAATTTGTTATTTAAATACCATTATATTATTGTACGAATTACTAATCTATCTATACTAATATTATAAAGAGGAAAGATTTCTACCTATTTTTGTATGTTTGTATGTTTGCAATGAATAGGCTCAAAAAGTACTCGGCGGATTTAAAAAATTCTTTCACCAGTAGAATGCTACATTCCTCCAATTTGACATAGGCTACATTTCATTTTGAAAAACATATGGATCCTTGGTAAAATTTGAATAATGTAACCGAAGGAGTAGAAAAATGAATCTTAAAATGTCTTTCGTCGAATGCGCTGCCGAAACTATTAGCGATAGAACAAAATAATGTACAATAATATTGAAGAACATCATAATGTCTACAAAAAACTGCGCGGTCCAACTATTACAGTTATGTCACTACAACAACTTTTTTCATTTTAAACATTAATTAAAATGCTAACCAAATTTAAACCATGCTATTTATGTGTTTATATTAATCCTTATCCAAATAAATTATTTTATGGTCAAGACCATTTAACTACCTATAAAATATTTTTTAAATTGCACTTTCCATTCGAAAGATATTACGAATTAAAAAATTCAAAAAGTAAACAAAACCGCCAGAGCGCCGTGGCTGTTGTTTGCGATGCATTCTGAAAAGCGCGTCGGGCCAGAGAATGTAAAGTATAGAAAAGGTGCAAATTGAATTCTGTATGATGTTCGATTTGACGGCTAACAGAGCCGATAGAATCAAAGTAAGGAATTCGACGAAAACGACTGAGTTCATTATTTATTACTGTTATTTTAATTTTTTGATTAATATTATTTTTATTTTTTAATTTTTCATAATTAGTATTTTTATTTATTTTTTTTTCGTAATTATTACTTTTACTTATAATATTTTTATACGCTAATTTTTAAAGAATATTATTATTATTTAATATATTTATTTAATAATTTATTATTCACTTATATGTAAAACGACTGAATTCATTATTTATTACTATTATTTTAATTTTTTTATTATTATTATTATTTTTTTTTAATTTTTCAAAAGTGCACGGGACTTAAACCATCAAAAAATTGAACATAAATAGACTTACATACAAATATAACTGTGGGATTTGTTTTAATACAAATAAAAGTATTTGTGAAAAAAAGTGTTTTATATCCAAATTTCCAAAAATAAATAAACCCCGTGCGATGCCGGGACGAGCTGCTAGTTATTTATTAGAATAAATCTGCATTGAAATGACGTCTGTAAAATTTATATGTACTTTCATTTGATGCCTAGTGTATATACACGTACATATGCAGTCAAACAGTTATAAATATGTGTGTTTGTGTGGCGAATTTGCTTTGCGTTAATTATCAAGAAGCAAACAACAACAAATTAAAATCAATAACTTTATACATAAATGCATTACTATATATAAACAAACAACTGGTTGAAGGCAAAATCAAAGTCGGTTATAAGTGCATGCTTCCTAACACATATACAGACGTGCACACATAAACATACATACACAGACATAATTACATGAAAAAAACAGACCATCTTTTTAAAGCATTTTTACGCGTTTTATATTAAATATTTATAATTTTTTCATTACTGTATACAAAAATTTTGCTCTCAAATGTATATGAAACTCAAAACAATTCCATATAATCAAAATATTTAATAAAAATCTTCAATGTATTTAATAAGCAGTTGCATATGCATTTAATAAATACAACAAAATATCAGCTGTTACAACACAAATGTTAATTCGATAAAACAAAAACCAAAAAAAAACTTGATTGAATTGATATTTAAATATAGTTCGCTAAAAGTTTAAAACATAAAAACATAGTAACTTAATTAACATATTTAAAAACTTATAGTTATATACAAAGGCATATGAAGTAAGTACTTACAATAAATATTGATTATGTAATTAAAAGAAAATATTTACTTGGAAATGAAATACAGGACAATAAATGCATACACTGCTAAGTAAAAAAATAAAACAACAAAAACAAAAAAATATTAGCATAAGTAAAGCAAATGTAACGAGCGACAAGAACAAATAAATAAGTAATTTACAAACATTTAAAATGAATATCAATAAACAACAACAATTTATCAAATAAAATTAAAAGAACAAAATATAAATATTGAAATTGATGAAAATTCAAAAATATGTATTAATTTATTTGCTGGTACTTTGGTTGGAGATTAAATTATTTAAGGAGTTATCACCAGGTAAGTGAAGCTTTTTTACAAAAATCCACTTTTCTCAACACAAATCACTATTTTTATTGTAAAATGATTTGAAAACATGAAAAGAAATTCTGCAGATTTCCAGGGTGGACTGAGTATTTTGTAGGTTTTTAGTTTCGATAAATCTATGCCTATCTTCTTAGCAATTTTGAAGATTTTTGTGATCGTAGAACTAATTTTTGGGTATCTTTTCGAGTGAGCTAGAGCCTTGAAGTCTGTGTACAGGATATTATCAGAGTTTTGTATGTAGTTATATACTTTATTCACAGTTAATTTAAAAATGCAGTCTTAAATAGTAGGGAGTTTCAGTTCATAGAGTATGTTTGCAATTGGAGTTGTTCAAAACGCGAGACTAATTATGCGTGCTGCCATGTGGTAGTATTTTTTAATTTTCTGCAGACAGCGTCTGGATGTTTTGCCATATACATATAATAAGGCCATAGTTACATACATATATGCTGAATACAGTACTCCCGATCCTGTAATGAAACGATTCAAAAAATATCTTATCAAAGCTTGAGACACACCGTTAAATTTTAGTAAGTTTTTCGGTTAACAGTGCTTTCAAAAATTCACTTTACCTCGGCGCATTATTATTATCTTCGAAAAAGAAATAACAAATTTTAGGTATAAAACTATTATTATTAATTAATGATTATTATCATATACTTTATCAATTAATTTTATTAAAATTATGTGTTTAAAATAAAAATAAATTTGAATTTATATTGTGTTAAATTAAATTTATTTGCGATTTTTCTAAATTTTTTTAATGTTGCGCAATTTGTTTCGGTGCGTAAATGTACAGAGAGGATGTTTTCATAATATGTAGTTAATTATAAATGCCGCAAAACACAGTCGTAGGTAGAAAAATAGGGCGATTAGTGTTGAAGAATATAAAAAGAGTTGTATAATTTCAGGAGGTAGTTTATTTAAAATATTAATTTTGGGGATTAATGATAAAGTTATTTCTTTTCTCTTGAAGTTTTAAAAGACAAAATCTTATTTTTGGTTTACAAGACCAATGTTTTAATAGATTAGTTCCAACTTGTAAACCCCCCACTTATAGCTGGCTGTGTGAAAAACATGGCATTTCCAGATTTATGCCACACACTTCTAGCGACTATCCTTGTGTCCTGTGGATTGTCATCTCAAATGCAATTTTTCCTCGAAACTGAATAGGTTTTAACTGAAATGCCAAATCGTTTGAACTCAAAGGAATTCGTAGAATCAAGCATTCTGCCCCCATGTATTCGATAACTGCGTCACAATCAATCGTGTTCCACTACGGCGCATGAAGATTGGGAAACATAATAATGACAGATCCAACTTTGAGACGCAAATGATGTGCCGGTATAGCAAGGCTCTTCAAAGAATTTAAAATTTCACTGAATAATTTACGGCTTCGTATTAATTGTCAAGACGATCGATCGATTTGTATGAGCGCAAACTTCACGGAATTTGACTCTGAATCTTTCAGTTTAAGTCATTAACATCGGTATACACTCAACCAAAGTGAATTGACAAAAGGCAGGTGTAATTCTTGACAAACCACTGGAAGTACCAACCGAACTTTGCCTATTTCCAACACACCTGAATGGCCAACTACTGCTTGACCTTGCTTTCTGGGTAAATATTTCTTCGACGATGCATTTCGTGTATACGAGTAATATCAAAGCATTTCCGAAAAAACTTGTCAATGTCAATTTTATTGTTGGAAGTGTTTCCGTTGGCTATACAGTATTCTACGGGTTGAAATGCATTCTTTGGCCTTCTCCGAATGAACTGCGAGATACACAATAGTCGGCAATACTCAACATTGAAATGAGTTTTGAATGTGAATTAGACAACAATGGCGAATATGGACAATCCATATGTTGTCAACTTCGTTATTCACACTTCTAAACTGAATGTGATATCAATGGATATCTTTCATTTCCAGTTCGCGTTTCCGAAAGAAAGCAGTTAGATAGTGTTTCGTGCATTTATTGTCAACCATACACACCGAAGTGCGATTGTGGTGTCCACAAGGTCCACGAACTAGATTGGTTTTCACCACTTCGTATAATTCTGGAGCTATCTATGGTCAGGAATTTCCACTGAAATGATTTCAACAATTTCATCTGGTGTAACCACCATCCACCATCCTAAGATGAATGAGGGCGTGCGGAAAAATCTCTTTTTTAACCCTCAAGAGAATACATCTTGCATCTAACAGCACCATATATACATATATACGTTGCTTCAAGATAGAGTCCATCAAACATCATAGCTGTTGTTTTAAAAGTCGTACTGTGACATCGTGACGATCTTGCTGATTGATCGCGATTCAATAATTCCGTAAACTTTGGCCATTTTACATTGCAAGTAAATGTAACAAACAAACCCTTCCCTTCCATAATTCCGCACGTGCAGGTATATAATCGCATCCCGCGAGTACTCTTGTAAATGCTTTGGGCTGCCAATGTACAAAGTGCGTTCAAAAGTAAACAAGACTTAAAAAAAAAACAGAACAACTTTTTTTTTCAAATAGTCTCCTTCTGTTTCAATACATCTTTTTGTACGGTCCAAAAGCATGTCGAACTAGTGTTTTAGCTCGTTGGCCGATATGGCCGCCAGTATGCCGGTACAAGCCTTTTGAATGGGCTCTACGTCTGCATAACGCTTTCCTTACATGAGCAAATGCATTTTCCCGAGTCCAAAGAAGTCGCACGGTGCCGTATCAGGTGAATACGAGGAGTGGTTAATGGTTCAAATGTGATTTTTGGTCAAATAATCGGTCCTTCAAAAGTTGGATTCTGAGCAATTTTTGGTCGTCAGTCAATTTTGCAGAACAAACCATGCAGACACCTTTCGTAAGCCCAAATGTTCGGTCAAAATGCGATAAATCGATGCTTTGGAGATGTTTAATTTCATTTTCATTAATTTCAATGATGATTTTGCTGATTTTTGAAGAATTCACGCACAGTTTCGATGGAATTTCCGGTGATCACGAATTTTGATTAATCGTCATTTAAGTCCTCGCGACGTTTTAAAGTTGAAACCACTCTGCTACGGGATAGGCAATCATTGCTATAAACTTGTTTAATCAATTGAAAAGTTTCGGTAAAAGTTTTACCAATTAAAAAAAAATTAATGTTGGCTCTTTGTTGGAAGCTCCTTTTCGCACCGATAACAGAAACCTATTGACACTTACAACGCAATAACTGGATCCAATCAATGAAATGTCATGAAACTGTCACTGGACAATTGATAAAGATAGCAGACTCTAACCAGTCGACATATAGATAGATGCAAAAAGTCCTGTTTACTTTGGAACGCACCTTGAATAATGTATGTTGATGGTAAAATTTTCACTGAATAATTTTCAATAATTCACCTTTCGAATAGCCAAAATAAAGATAGCAAACGACAGAAATTAAACGATTCAAATAATTTACAAATAAAGCAATTGGAAATCAAAATAAAAAAATTAAAAAAATGTTGTATGGAAAGTTCTTGTAGTTCAAGTTCTTGTAAGGAATCTTTTGTATTTCCTGAAGGATATTATAGCTTCCGTGCAACCGAAGTCAACATTTTTTTTTTTTGGTTTTACATACAAAATATATAAAAGATACAAGAAAATAACAAATGTTAGATGTAATAATATTTTTTTTTTTTTAATCCTCATGTTTAATATTTTTGTTGCTATTCAGGAAATGCTTACAAAATTATTCCGATTCAAAGCTTTCGAAAATACAGCTGTCCATTAACTCATCCGTATATGAAAGATGATGAGATCATCTATATGAATGTGTTTTTGTTAATAAAAGATTCTTTTAGATTTTGAGGTTTTTCGATTAAGGTATAATTGCGTAAATCTTTGAACAATGGCCCCTTCTGACATTATTCCTATTGCGAAACATGGTATGCTCTACTCCTTCAAGGGTTTTTTGAAGCAACACTTAAGGTCTAAGGACTCTAGCCACACAAAGCATAACACAAAAAGCATAAGCTTCTACTTCTACACAAAAGGGAACCTAGTAATATTGTAGAGGTCGTCGCAGGACACTTATCTTTCTACGATAACAAAATTGAAAACCTGACTTTGGCAGAATGCAGAACCTACGCCAAGAAAAATGAGACACTAGAAATGCAAATGTTTAGGTCTAAGCTGGATGAAACGAAATAGCAGCAGAGTTAATCGAAAGTATATCAAAGACAAGTGTTGAACACATCGTTCATTAATATTTGAATATCCAAGCTTTGTGGGATAGTAGCGATAACGAACCGTGGATAGTATCACAAAATAGTAATTACAACGACAAAATTATAAGGGTTTCTAATAGCCGTAATATTCACCATATTTTTGACACTTGGCGCTCAGCAATTTTTTGCTGCCCTCAGACTTCAAGTAAAAGTTCGCAGGAATGAACGACACAAATTTCCTGTTAGAGGTTAAAGTTCGATAAAATTTATCTATGGTTTTACCATGGGCATGTGCTCAATAAATTTCTTTTAAATTTTCAAATGTTAAATAAAGGATTGGCTGGAGGTTTATGGATTGTTAGTATGTATGTGTGCGATAATTGTAAGTAAGGAGAACTACTTTCATAAGACACACCTGGTGCAACAGCCTACAAATATTGATTTTTGGAGATTAAAAACAAAACCAACTATATCAATTGTTTTAAATGTTTAATGTTATTCAGCTAGTAATCTTTTTCGAGTTATATGCCATCTCCGACAGCACTAAAAACAAAGGTACTCCACTACTGTACTGGTTCCGGCTAAAATATCATTTCCAAATGAGTTAGAAGTCTGTAACTCCAAAAATATTCGAAATATTTAGTATGGTATTTTTCAGGCTATACTTCTTCTTCTTACTTATGTGGTTTAGAGGAAACCATTTATGCGGTTAAAGCCGAGTTAAAACCAGCGCGCCAGCCGTTTTTTCTTTTCGCTACGTGGCGCCAATTGGAGATTCCAAGCGAAGCCAGGCTCTTTTCCACCTGGTGGTCTCCTCTGCTTCTCTCAGCGGATACTGCGTCGAATACTTTCTGAGCTAGAGTGTTTTCGTCCATTCGGACGACATGACCTAGCCAGCGTAGCCGCTGTCTTTTAATTCGCTGAACTATGTCAATGGCGTCGTGTATCTCATACAACTCATCGTTCCATCGAATGCGATATTCGCCGTGGCCAACACGCAAAGGACCATAAATCTTTCGCAAAACCTTTCTATCGAAAACTCGCAACGTCGACTCATCAGTTGTTGCCATCGTCCAAGCTGCTGCACCATATAGCAGACGGGAATTATGAGTAGCTTATAAAGTTATGATTTTGTTAGTCGAGAGAAGATTTTACTTCTCAATTGCCTACTTAGTCCGAAGTAGCACCTGTTGGCAAGAGACATCCTGCGTTGGATTTAGAGGCTAACGTCGTTGTTGGTGTTGATGCTGGTTCCTAAATAGATGACTGTTTGTTTGATGACAGAAGATAGCTATACTGTGAGCAAAAAAAAATGATTATACTTTTTAATTTAAATTTTACATCAAAACCCATTCGTTGAAATTTTTTTTTTCTAGGTCGGTATGACTGACAGTGACATTCCAGTTAAATGTCACATCAAATAATCATTCGTTTTTAGTATACGCCTGTCTTTCTGAAGTACATAAAGTGTACATTCAATAAAAAAAATTACATTTAGGCAATTCACAAGCTTTGTTGTATGTCTTATGTCATATTTTAATATTCTTAAAAATACGACACTTGTGAGCACCCTTAACTGTTGTATGTCATATTTTGTCATATTTCTACACTTAATCAGTAATAAGAAAGTAAACAAATACAGCTGATAGAATAACGAACTCAATAAACATACCACGCAGTGCTGTGTTTGTAAACAAATACAGCCGATAGAATAGCGAACTCAATAAACATACCGTGCAGTGTTGTATCAGTCATATTTTAATTTTGCATGTGAAACAACAACAGTGCTAATATGACAGTCATAGAAAAATATGACAATATGACGATATGACACAATATGACACCTTGTGAATACCCTAATTATATTTTATGTGGGTAATCAAATTTCTGGTGTCGAAACGTTCAGAATTTTGAAAAGGTCCTTCGATGATTATTGTTTGTCGCGAGCAAATGTTCTTTATCAGTAAAAATTGTTCAAAGATGGTCCAGAACGTATTGACGACGAACCACGCCCAGGACAGTAATCAGTTGATGATCAACACACCAATAAAATAAAAGAATTCGTGCTTGATAATCTACTATTCACAGTCAGAGATGTTAATGACATCGTTGGAATATCGAAAGGATCAGTGGAAACCATTTTGAAAGATCATTTGGGCTTAAGAAAAGTGAAATCACTATGTTTTCAAAATCACTCAATTCTTTCGAAAACCAGCGTCACGTATCCTTATGACCCGGAAACAGATGATCAATTGGCCAAATATCGTGACAAAGGTCAAAAAAACAAAGTTACGTTGACAGTTTTCTTCGATTATCCAAACTGTCAACAAGGAATAATATTTGAGTGTTATGCGTCGTTCGCGTGAAGTTATTCTTAAAAAGAGGTCAGACAACTTTTGATTTTTGCACCACAATAATGCCGTCCCATACTGCATTGATTCTTCGAGAGTGTTTTGCCATATATGAACCAATATCATGGCGCAACCACCGTATTCGGCTAATTTATCTCTGTGAGACTGAGAAAAGCAGCTGTTGTTTATCTCCAGTGGTAGTGAGGACAGTTTAGATTAGCGAATAGATTAAATGTAATCTGATGTCTGAATTGAGTGAAGTTAGGCACTGACTTTCCAACATGAGAATGCATAGACACTTTAGAAAAAGTTAAAGCAGTCAAAATTTACATTTATAGAACAAGATGAGGCACCTGAACTCTAAATAAAGGCTTTAGGTGCATTTTGCTTATATAATGTACCTTCAAATTATCACTACAGACCCTCCTACACGCTTCATAAAAGCGGCTGCAATGAAATGTACTTTCTCGGTATTGAACCTTTCTTGTAAACAGTTTACTTTTATTATCTTCAAAGATAAATTTCTGTATTTCCAGACTCACTATAAAAAGATGAAAAGCTTGTATTACTTTCAATAAATCACTGAAAGCTGCAACTTAAAGAAACTTTATAGTTTTTTAACTGAATATCAAAAGTGAAAATCCCCAATCGTCATAAAATGTCAATTAAGAAGAGTAGTATTCATACGAGTACTGCGAATTGTTGAAGAGAATTATTTAATTAAGATTTATACATACATAAAATATGCGAACCAGAATCGCTCCTTCAATCGCGAGTGAAGAGCTTAAAGAGTTCGCTTATTTTCGCTGGCGCACTTTCAACACATTCACATTTTTCACTTAAACGGATGGAGGGGGAAGAAATATTGCCCGTCTGTCGCTTATGACGAGTAATTACTAGCCGTCAGGCAAAAAACGAAAACTGCACGCAGCGCTTCCTCTCACTCTTGCACTTACGGCGGCCTATATTTGCTTTTTAAAAGTGAATACTTCAATTTCATCGATTTTTTTCACTCCTTTATTTATGTAATATTTGTTTTTGTATTTCCATTTGCTATCAATTATTTGCGAGAAAGTTGAACAGTATCCTAGGAAATAAGCGCCTTGGTTAATAGCAATGAATGCAGTCAGCGCTGCTGCCACGGTTTGTGCTCTCATTAATTTCACTTAATTATGATGCACTTAAATTTTAGCTTTCGCAATAACGCCGCAATATCATCATACCGCCATTACGGGCTCAGCGGTCGCATCCGCAATGACATTTGAAGGAAAAAATTAAAATTAAATATACGAATAAATGATGGCGAAATTGTGGAAAACAGGGCGCGGCACGATTGTAATGTGAATATTTTAACTTGCTTGTGGGTATTACCTTCAGGGTCATGTTGGAGATGCAGGTGAAATGTAGCCTGTTGTAAATATTTTTGAAATTTTCACTCATAAACCAGTGAAAAAAAAGAAGATAATGGGGCAAGGTAATGAAATACCAATGAGCAAATCTAACTTATTGGGTGGACTCCATTATCAAAAAGTTATTGGCTGCTGGTTTCAACCCCGACTGAATTTAACCTATTTAACCCTTTCTTGAGATTGACTATGGACATCAGTGGGACTAAATTACATTCACTATTGCATGGTTATTTGACTGTAAAGAAATTTTGTTTATGTTGGGTTCTACAAAATATGTCAATGGTTCCAAAAAAGGCTCGTGTCTATTGGTCGATAGAAATGTTAACAAAATACGATAGTGTTGCTTCGAAACACTTCTATGACATCGTAGCAGGTGACGATTCGTGGATTAACGCGAAAGAGCCCGAAAGTAGACAGCCATCGACTGTATAATGAGCCGAACCCAACAGTTGTTCGCGTACGAAGCACTTCCAAGCAAATTGTTGCATGTCTTTTGAACAAAACTGAACATGTCGCAACCATATCACTGGAACAACGAAGAACAGTAAATTCTGAATGGTATACAACCATTTGTTTGCCAATTGTCTTTCAAGAAATCAGGAAAACCAAATATCGAAGACGGATTCACCACGACAAAGCAAACTCTGACACATCCACTGAAACAACCGCATTTTGAGTACTCAAAACATCGATTTGATGGGTCATTCACATTATCGTCTTGGCGAGGGAACGATTGAGTCCTTTTTGTACCCGAGAAGAGTTTAAGAGTTCTATCAGCGTGGCAAAAGTGTTTCAACAATTGGCTCAAAGGCACGCAAAAGTGTAGATAGATCTTAATGGATAATATTTTGAAAAAAAAAAAAAAATATAAGCAAACGTATAATAAATGAAATCTGAAAAAGCAACGTTAAGTTGTGCAGCTAATTTCCGTTAAGCGAATGCTTTATAATGTTAAAAATATCCTGTAAACGACAAGGTCTTGAGCATCTCTCTTAGCCAAGTGTTCTTTGGAACACCTAGAAAGGTTGCAAGCTCGACTAAAATACCGTCAGACCTTAAACGTTACATAATATATGTTAAAGTTGAACAACAACAATGACAACCGATTTCCCTTTATTTTGATTTTTACCAAGGCATTTGCAATGTAATTTTATGGAATTTCAGTTAAGTACGTTGGCATTCTCCAGGCAACTCTGCTGGCATATTTAAAGATTGTCACAACTCAGCGCCGCCACACACACACTTATGCTTAAATATACGAATATGCGTAAGTGCCGTGGTATTTAACAATAATCCACCTCAATGACACTTTTTTAAAATGCAGCAGCTGCAAAGAAATGTAATTTTCGACACTGACATTGCCGTACAGTGGAACAAGGCCAAGCACATATTTATCTTATATCTTGGATTTGGTATATCAAAGGCTAGTATTTGTAAATTTTCTTGAAGCGAAAGGAGTAATAGTTAATTAAAATTTTTAATTAATGAGAAACGTCCCATATGTAGGGGAGTTGAAGTCTAGACTTTAAAACAATTTCACATACATTACATGTATAGAAGAACCTCACATATAGAGGAACAGAAGATAAAGTGGTTCAACAGCTGAGGGATTATGGTGCGAAAAGCTAAGAAAGTTAAATCTCAGCTTGAAAATTATTAACACCGATCAAGACTCTGCCCTTTTTTGAAGTTTCAATAAACCGATAAAGAATCCTATAAATTTAAAAACAAAGGAATTTTGCAGTTGTCCAAGGTATCTCTAGGGAAAAATGAGCAAAATTATCACTCTTATAAGTGACATACATTTCTCAGAGCGTTCTTGAGCGAAGGTTTGCTACCGGATCTATGCCTATAGAGTATATATCTTTCAGGAATAGGTTCGGAGAGCGTTACATACCAGAAAATTGGAAAATTGGAGCGCTCGAATCAACGCAACTAAACGGAAAGTCACTATTGAATCTTAACTTGTTTAACAGTGATAACCACTAGATGGATCTTCGGTTACGATCATAATATCAGATTATCTAAAATTATGAAAATAAGATTATGATTTAAAATTATGAAATGTAACTTTTTCGTCAAAGAGATTTCCTTCCTTAATAATTATTAATTTCCTTAAGACACCACAAAATGGATTGTAATTGTGGTTTCCGTTATCTCTTATTTTAATTGGTTCCATTTATGTCACTGTTGGATCAAAGTATTTACCGCTGTCTTTACTACGCCGTTGAGCAGCACGACAGTTAATTATCCCCTTTGCAGGCATCAGCACCGGAATGGTTCAAATACTCTTGCAACATGTTGCTACAGAGTATAACTGTTTTGTTTACCTAACGGTTGTATGTATCAGAATGATGAAACGAGTTGAAATTCGAGTGACTATCTGTTGTTGTTTTTTTTTTCGTGCCAGCTGTAACTTGAGTAAAAATTTAGATATTTTGATGAAACCATCAATAAAACGGAATGAAATTTTGCTGAAATAATATTTGGACTCAACTACGGATAGTAGACTTTTCACTGCAAATATCAGTCAATGTGTAAGATATACTACTGTGCCCAAAAAATAAGGTGACATTTGAATTTAAACTGCGCGCGTCGAAGGATTTGGTGAACTATTTTTTTTTTAGGTTGGTAGTACTGTTTATGTCAAATTTCATGTCAAAATATTCATTAGTGTTTGAGATACGTGTCGTTTTGTGAGCTGCTAAAAGTGAGTTTTTCGTTTTTTGTGATGTTGAAATTTGTTGAGCAAAGAATTTGCATTAAATTTTGTTTACGGAATCAAATTTCTGCTGCGGATACATTGAGGATGGTGCAGAAAGCCTTTGGTGATGAGGCTTTGTCTAAAAAAAATGTTTACAAGTGGTATAGTGAGTTCCAAGCCGGCCGTGAACGTGTCGAAGACGAAGAGCGTCCAGGGCGACCATCAACCTCAACCGACGAAACTCACGTTCAACAAATCAAAGATTTGGTGTTGAAAAACCGTCGATTAACAATTAGAAACCCTGCTGATGAAGTTGGCATATCGAAAGGCTCAGCCAATACCATTTTGAAGGATGTTTTGGGCATCAAGCGCGTCAAATCTCGACTGGTACCGACAACATTGAATTTTTTGGAAAAATGGCGTCGCGTTGAAGTGTGTGAAACGATGCTTTCCGGCTACCAAGGTGTCATGAAACGCATTATAACTGGCGATGAGACTTAGATCTATGCTTACGATCCCGAAACAACCGATCAATCGAGCGAATATCGTGCCAAAAGAGAGCCGAGACCAAAAAAGTCGCGCCAAAGTCGCTCAAAAATCAAGGTCATGTTGATTGTTTTCTTCGATTATCGTGGTGTTGTGCATTATGAATTCCTTCCAACCGGTCAAACTGTCAACAAGGAATATTATTTGAACGTTATGCTCCATTTGCGTAATGCTATCCGCCTAAAAAGGCTGGAATTGTGGAAAGACAATTCTTGTTTTTTACACCACGATAATGCACCATCCCATACTGCTCTCGTAATTCGTGATCATTTCGCTAAAAACTCAACCCATATTATTCCGCAACCACTGTATTCACTTGATCTGGTGCCGTGCGACTTCTGGCTGTTCACCAAGCTCAAAAGACCGCTCCGGGGACACCGTTTTTATACGATAGAGGAGATTCAAGCCGCAGCGAAGACGGAACTGAAGGCCATCCCGGAAAGTGACTACAACCAGTGTTTCGAAGATTGGAAAATCCGTTGGCATAAGTGCATTGCATCGGGAGGAGATTACTTTGAAGGAGATGAAATTGATTTGGAAGAATAAATAAAGAATTTTCAAAATAAATACAATGCCCTTATTTTTTGGGCACAGTAGTATAATTAAAATTCAGAAGTAATCTTTCCTTGACAATGGTATGTCCGTTTATCAAAGATGGCTTGAATCGGGTAAATACTTCCCATAGCTCTCATATACCCAATGCAACGATTTTTGAGCTTCCAGATGACTTTGTACTGCATATACCGAGCTTGTTTTACTGATAACAATGTATCTTTATGCTTAAAATTGACAAAATTCGGGGAAAGCTTTACCTAACACATATAACATTCAGGTAACTTTACTCCATATGATTGGTTATGGTATATGTGGTACCTTAATTAATCTCAGGGAACATTTTATTAGTATGAGACGTGTTAATTGTATGTAGTATAGGCAAAAATAAATAAAATCGGGTGGATTCTACCTCCATCTCCCATATGGTACATATGTACGAGGTTTGATAATTAAGTAATGAGACAGATTTTAATGCCGGGCTTGTGGGAAACATGTGACCCTGCGAAATTCCCTTTCTTTTTTTCCAGCATCCCTCCCCTCTCCATTGTTATACATATGTACCATCGCTCTAGCTTGTTTAGTTCGCCTGCTACGTCAAGTTGAGTAGACGTGTGTTTGTAGTGCCAGACATCGCTCGCAACTGGATCCTTCATCACGACAACGCGCCGTGCCACACTGCCCTCAGCGTGTCCCAGTATTTGGGCTCTAAAGGGATCGCCGTATTGCAACAGCCGCCTTACTCGCCCGACATGTCACCCTGTGACTTTTTTTGTTTCAGAAAACAAAATCGGTGGTCAAAAGAACCCATTTTGAGTCGATTACGGACATCCAGGCGGCCGTGACGAGGGTACTCGCGGACATCCCAGTCGAAGCGTTCCATGGAAAACGCGCTGGAATCGCTGTCCAAGGGGACTACTTTGAAGGGGATGGCAGAGTAGTAAAATAATTTTCAAATATACGGTTTTTATGGAATCAGTCTCATTACTTAATTGTCATACCTCATATGTATAATGATTTTCGTTTTTTTAACAAACTTTATGCCGAATATTTAGGTCATTGTATGAGTTGTATATATATATATTCAAATATAGATATGTATTTTTTCTTGGATTCGGATTCTCTGGTCAACATTTTGTATGAATGGTATTTTCCTGGCTTCTATTCTTGCATGTTGCAAGTTCGGATACACCTGAACTTAGCCCTTCGTTACTTGTCTCTACTAATTTATCTTCCCAATTTTCGTACGTATTCAAATATACATAAGCACGTGAACAGTTACCCAACAAGAAAAAATGCTGATAGCCAAAAGGCAAGCTCGAAACACAATTATCCTTTAAATCAGTTAAAATATTGAAACGGAGTATTAAGTTCGTTTCGACAGCTGCAACATTGGAATTAAGTAAAACTCTGGCTCTGTAGGACCAATTAAAAAATATATAATACTATATAAAAGCCTTGGTAATCATTGAGACATAAAGCCTTTGAAGACCTCTTTACATTGTACAAAGATTTTCGATAATCTTGGTTTGATCGTACCTGACTTACGATTTCGTTCTGTTACCTCTGCTTAGTCATAAAAGTCTAAACCCATAAACGAGCTTTGTTTCCCTTTTGTTCTTTCTCTCGCTCCCCTATTATTTCTATTTCACCCTAAATAAAATTGTCTTACTCTCACTTTGGGACAAAAACTATAAGAAATTCTAATAAGGCATGTTAAATAATAGTTTGCGGAGTAGGCATTAAGTCAGTATCCGATAAATTCGGAGAATCCAATAATAATTATTTTTAGTTTGTAAAATTACTTGCATCCCATTTCCAGGCCGCTTGTAAGTGAATCTTTTCAAACACCAACCTCCTTGACCTATATTTGCAATAAGGTCTGTTTCTTTTACGATTTACGAAGGGCGTTGGAAGAAAGCAAAAAATCGAGGCAGTCTTTGAGGTACTCTGAAAGTAGGTCACGAGATATTCCAACTAACGCTAAATTTTAAGAACACAACTTTACCAAATATTATCTTGAATCAGGACTGGACGACCAAAAGAAATTGGGAAATATTAAGTGAAGATAGATTTAACTTTTGTGGGATCGGTGAGTTCACTTGAACCGTTATGCAAAACATTAAAGGAAAGATATGAAATCACCTACAATACAAACTTATACCACTGGGTATACAGCTGTATATATAATTACATATGTATACTTAAATATAGTTAAGTAAGTACATATGAATGTAAGTACCTGCAAATATATTTTTGTTGGGCAGTTGAGCCTTACTTTTTCTGCACTCTGCGTTATTTAACCAACCACCGGGTGGCAGTAATTAATTCTCTTATTGGTCATTTGTGTCGCTCACGGCCGTCGGAAAGGCTCTGTCAGGAACTGTGTGTGCCAAATACCGTCATTCGAGAATTTGCTTATACTTCATATATACATATGAACATTACGTAATACATACTTACGTATACCTGATTTCGGGCTTGAAGCTTGATTGTTACTGCGGCTTACGACGACAACAAAAGCCACAAGGAAAATTTTCAACGATTAAGTGGAGAGAAGAAAAACAGGCGAATAAGCCCCAATTAAACTCCCACACATAGACACGATCATATATATACGAATGTATGCGATTCGCAGATAGAAATTCGATCCATTAAGTTTTTTCCACCCAGTCTTATTTAAATTGTTCCAAAATGTTTTTTTCTGCAATTTTCAGCTCCAGGAAAATGGACACAAGGAAGTACTCGACGATTCCTTGGTACAAATAAAGTGCGAGTTCGTAGAAGGGCATAATCGGACATCTGCCACAGCCTCAAATCGGTATTAACCTAAAACATTTAAGGTGCCATAACTAAGCACTGAATCAATATATAAAGCTGTAATTTGGTACAGAGTATCACAGTAACAAGGGCCATCCGTGGTCGAAATTTTTTGGAAAAGTGGGCGTGGCCCCGGCCTTTTTCTATATATAGTAGAAGGAAGCATCGAAGGCCGGAATGCAGGACTTTAATCCACTAAACCTAACCTAATCCCACCTCATGTCTCTCCCACGAGACCACTGGACAAAGTATTGCTTCATGGGAGAGAAGAAGACCGTTTAAGTCACCTCTATTGCGCGGACTGACTGACGCCTAATCTGTTCTAAATGTCTCAATTTTGTCATAATTAGATTAGCCGGCCTGCTGACAGCTTTCCACTTTACAGAGGACTCGCACATAAGTGCAGTCAAATTTTCCACCGTGATACTACCTCCCAGGGGGGTTTTCAAATTTTCCCTTATACTTGAAAACCGAGGGCAGTAAAAGAACACGTATTCAGAGTCTTCTATACACTATGTACACGTCATACCCACCCGAACTTAGCCCTTCCTTACTTGCTTAGTATAAAATCTTATTTTCTAACATCACACAGCACAACCTTATTTTTATAGTCGTAATAATCTTCCGCCTGTAAAAGTAATGAAAATATAGCTGCTATTCAGGAAAGTGTAGCTGAAGACCGAAATTGATCGATTCCAAGTCGTTCTCAAAAATTGAGGCGGTTTCAAACCACAACCTGATGGATTTTATGAAAGGATTTGGGCTGGTATCCATATAAAACTATCCACACTCAAGAACTGAAGCCATTGGATCACAGTAAACGTCGTGAATTTGTTGATTTTGCCTTGGAATCATTTTCTCCGATTAAGCTCACTTTCATCTGCGTAGTACAGTATATAGTATAAGCAAAACTGTCAATTCTAGTGCAAGGAAAATACAAAAATTATTCATGAACAACCATTACCTTCTCCTAAGTTTACAGGCATGGTCGGTACGTACTTCTTTCGAAATAAAGCTGGTGACACCGTTTCTCTCAATGGAGAGCGGTGTAGATCGATGACAACCAACATTTTATGGGCGCAATTGGAAGAAGTTGCTATTGACAACATGAAGTCCAACGTGTGGCACATACAACAACCGAATTATTGCGAGAAAAGTTTGTAGAATCGATTATTTTAAGAAATTGTGATATTGAATGGCCTCAAAGAAATTATTATTTGGTATTTAGCAATAAACCAAACTTTCTTATCGCTTTAGAAGTCAATATGGAACGTTCTATTTATTAGTGGATTTAGTGGAGAAAGTACTCGAAAATTGGGTTCATTCGTTCTTGCAAAAGAAGTTATGGATATTATTTGAATAATGTTGTATTTAGAAATGAATTGTATCGGATTGTACGCCGCTATCACGCACTAGAGTCCATAGTTTCGGTTCAAAGAGAGTATAGGCGCACGTTTGGCGGCAATCCTCCGAGCAGATGGACCATAATGAGACTTGTAAACAATTTTGCCGAGCATGGGGCAGTCAACAGAAGACCTTACCATCGAAACCGTTCAGTTCGAACGGAGGAAACAATCGCTGCTGTAGCTGCTGCCATACAAAACAATCCACGTGTTTCGACAAGAAGCTTATCTGCTCAAATGGGTATAAGTAGACAGTCATTACAGTCAATTATGCACAAAGATTTGGACTTATTCCCATATAAAATTCAAATGGCCAACAAAGTGAATGCTGCAGACTTGCCGATTCGCTTGGAATTTAACCAGAAGATGCTTCAAATGGTGGAAGAGAATGGAAACATGTTGAACTGTCTTTTCATGTCTGACGAGGCCCATTTCGATTTAAACGGCAACATAAACAAACAAAATTGTCGAATATGGAGTGCTTCCAACCCACAGATACTCCATGAGACGGAATTGCATCCACTTCGTGTCACAGTGTGGTGTGCAGTTTCATCACGCTGCATTGTCGGGCCCTACTTCTTCGAAGAAAATGGTCACACCGTTACGGTTACTGGAGACCGTTACTTGAGCATGTTGAGAGAGTTTTTCTATCCAGAATTACGTCGAATGAGAATTTCTTTCAACTCTGTGTAGTTTCAGCGAAATGGTGCAGCTCCTCACATAGCCAAACCTGTTATGACAGAATTGCGAATTGCGACTGATATCCAGAAACTAAACATTCCGTTGGCCACCCAGGTCGCCTGACCTTACTGCACCTGACTTTTTCTTGTGGGGTTATTGCAGACAGGAAGTCTACAAAGCAAAACCTACAAATTTGAATGAACTAAGGCAATCCATTCGAGAAACAATTGCGGCTATTCCTGTCTCAACTCTCCAAGCAGTAATGAACAACTTTTTGGTAAGATGCCGCACATGCATCAACGAGCAGGGGGGCATTTAAATTCCATTATTTTTAAAACTGATTAAGCTATATTTAATAAAATTAAATGAGCTTTAACATGAATAAAAGAAAAATGAATTTCATACACTGAAAAAAAAGTATTTGAGTTTCTCAATGTAGCAAAATTCATCAGCCACGCTGTATGTATATATTCATTGACTTCGTTAACGGTGCAACTACGAGTAGAAAATTCGATGATGTGACTTTTAAAGTATTTGGCTAAGTACGGCGAAAATTGTAAACACCGAACATGATATCAGGAATACCTAAGTCTGCTTGGGGAGAATCAATTGGAGTGGATGGTATAGAAAAAATATGATCCCTCAAAATTTCAAATTGTGGAGTGGACTCAAAAAAGTATCTAAACTTTTTCTTGATGATCTGGGTTTCATAGACTTAGTTGAGTAATTTTGTAAATGTTTAAGTTAGTATTTATTGCTGTATTAATTTTGCCAGGTAATCACTATATACAGTGATTTGTAACATGACTATTTCTTCTTCTTCTTTACTGGCGTAGGCACCGCTTACGCGATTATAGCCGAGTCAACAACAGCGCGCCAGTCGTTTCTTCTCTTCGCTACTTGGCGCCAATTGGATATTCCAAGCGAAGCCAGGTCCTTCTCCACTTGGTCCTTCCAACGGAGTGGAGGTCTTCCTCTTCCTCTGCTTCCCGCGGCGGGTACTGCGTCGAATACTTTCAGAGCTGGAGTGTTTTCATCCATCCGGACAACATGACCTAGCCAGCGTAGCCGCTGTCTTTTAATTCGCTGAACTATGTCAATGTCTCGTACATCTCGTACAGCTCATCGTTCCATCGAATACGATATTCGCCGTGGCCAACGCGCAAAGGACCATAAATCTTTCGCAGAACTTTTCTCTCGAAAACTCTTAAGGTCGACTCATCGGTTGTTGTCATCGTCCAAGCCTCTGCACCGTACAGCAGGACGGGAATTATGAGCGACTTATAGAGTTTGGCTTTTGTTCGTCGAGAGAGGACTTTACTTTTCAATTGCCTACTCAGTCCGAAGTAGCACCTGTTGGCAAGAGTAATCCTGCGTTGGATTTCCAGGCTGACATTGTTGGTGGTGTTTACGCTGGTTCCAAGATAGACGAAATTATATACAACTTCAAAGTTATGACTGTCAACAGTGACGTGAGTGCCAAGTCGCGAGTGCGACGACTGTTTGTTTGATGACAGGAGATATTTCGTCTTGCCCTCGTTCACTGCCAGACCCATTTCTTTTGCTTCCTTATCCAGTCTGGAGAAAGCAGAACTAACGGCGCGGGTGTTGAGGCCGATGATATCAATATCATCGGCATACGCCAGCAGTTGTACACTCTTATAGAAGATGGTGCCTTCTCTGTTGAGTTCTGCAGCTCGAACTATTTTCTCCAGAAGCAGGTTGAAAAAGTCGCACGATAGGGAGTCGCCTTGTCTGAAACCTCGTTTGGTATCGAACGGCTCGGAGAGGTCCTTCCCGATCCTGACAGAGCTTTGTGTGTTGCTCAGCGTCAGTTTACACAGCCGTATTAGTTTTGCGGGGATACCAAATTCAGACATCGCGGCATAGAGGCAGCTCCTTTTCGTGCTGTCGAAAGAAGCTTTGAAATCGACGAAGAGGTGGTGTGTGTCGATTCTCCTTTCACGGGTCTTTTCCAAGATTTGGCGCATGGTGAATATCTGGTCGGTGGTTGATTTACCAGGTCTAAAGCCACACTGATAAGGCCCAATCAGTTTGTTGACGGTGGGCTTTAATCTTTCACACAATACGCTCGACAGAACCTTATATGCGATGTTGAGGAGGCTAATCCCACGGTAGTTGGCGCAGATTGTGGGGTCTCCTTTTTTATGCATTGGGCATAGCACACTTAAATTCCAATCGTTGGGCATGCTTTCGTCCGACCATATTTTACAAAGAAGCTGATGCATGCTCCTTACCAGTTCTTCGCCGCCGTGTTTGAATAGCTCGGCCGGCAATCCGTCGGCCCCTGCCGCTTTGTTGTTCTTCAGGCGGGCAATTGCTATTCGAACTTCTTCATGGTCGGGCAATGGAACGTCTGCTCCATCGTCATCGATTGGGGAATCGGGTTCGCCTTCTCCTGGCGTTGTACGTTCACTGCCATTCAGCAGGCTGGAGAAGTGTTCCCTCCATAATTTAAGTATGCTTTGGGCATCGGTGACTAGATCACCTTTGGGGGTTCTACAAGAATATGCTCCGGTCTTGAAACCTTCTGTAAGCCGCCGCATCTTTTCGTAGAATTTTCGAGCATTACCCCTGTTGGCCAGCTTATCAAGCTCTTCGTACTCACGCATTTCGGCCTCTTTCTTTTTCTGTCTACAAATGCGTCTTGCTTCCCTCTTCAACTCTCGGTATCTATCCCATCCCGCACGTGTTGTGGTCGATCGTAACGTTGCGAGGTAGGCAGCCTGTTTTCTCTCCGCTGCGACACGGCACTCCTCGTCGTACCAGCTGTTCTTTTGCACTTTCCGAAAACCAATGGTTTCGGTTGCAGCTGTACGTAAGGAGTTTGAGATGCCGTCCCACAGTTCCCTTATACCGAGTTGTTGACGAGTGCTCTCAGAGAGCAGGAGTGCAAGCCGAGTAGAAAACCGTTCGGCTGTCCGTTGTGATTGCAGCTTCTCGACGTCGAACCTTCCTTGTGTTTGTTGGCGTGCGTTTTTTGCTGCACAGAGGCGGGTGCGAGTTTTGGCTGCAACAATATAGTGATCCGAGTCGATGTTAGGACCTCGGAGCGCACGCACATCTAAAACACTGGAGACGTGTCTTCCGTCTATCACAACATGATCGATCTGGTTGGTGGTTTTTCGATCCGGAGACAGCCAGGTAGCTTGATGTATCTTCTTATGCTGGAATCTAGTACTACAGATAACCATATTTCGGGCCCCGGCGAAGTCGATCAGCCTCAACCCATTTGGGGATGTTTCCTCGTGGAGGCTGAATTTACCGACCGTAGCGCCAAAGATACCTTCTTTGCCCACCCTGGCGTTGAAGTCGCCAAGCAGGATTTTGACATCGTGGCGGGGGCATCTCTCATAAGTGCGCTCCAAGCACTCATAAAAGGCATCTTTGGTCATATCGTCCTTCTCTTCCGTCGGGGCGTGGGCGCAAATCAGCGATATGTTGAAGAACCTCGCTTTGATGCGGATTGTGGCTAGACGTTCATTCTCCGGAGTGAATGATAGTACTCGGCGACGGAGTCTCTCTCCCACCACGAATCCAACACCAAACTTGCGCTCCTTTATATGGCCACTGTAGTAGATGTCACAAGGACCTACTCGTCTCTGTCCTTGTCCCGTCCATCGCATTTCTTGGACGGCGGTGATGTCAGCCTTTATTTTTACGAGGACATCAACCAGCTGGGCAGCGGCACCTTCCCAATTAAGGGACCGGACATTCCAGGTGCATGCCCTCAATTCGTAGCCCTTATTTCGCTTGCCATAGTCGTCATCAAAAGGGGGGGCTCTCATCCGAGGCTGATTGTTGGTTTTCATTGGTGCGGTTTTTTACGTGGCGGGTCCCAAACCCAGCGCACAACCCTAAGTAGGGGATTTATATTTTTGAGGAAAAATTGGTATTATTATATAGATATTAACTTTTTATTATAAAAAATATCTTTGTTTCAAATTTCGTTGTTATTTTTCCCGATACGTGCCAGTTTTGCTTTTTGCGTAACGAAACGCCTATCTTCAGACATTTAAACTTCGGACAATGTCGGCTAAATTAAGGCATATCTCGAACGTAATGAGGTTCCTTTTTTTTTAAATAAATGAGAATAATAACAAATGAATGCAATTTGGCGAAGGTAAATATTTTTCAACAATGTAATTTTTATTTGTTTTCACATGTTCGAACTGATATGTATACATGTAAATTAGGGTGGATATAAAGAGATATAAGTAAATTACTGAAGAATTAAGCGACTATTACCGGCTTAATATGACTATAAACGAAAGAATTATATTATATTGTATATATGTTTTTATTTCAATTAAACGATAAACGAAAGAATTATATTATATTGTATATATGTTTTTATTTCAATTAAAAAATATTAAGGAATAACGTAAGGGCTTTTTAAAGCTATAGTTTCTCTATGAAAGCTCAAAAGAAAACTTTTTTCAGTTCAGAATTTGTTCCACCGAAGTGAAAGCGATAACAAGAAATTTATAGAATTTTCGGATATATATATTTTTTTCTTTACTTCCTTTTTTAATTCTTGTTTGGAAAAGGTCAAAAATGTTGACTTTTGAAGGCCTATCAGAACTTAATTCTTCCACAATAATGTTAACTGTAGAAATATCGAAATTTTGCATGAGAGGATAAAAATTAAACTTTGTTATTAATTTTGTATTCAATAAAGTTCTGAGTTTTGACCTTTTTCAAGACGCCTTTAATCATCGTTTGGAACAAAATTTTGTAAATATATATTTCCTCATTTTGTAGCATATCGAGTGGTTGAGGCTGAATAAGTTATGAAGTAATATTTTTTGGCACCTCCCTAATACATGTATCCATATGTATATAATAAAGTCGTATCGTGATTGCTATGAAAATAGCGCGTAAATAGCGTAATTATGTCATGTATGAATGCCGAATTGCATCTGTTTCATGTCGCAATTAATGACCTTTCAGTATGCTGATTGTTGCAATGAAGTGGCCGGACATAAAATGCTGGGTATACTTGCGCTGATATTGGACTTTGAGTGGCAGAGAGCATGCCAGAAGCATGTCACTGAACAGTAGTTGTATGCGAAATGGGGTCAAAGTGCATGCGAAACAAGCCAATAGCTATATTTCTATAGGAGTCTAGATGAGTAATGATACACAAATGTGTGTACATATGACTGAAAGCAAGAATGAGATATTACATCCGCCACGTTGAATAGTTGGAATCTGTGGAAATTTGCGCAAAAAACAGCAGAGCTTTGGTTAAACTGCAAAACCAGAAAATATATATGTGCTTTAAATTTATATTTTATACAAAACTAAAAAATCACCAAAACTGGTCAAGAAGTTCAAAATGTTGGCACTTTTCAGTAAAATTTTTTGAATAAACATTTTTTTTTTAAATAAGTAATACATACATATTTCCAACCAAATTCTCGCCAATAATTGATTACGTGTATCAAATTACTAAAGAAATGCAATCAGATTGCTATCAGGGTTAACCAATCAGTGGTGGAACCTTATTCGAACACTATCATATGCAATGCTTCCTTGGAATTCTAAGCTCTTTTGATAATAATGAATTACCTCACAGTAATCGAAAATAAACTTAAAATTTAAATGAAGACAATTACTAAAGAGATGGCTTAGACGTATATACATTAGAGTGATTCAAAAAAAAAAATTTTTTTCGATTGGTACTCGGAAAAATAGGTTCCTAGACACCTCTAAGAAAGCCTCTCTAAATATGAGTTTTTAATTGTAACGGGAAGGTACTCTTACCTACAGTTTTCTATTTTTTCTATTATCAGATAAAAAAATTTATATCCCGCTTCCAACTACTTGAAAAAATATCTTGTTAACTGTTGATATCTTTTAAACGGTTGGGTTTACGAAAAAATCATAGGAGACCATTTTTGTAGAGCATTCAATTTCCTACAAAATCTAAGGAACAAGATATTTTTTCAAGTAGTTGGAAGCGATATATAAATTTTTCTATCTGAAAATAAGAAAAAATAGAAAACTGTATGTAGGAGGACCTTCCCGTTACAATTAAAAACTCATATTTAGAGAGGCTTTCTTAGAGGTGTCTAGGAACTTATTTTTCCGAGTAACAAAAAAAAAACAAAAAAATTTTTGAATCGAAAATTTTGAACACGTTCTTTCGAAGCTTAGTTACGAAATCAATTTATACGCACTGGCTTTCTGAGAAGATTAAAAATTGATCTGTTCAGCACATCACGTATTCCCTCAACACAATCGTTTATTAAAATATTATTATCAGAAATATTAGAATTATCACGAAGAGGCTTGTATGAGAGAGGTTGATATACGAAGTGGAATATAGTTAAAGCTTTTTCTCTTCTTTTAAATATTCGACGTTTAAAATATTACAACCGAATTAGGAAGTAGTGTAAATATATGTAACAACTCAGGGTCGCATTACAAACTACTTGTATACAGTGTTTCACTAACATGTTTCATATCTTCCTTTTTACATATCCCAAAACAGGAGTAAAAAATTATAATTTATCCATATGCACTAAAAGTACTTTTTATTCCTATAAATTCTCACACCAAAAGCTCAGTAAAAAATGGTATATATACATATTTATGCATGTAGGTCTGTGCCAACCGTAACCATCAATATGAACAAAGAAAAACTCTAGTAAAAATATTGCCCGTTGTCGATTTTGCTGAGTTGGCAATTTTTGCGGTATTAATTCGGCAGCTGGCGTTTCATTGCACTGGGACGCAGCTATGAGTGTATGTGCACACTGCGCGCGCACTCTGCAGGAAATTAGTCACCAAGAAGCGCATGAAGTCCTAAAAACGACGGTGAAGCTTGTTTGTGGCCTTTAAGGAGATGAAGTTTTGGTATTACAAACCAAAGCATTTTCATGATAAAGAAATTCAGACCAATATTAGAGAGAACAATCTTCTCACTGTATTTTGCAAGTATGCTATTTTATAGAGAAGAATTACGTAACTATCGGTGCAATGCAATTGAAGGGCTTTTTTTAACAAAATTAAATAGCTGAAGCAGAAACATCAGTAGCGAGCAAATGAAATTCACCGTATTTTGCAGAATCTTATTCTCTTTCGTTACTTCTGATAAAGCCTTTATATAATCAATTATAGAACAAAAATGCTAGAAGCACTCAAAAATGACAGAAAACAAACAACGATTTCGTCCACAACGTTCTTGGAGTGACTTTAACAGAAAGATTTATACGTTTGTGGCATCGTGATCAAAAGATGTGTATGATTTTTAAATGAAGGTAGGATCATTCGAATTTGTTGACATTGAAATCTCGTTAAAAATTTAGTACTAAGCCTAAATGTAGGCAACGGTTTTTAATATGGCCTATATAAAGTTGAATTGATTCCTGACAACGAAGCAATCAATTTATTGATAGAAAGTTTTGGTGAGCGCATTATCTTGTCTCGTGGGTCTGTAGCGTGGCTTCCAATTTTGTGAGATCTAACACCGCTGGACTATTTTTTGTGAGGTTATGTCGCTTGTCTCCGCAGTTATAAATATAAAAAATCGAAATTGTTTATGTGTACAAGAGGATTTTTCAAAATTCGAATTATTTTCGGAGATATAGGCATTTTTCTGACCCGGCATCCAAACTGGTTCGCCCGGAACCAATCGAACAAAAGACATTAGGGAAACTTTAAACGCGTTTTTCTCAAAACTGACTTTTCGGAACGATACCCACGATTTCTAAGGTTCTACTGGACCGATTTACTTGAAATTTTTATAAAGTCTGCCTTATAGGCTTGTCTATGGTTGGAACTAGCCCCATCCCCAAATTTTTATTTTCATTATTTATAAAAAATTCGGAATAGTCAGAAAAAGTGTTCCAAAAAAATTTCAGGCAGTCGCCATTTTGTGAAAAAAAATGTTTCCCACTTTTTCGTAGTTCCGGCCATTGCGACATTATTCTAGATTCAGATAACTAGGAGGGTTGAAGTCATGGGTATGGTCACGTGGAAATTTTTAGAGACCCCCCACTTCGTCAGCTCGTAATTTTTGAAATTTTTTAGTTTTTAATTTTTTTCTATACTCTTCTAAAAATAACAAATAACTCCGCAGTTAAGCTTGACGATTGACGTCATGAATTAGAACATTCGGCGCTTTAATGTTGACATACGGCCCAATTGCTGCGAATAGTAGTCAACATAGGGCTACATGGCTGCAATTTATTCGAACCAGCTGCAGCGATCACTTGCACGGATTCCCGGAACAGCCTTAAGTTACCGGATTTGAGCCAGATTTTATCCGGCCAAGGGCTGTGCTTTCAAAGATATAATCTCGTTTGGATCGGTAAGTTTAGAATAAGATTGTTATCACTGGAGAAACGGCTTGCAGCAGGCTAACTCCTTCTATCCTTCTGACTCGTGCTGGCATTGTGTCCAACCTGGGACTGGAGGAATTTTTCTGCTGCATATGCGCCAAAAGGCTCCATTCAAACTCGGTTAAGTGTAATACGTGCAATGAATGGAGCTATGTATCTTAAGGCATGCTCAAGCCTTAATTCGCCCTGGCAGTGAGCCACGAGTTACGTGCAATGCACTACTGCGGCCTTAGCTTGACTTTCATTCTATATGTATGTACATCCAATTTGCAGTAGAGCCATTAACACCTTCACCGACTCCCTCTCAGTGAATTGCGTTCTTATAGTCAAAACCGCCACCCATTGCAGACGAAGAACTCGAGTTGCCGCGAGAATCGATAGGCACCTTTTCGTTCTAGATACTGTAGCAGTTTAACTTAACCAATCCCTACCATTCTAACGGGGATAAGGTAACCATTACAGCAACAACAACATCAGTTGCACGAAATTATGTTTAAAACAGAAAGACAAATACTTATAAAAAGCTAAATTCTTAGACAAAATATTAAGCTACATGTGTCTTTTTCTTCTGGAAACCACATGTCTAAATATACACCCTGTAGAAAGTTCCGAATTTTTTGTAAATTTTTTACTCGTTTTTAATGAACGTTATAGCAGAAAAGATAAGAAAATTATTTTGTGCGAATAAAACTAAAATCGGGGACTTCTTCTGGACCGATCTAAGTACAATATACAATATATATTAATTGTATATATAGTAAATCTTTTCTTACGGCACTTATTGTATGTAGATACTTTTTATATCATCACTTTTTAGGCCTTGTAAGGTTAAGGGGCACACCTAGTGTGAAATTTTCAAAAAATCGATATTTATTTTTTGTCCATATTTCGATAGGTTATACCTTTAAAAATAACATACTGAAATTTCAAATCGATATGTGAAACAGTTTTTGAGTTACAGCCATTTAAAAGAGTAGCCGCTCGGTAGTTAGATAACGATCATTTTATTTTTAAATGCGTTTTTCTCGAAACAACATTTTTAGAATTTGCTGCAGTAATTCAAAAACAAATGATCCGATCATTATCGAATTTTTTTTACATGTTCTATATATAGTTCTCCGTACAATGACCTAACGATTTTTGATCTGATCAAAAAATCGAATTTTGGCAGGCCAAAAACGACCAAAATTTTGGGTAAAATTCGACAATTTTTTTTTAAACGCCGCCATATTGTCAATTTTTGATTTTTTTTTATCGTAGGTCATTTTACAGACAATATAATCTAGTTTAACGAGATTTTTTTTTGTTTTTAGATTTTATCCACGGAGAAGGCCGGAATCACTGCAGCAGTGAAGGACCTTTTTTTCGCGCCATTGGAGATCGACTATAACTTAAAAAATATTTAATTTTTTTCTTCAAAAAGTTCACTGCATATTCTTGAAACATTTTAAAATTTTGAAATAATTGATAAAGTATTTTTTTTTTAATAAAAACTCCCAAAAATCACCTTTTTTTAGGCCATCACACTAGGTGTGCCCCTTAAAAGTAATAGAGTGGCATACCGACAGAGGGCGCGAACAATGAATTCAGTTTAGGCTAAAGCCTAATACCCGAACCTTGCGATGAAATTCCAGCGAATTAGGTGCATTTTTAGGGATTAGGAGGAATTGTGCATACCGTATGCAATACTGAAGAAAATTCTCCCTCCATAAAAAAAAGAAATAAATACTATGTTATGATATGTACCCGTACATAAATTGATTTGAATATTTGTATACTTAGTATTGTATACAGACAGCGAAGCCATTGGAGTCTTGAATGCAGTGAACTGCAAGACCACTGCTTTATGTACTCATACCTACAAATAATGTAGTTATATGTAGGTATGTATGTATGTACATATAAACATTTGTACACAGACAATGACTTCCTACGCTGACCGGATGTCCTGTGTAATATTAGCTGATGCTAGCAAAAGTAACTTCACAGCGAGTGTAAATACATAACTAGTTAAATGCATATATTTACTTGTATATATGAGTACATATGTATATATATTTAAGCGATACTAACGGCAAGGGCAACGGTCTGCCAAGCTTTCCGCTTCACTATCGTAGCGTATGTCAGCATGGTTGTCTAGCCCGTTGTTCTGTCTTTTAAGCATTTACAGATAATAGCGCAGCTGTTTCACACCAATAACTGCTTTTGCATATAACACATTGAATTCACTCGCGTCACACTTGTAATGTCGCCCTCTGCTGTCCGGCGACGGTGTTGCACCGCTCTCGGGGGTTTCTTTGTTACACGCTTCGCCCAATAAAGTTGAAAATTGCCATCAACAGTCGTCATATAGAAATTCTGCAATGCTTGGCTTTTACGCGTTAATATGCAAATATACTTGTATGTATATAGAGTAAATAGTTTTCTGTGGCTAGGGCTTCCACATTAAACAAAATAAATACGAATGTCCTGCAGCGCGTTTACAAAGTGACTTTAATGAGAGTGCTGAAAATATGAAAGAAAGTATGAAAATTGTTGAATAAAAAAAACTACTAATAAACACTGAAATTTTTATTTTCTTGGATCTTTCTAATAGCATATTAATACCGAATTCTTGATTTAGGCGCTAATTGTATACTTTTGGGATCATTATGGGAAAATATTTAATATAATGCCCCTAAAAGTATATATCGGTAACTAAACGATACGGAAGATATAATGTACTTAAATATATTTTCCTCTGATGGAAATTTATTCGAGCTTTACTTGAATCGTTGGATTTTTAATACATATTTATTAGCTTCACTTCGGTTTTTTCTTTCCATCATTGATAACATTGGTTGGCTTTAATCTGCCCTGTAACTTATGAAATTTCGCAGACAATTAAACCGTACCACATTCAGTCCTACGTGAAATATCAAGGAGATCGGTTTAGAACCATTCTATTATATTTTTCTAATAAAGTAAAAATATACCTTAAAATATATCCTAGATTTTAAGCCAATTACTGCTCCAAAATAGCGCATATTTTATCATAAAATTAGGAGAACAAAACTACTTCTCTCAAAGTAGTTCTCGACTTAACGAGCTTCTTCACTACAAGGACCCTAAAACTGTCCCCTACTAACTATATAAATAGCATTCACATTTACTTACTGAAAAATTTAATATCGAGTCAAAAACATAAAGATTTCCCTCCCTTCCAGGGACAGCATTACTAAAAGGGTTAACTTCACAAAGAAGTTCAAGGTTACCCTTGGCAGCAAGGCTGAATGGAATGATTCCAAGCTGGCTGATGAGCTCGCCCGCTCCGTAGCTTCCAATAACACAGTAGAACCTGAACCCTTCATTGGAGTGGGTAACCATACCATAAAAAATTGCTTCGCAAGGAAGAAGGAGTAGGCTGGGAGAGGCATTGGCCACAACTACATGGCATGCGGCATTTCAAGTTGCTGCTGGGGATTACAGTCTTAGCAGGTTTAAATATGAAATCAACCTCCCCAGGGATAAACTCAGACTACTGGTCGCATTTTTCGCTGGTCACAGCAGGCTGAAGAAGCATGTCCGTACAATATATGGGCCAAACTTCTTGCGTAGGTTCTACGACAGAGAGCCTGGAACACCAGAGCAACTGCTAACTGACTGCACACCACGCATACAAGTGTATTTGACTTTATCAATATGCTGGGGCTAGGTGAGTCTTTGTGATATAGGAGAGGGCGCAATAGACCTAAGGACGCGGTGCATTTCTCGTGTAATAATCAATCAATCAATATAGCGTCAGTAGCATAAGTTCCAGACATGTTGGAACACCGCGCTCCGAACTAACACAGAATATCTCCAGACGTCCCCTATCGAATACCTAAATAGTGATTCGATTATGCTTTCGGCCAAGAAGCGTAGCACGTTCCTCTATAAGCAGTTTCTACTGGATTGCTTTGCAGAAATCATCACTGCAGTCATCTGCTTGGAGCGGAGTCGTCTCCTGAGAATATCAAGAGAATTTCGGAGGCGATCAACTACAGTTTTCAGCATTACCAACGAAACCAATTTACCAACCAATTTGAACCAAAGCGTCCAAATCTGGGTCGTTTTTGTCTCCCTTCCTATTAAATATAATAGGAGTAGGCTGTGACACAATTAGCAAGCGGCTTACGGCACACTAAAGGTTATTTTTCTTGAATTCATTATTTATATACAAAAAATTATATACTAAATTAAAAAGAAAATGAGTTATTAATTTTAAAATTTAAATGGCATAAAAAATATAAATTTTATAATTATATAATGAAAACACATATTCGAACTCATATTGTCACATTTCTCACCCATCTTATTCTTATGGTCAGAGAGAAATCCTGTCAGTACCAATATCAGTAATGCAAGAGCGCCAAAATCATTTGTCCCCGGTCGGCAAAGTCCACTTGTTGTAAATTTATATGACTTTCGTAATATTTCAGTAGAACCTACTAGGAATTTATCTAGTTTAGGGGTCTTATTTCGGAAATCTAAATTTCTTTGGATCAGTAAATTCAATTTATTAAGCTAACAACCCGTATTGACTTTGAATCCATCCCGGTTCCGAAGAAATTGTTCTGCTCTAAGCAATGAATAGCGCTATCTTGAGTCTTATTTAGGCACCAACATAGTTCCACGACCTCCAACAGACTACATATTATACAGTGAATAAGTGGGCACTTAACGCCATTCACAGAGAAGCAATCTATACATCCGGTGTAGAAATCGGAACCGAGATTGAAGTGTTAGGGAGAATATAAAAGGATTGAGCCAGTTTTTATGTGTAGTTATTGTGATCAGGGAACGCCTTACAGTTATACCACTGCCTCTACGCATATATTATATTCTTCTAAATTGGCGTTGACACCGTTTACGCGATTATAGCCGAGTCAACAACAGCACGCCAGTCATTTCTTCTTTTCGCTACGTGGCTCTAATTGGATATCCCAAGCAAAGCCAGATCCTTCTCCACTTGGTCCTTTCAACGGAGTGGAGGTATTTCTCTTCCCCTGCTTCCCCCGGCGGGTACTGTGTCGAATACTTTCAGAGCTGGAGTATTTTCGTCCATCCGGGCACATGACCTAGCCAGCGTAGCCGCTACCTTTTAATTCGCTGAACTATGTCAATGTCGTCATATGTTTCACACAGCTCATCGTTCCATCGAATGAGATATTCGCTGTGGCCAACGCGCAAAGGACCATAAATCTTTCGCAGAACCTTTCTCTCGAAAACTCGTAACGTCGACTCATCGGTTGTTGTCATCGTCCAAGCCTCTGCACCATATAGCAGGACGGGAACTATGAGCGACTTATAGAGTTTGGCTTTTGTTCGTCGAGAGAGGACTTTACTTTTCAATTGCCTACTCAGTCCGAAGTAGCACCTGTTGGCAAGAGTAATCCTGCGTTGGATTTCTAGGCTGACATTGTTGGTGGTGTTAATACTGGTTCCAAAATAGACGAAATTATCTACAACTTCAAAGTTATGACTGTCAACAGTGACGTGAGAGCCAAGTCGCGGATGCGACGACTGTTTGCTTGATGACAGGAGATATTTCGTCTTGCCCTTGTTCATCGGCATACGCCAGCAGTTGTACACTCTTATAGAAGATAGTACCTTCTCTATTTAGTTCTGCAGCTCGAACTATTTTCTCCAGAAGCAGGTTGAAAAGGTCGCACGATAGGGAATCGCCTTGTCTGAAACCTCGTTTGGTATTGAACGGCCCGGAGACGTCTTTCCCGATCCTGACGGAGCTTTGGGTGTTGCTCAGCGTCAGTTTACACAGCCGTATTAGTTTTGCGGGAATACCAAATTCAGACATCGCGACATAGAGGCAGCTCCTTTTCGTGCTGTCGAAAGCAGCTTTGAAATCGACGAAGAGGTGGTGTGTGTCGATTCTCCTTTCACGGGTCTTTTCCAAGATTTGGCGCATGGTGAATATCTGGTTGGTTGTTGATTTGCCAGGTCTAAAGCCACACTGATAAGGTCCAATCAGTTTGTTAACGGTGGGCTTTAATCTTTCACACAATACGCTCGACAGAACCTTATATGCGATGTTGAGGAGGCTTATCCCACGGTAGTTGGCGCAGATTGTGGGGTCTCCTTTTTATGGATTGGGCATAGCACACTTAAATTCCAATTGTTGGGAATGCTTTCGTCTGACCATACTTTGCAAAGAAGCTGATGCATGCTCCTAACCAGCTCTTCGCTGCGGTGTTTGAATGGCTCGGCCGGCGATCCATCGGCCCCCGCCGCTTTGTTGTTCTTCTGGCGGATAATTGCTATTCGAACTTCTTCATGGTCGGGTAATGGAACGTCTGCTCCATCGTCATCGATTGGGGAATCGGGTTCGCCTTCTGGCGTCGTGTGTTCACTGCCACTCAGCAGGCTGGAGAACTGTTCCCTCCATAATTTAAGTATGCTCTGGGCATCGGTGACTAGATCACCTTTGGCGGTTCTACAAGAGTATACTCCGGTCTTGAGCCGCCACATTTTTTTCGTAGAATTTTCGACCATTTCGTCTCGCTTCCCTCTTCAACTCTCGGTATCTATCCCATCCCGCACGTGTTGTGGTCGATCGTAACATTGCAAGGTAGGCAGTCTGTTTTCTCTTTGAAATACCTGCACACAGTTCCCTTATACCAAGTTGTCGACGAGTGCTCTCAGAGAACAGGAGTGCAAGCCGAGTAGAATGTCGTTCGGCTGTCTGTTGTGATTGCAGCTTCTCGACGTCGAACCTTCCTTGTGTTTGTTGGCGTGCGTTTTTTGCTGCACAGAGGCGGGTGCGAATCTTGACTGCACTAAGATAGCGGTCCGAGTCGATGTTAGGACCTCGGAGCGCACGCATATCTAAAACACTGGAGACGTGTTTTCCGTCTATCAGAACATGATAGATCTGCTTGGTAGTTTTTCGATCCGGAGATAGCCAGGTAGCTTGATGAGTCTTCTTATGCTGGAATCTAGTACTACATGTAACCATATTTCGGGCCCCGGCGATGTCGATCAGCCTCAACCCATTTGGGGATGTTTCCTCGTGGAGGCTGAATTTACCGACCGTAGTGCCACAGATACTTTCTGTGCCCACCCTGGCGTTAAGGTCGCCAAGCACGGTTTTGACATCTTGGCGGGGGCAGCACTCATAGGTGTGCTCCAAGCGCTCATAGAAGGCATCTTTGGTCACATCGTCCTTCTCTTCCGTCCGGGCGTGGGCGCAAATCAGCGATCCACGAATCCCACACCAAACTTGCGCTCCTTTATATGGCCACTGTAGTAAATCTCACAAGGACCTACTCGTATCTGTCCTTGTCCCGTCCATCGCATATCTTGGACGGCGGTGATGTCAGCCTTTATTTTCACGAGGACATCAACCAGCTGGGCAGCGGCACCTTCCCAATTAAGGGACCGAACACTCCAGGTGCATGCCTTCAATTCGTAGTCCTTATTTCGTTTGCCATGGTCGTCATCAAAAGGGGGGTCTCTCATCCGAGGCTGTTGTTCACTTTTCATTGGGGGTGTTTTTTTACGTGGCGGGTCCCAAACCCAGCGCTACACTCTATGCGGGGGGATGTTCCGCTTTCTCTCTTTAGCACGCCTTCAAACGGATATTCTTAGGCTACCCAGAGGATACTTGGTCAAAGACCGGAAGTCGTGAGCTGCTTGAGTCATATGTAAAAGAATCGTTTCTGGCCACTTCCAAGTGAATGACGATCAGAGAACTTTCCTCATTTGCGTGAACTTCTACGCATGACTCCATCTCCGAAATCGGGGGATGCTGTTCTAGATCCCAACCAAAATATTTATGGTGAGAAAAAACATTCGATTCATTAATAAAAAATATATTTAAGAAGCTCGTGTTAAAATTTGAGACTAATCGGCTTAGCTGTTTTCAGGTAATGTTAATCACCGACTTTGAAAACACTATTATGAGAACAACGCGTTTAAAGTTTGGAATGCGCTTTACAACACTCTGTAACGCCTTTTCAAATTTGGGCGTAACTTCGAAAGTATCCACCGAAACGATATGAAATTTTCTGTATGTATTCTTAAATACATGTACATTAAGAAAATGAAATAAAACAAACCGATTTTTTGAAAATTCTAACTGTATATAACCCCTTAAGTGTGACGCGCAAAGAGGAAATAACACCGGCCAATGATAACGCGCCACTGCGCTTGTTGTTCTTCTAGTCGTTAAATTTGTGGCAACGCATTTTTATCTGTGTTCCCGTTAGGGTATAAAAACGTAACATTTGGGGGTTTCTTATAGTCTCATAAAATTATAACGATCCGAAGACATAGCGTTCAGAGTTATATTTACGTAAACTTACTACTGTTCCCAAAAAATAAGGTTACATTGTATTTATATTGAAAATTCTTTATTTATTCTTCCAAATCAATTTCAGCTCCTTCAAAGTAATCCCCTCCCGATGAAATGCATTTATGCCAACGGATTTTCCAATCTTCGAAACACTGGTTGTAGTCACTTTCCGGGATGGCCTTCAGTTCCGTCTTCGCTGCGGTTTGAATCTCCTCTGTCGTATAAAAACGGTGTCCCCGAAGCGGTCTTTTGAGCTTGGTGAACAGCCAGAAGTCGCACGGCGCCAGATCAGGTGAATACGGCTGCGGAATGGATTGTGTTTTTGGCGAAATGATCATGAATTACGAGGGCAGTATGAGATGGTGCATTATTGTGGTGTAAAAATCAAGAATTGTCTTTCCACAATTCTGGCCTTTTTAGGCGGATAGCGTTACGCAAACGACGCATAACGTTCAAATAATATTCCTTGTTGACTGTTTGACCGGTTAGAAAGAATTCATAATGCACGACACCACGATAATCGAAGAAAACAACCAACATAACCTTGATTTTTGAGCGACTTTGGCGCGATTTTTTTGTTCTCGCCTCTCTTTTGGCACGATATTCGCTCGATTGATCGGTTGTTTCGGGGTCGTAAGCATAGATCCAAGTCTCATCGCCAGTTGTAATGCATTTCATGACACCCTGGTAGTCGGAAAGCATCGTTTCATACACTTCAACGCGACGCCTTTTTTCCAAAAAATTCAATGTTTTCGGTACAAGTCGAGATTTGACGCGCTTGAGGCCCAAAACATTCTTCAAAATCGTATTGGCTGAGCCTTTCGATATGCCATCTTCATCAGCAAGGTCTCTAATTGTTAGTCGACGGTTTTTCAACACCAAATCTTTGATTTGTTGAACGTGAGCTTCGTCGGTTGAGGTTGATGGTCGCCCTGGACGCTCTTCGTCTTCGACACGTTCACGGCCGGCTTGGAACTCACTATACCACTTGTAAACATTTTTTTTTAGACATAGCCTCGTCACCAAAGGCTTTCTGTACAATCCTCAACGTATCCGCAGCAGAAAATTGATTTCGTAAACAAAATTTAATACAAATTCTTTGCTGAACAAATTTCGACATCGCAGAAAACGAAAAACTCACTTTTAGCAGCTCATAAAACGACACGTATCTCAAACACTAATGAATATTTTGACATGAAATTTAACGGAAATGTGACTGACAGTACTACCAACCTAAAAAAAAAATAATTCTCCAAATCCTTTGACGCGAGCAGTTTAAATTCCAATGTCACCTTATTTTTTGGGCTACAGCTTATTTCATGCCGATTAAATTTATCAATTTATATTGCCCTAAAATGAAAAATTATGGCAATTAAAAAAAAATTCAATGAATATGTATATATTTTACAATGCTTTACTAATTTAGCAACACAGAGCGTTTCGTACATATTTACGATATATACCAAATAAAATTTTCAATGAACGTGACGAGCGTTTAATTGTTCGTAAAATTCAAGAAAACCCGAGGATATCAGTTCCAAAGTTAACTATAGAAATTTAGGAGGTACAAGGGAAACCATTTTGTGCTGAAACTGTATTTCGGGGACTACATGTGCATCTTCACTGCCTGATTAACTCTAAAGGAGCCATTCATTAGCAAAAAACAAACTAAATAAGCCGAGTTGACTTTGCCGGGAGCTGGAAACCAAAGATTTTAACTTCTGGAACACTCTAATTTTTGCTGACGAGTCGAAGTTCAACCCTTTTTGCTCAGATGGAATGGCTTACATGTGACGGAAACCCAATACTGAGCTTCAGAAATGTAATATTAGGCCAACTATTAAACATGGTGGGGCAGTGTTATGATATGGGCATGTATGTCTTCAGCAGTCGTTGGAAATTCGGTCTTTGTTGAGAGTGTTATGGACAAATCATTGTTCCTTAATATATTAAAGAAAATTTAATCCAAAGCGATAAGAAACTTGGGATACGTCCAAATTTCCAGTATTATCAGGACAACGATCCTAAACACAAAGGGACATTAGTGCAGCCCTGGCTAGTACCCCATCGAAAATTTATGGTCTTTGTTGGAAAATAGCATCCGTAAACAACGCATAAGTATTAAGGAAAAAGTCCTATTATGGAAAATTGGAACAAAAAGTGCAAAAAAAAATTAGTTGACTTCATGTCAGCCAAAGCTGTATTATGAGCCAGCAGATATCACACTGAGTATTAAACAAGTTTTAAATAAATCATTTATCTTATTTTTAGTAGAAAGTACACTACATGAAATAAGCTGTGACACAAAATTTGTTTACGTTTCTGGTTTTTTCTATATAACTTTTTAATTAATAATTAAAAAATAATAAAAGGGGTATTTTTTATAAACTACTCATTCATATTAATAACTAGAAGTTTGAGTAACTTCGATATGTGTTTTTGTTGTCAATATACAGCATTTTTAATTTTGTAATTTCATATGCGCGAAATAAGCTGTGAGTCACGGTATGTATTTTCGAGTTATCCATAAATGTCAACGGCAATACCTTTCCTTTTTTGACACACGAAGATGCATACATATACCATCGTGGCCACGCAAACCTTACCACTATACTTTCTTAAAGTTTTTTCCGATTTTTTCGTTCGGTTATCTTCAATTTTTCTTTTTTTATGTTTTTAGTAAGCATAAGTATTCTAACTTATATTATCTAAATATAATTATAGTTTTTAATTTATATCGTTTAATGAGTAAAACACAAATTAGCTTTCTGGTGTTTATACAAAAGCGGCCGGTTTAATGGTTTTCAAAGTCATACACCGACTAAACTTCGTATTTGAATTACAAAAAAATTAAATAAAATATTAATTTCAATTATAATATAAATGAAATGAAATTAAAAAAATAAAAAATATTATTTTTCAATAACGTATGCCAGTCTCTTACATTTCGAGCTTATTTTGTAAAGCTCACTATACTCGTATTTCAACTGATTTATTTATAGCTGAATGTGGTTTGTTTTTAATTTTTAATATTTTTGAATAATAACATGCCATTAACTTATTTCTAAATAAAAAATTTCTATACCGCAAAAAGTACCGCTATAAGTGTAGTCAAATATGCACAATACTTGGAAATTTTGAGTGGTAAGGTTTGCGGGGCCACGAGTGTAGATGTAGAAATTCTCGGCATCTATTTCCCCCATGGCTTGCCTCAATAGTGCAACGAGAATGGTAAGTTTTGAAATCCTTATAACTATTACTAAAGATCGTGATTTTCGGAATTCCGATAAAAAAAAATATATTTATGATGAAAGTATTGGCTTTTAGAAGCCAAATAAATACATTGCGCAATGACAATTCTTCAAGAGAACTGTTAGAAACTCTTACTACCCAGCCCTCTGGCTATGATTGCAGTGACCTGTGGTTAGACGTTGATTGTGGTTGGTGATAAAAAAAATTACAAATTTCGTTAAAAAATCGTTAAAAAAAAAGTACTTTCTAATTTGCCGCCGATTCCCTGGATCCAAAAATACGTGAACCGCTGAACCGTGATTACCCAAAAATGTTGCCAAAATTGAGTGCAGTTGAAGTAAGCTTAGATAGGCTTATTTCACTCCTTCGTAATGAATTTCG
The DNA here is from genome assembly GCA_037783105.1 of Bactrocera zonata. Taxonomy (NCBI): domain Eukaryota; kingdom Metazoa; phylum Arthropoda; class Insecta; order Diptera; family Tephritidae; genus Bactrocera; species Bactrocera zonata. Next base: position 1,889,645 of record JBAWJQ010002358.1, read on the forward strand.
AATTTGTCCAACATTTTCCAAAATTCAAAGAGAAAATGATTGAAAATGATAACAATGCGAATGAAGTAGAGAAGCAAGTCCTTCAGCTATTCATAGAGACGATAAAGCGTGGTACACACAAAGATTTTGATTTGCTCTTGAATTACAACGTGAATATAAATGGCACATTAGATAATCAAACACCCATACATATTGCCACAATTTTTGGTAATTGGAGAGCTCTAAAAATATTATTAGAACATAATGATTTCAAGTTGCGCCAACAGGATCAATTATTAATCACTGTTATTAGTCACTTAGGCGATGAGCCATTATACGATTTTGTCAATTACGAGAAATGTCTTTCCTTTCTACTAAATTCGGATCGCATTGATGTGAATGAGACAGATCCCAGTGGCTCAACACCACTTCACTATGCCGTCAAGTATCGCAATCGCCTGGTTATCCAAGAATTACTACGTCATGGTGCCTACATTGGCATGCGCAGCGCTTTTAATGATTTGCCCATCGATGGAATATACCCGGAAGTGTTGGAGGAACACTTTGATTATTGTATCACTACAAATGGTTATAAACCTGGTGATAGTGACTTTGAAATATTAATCAACTTCAAGAATCTCATTGCACATCCGCGCTTAAGTCATGCAACGAAATTGCGAGTTTTGGTTGTTCGAGCGGAGGAATAAAAATGCCGACGATGTTACTTCTGTTACATTATATTTTATTCTGTTTTTTTTTTTTCAAATTATGTTCTGCTTATATAACTACTAAAGTGATTACAATTTTCTAAATCTATTTCTTTGTTTTTTTTTTTTATTTTCTTATGAAATACAATATTTGTTAAATGTTATCTTATTTTCTTTTGAATGCAAACAAACATGATTGTGTGGTTTACCCGATAATGTCTGGGTTATCATTACAGTCAAACATAAGGACCAAAACATGTTTGTATGCATTTGCATTATGTTCTTTATCTCTACTTGTTATCTTATTTTTTGTAATGTTTACTTGGTTTTCTTTAATCTTCTATTTTGTCCAATTTACAGTTAGGGTATTCACAAGGTGTCATATTGTGTCATATCGTCATATTGTCATATTTTTTTATGACTGTCATATTAGCACTGTTGTTGTTTCACATGCAAAATTAAAATATGACTGATACAACACTGCGCGGTATGTTTATTGAGTTCGCTATTCTATCGGCTGTATTTGTTTACAAATACAGCACTGCGTGGTATGTTTATGACAAAATATGACATACAACAGTTAAGGGTGCTCACAAGTGTCGTATTTTTTAAGAATATTAAAATATGACATAAGACATACAACAAAGCTTGTGAATTGCCTAAGTATTTTGTTGTGTGGTGTCTGGCTAGGATGATAGTGTACACATAACTCACACTAATAAGACAGCTTAATTCACCACAGCTGACGACTCTATGTCACACCACAATTGAGAACATCACCCAGCAAACGGTGATAATACAATACCACTCAACACAACTCACCACACTTCTACATCAATCAACCCACTCAACAAAAAGGATGGGAAAAAGGATAGCGAACACAATTCGTCAGACACTCGTCGCATATCCACATACAATTCGCACGTTAACAAACACTGCACCGCGTCGACACCTACGTCACTCAACTTAAATCGACACCGATCCTGTGCGCTTCGGAAATACAATTAAGTTCTCAGCGGTCCTCTATGATATGGTCGTCATTACTTTGTCCAATCATTTCTTTTAACTTCATGAAAAATCAATAAAGTTAATTCTGAAAGTGTTTAAATTTAATCACCAAATAATGTGTTTTCTTTTGCATAGTTAATGGTTTAATAAAAACTAAAAATTAAGTGCTGGATGTTTCCCACTAAATTGGGCATCCAGTTAGTTCAGATAACGAAGTTAAAAAAACATCGTTTAATCCTAGTGGATATAATAAAGGACTTTTGGGTGAAGGTGTGTATAGGTTTCTACTGAAGCAAAGGTTTTAAATTACATATTATTAAACCCATTAAGGAAAGGATACGTTTTCGGCACAATATAAATTCTTTATTAACGTATATCTTCAACTAGAAGTGAGCTTCACAGCTGAACAAACTTTTTCCTTTGAAAATCATCATCGGTGGGCATCTCACTTTCAGCGACAATGATTATTTTGGACAATAAATTTCCACAATTCGCAAAACTTGTTATATACTTTCTGGGGCATTCTTAGTATACCAGGGTGTGAAGGTAAAAATAATAGATCAAAAGCAATTACGTGTCTCGGAAAAAAGTATCATTACGGTGCCCCTCATGACTTGGTGCTGGGCCTTGTCAAATGAAAAAATCAAATTTTATTTCTTAGATAATAACCGATGTTCAAAATTGCGATCATGGAAACACACGGTTCACTTATTTTATATAATCATTTTTTTCCCTCGGCAATATGTTCAAATATCATTGAATGTGCTTATTTATTTAGTATCAGCAAAGCTGAAATACTATTAAAAATAAATATCTATTTTAAGATAATATTAAACACACATGTATTAAATTGTACTCTTCAAAACAACCCCATATCATGGAGCATAAACAATACGCTGCAATACATACAAACATATACACATACACATATATTTAGTTATTTAATATAGTTTCCTAAAAAAGTATATAAGTAATGAAAATACAAAATAAAAATTAGAATGAATAATTCTCAGCTCAAGAAAAGACTTTTCATTTCCCCCCACCAGCGGTAAAGTTTAATAAAATCTTCATTAAGTTTATAACATTTTTGGTCCTTCGAGCCTAAAAAAATTCAACCAAATTCAAAAAACACAGACTAAATGCTGTCATCCAAAAAAATATTCAGCGTCTGTGAGTCGAGGCACAGCAAGGTCGACGAAGCGACGAAAATCAGTATCCTCCAACGATTTCTTCGAAAAATAACAAGCAGTTGATTAATAAAAACGAAAAGTGTTGTGGAAAAATTCTCAAAATGAGAATAAACAGGAAGAAAATTCTTGATACCCAGGCGGATTTGGCCGAAGAGGTGTTGCACACGTCCAACACCCAACACTTTTCCAACAAAGCCTAGGCGGAATGACATGACAAATGACCGAACAAAATCAGATACCTTTGATTTTGATCATGGAATCTCGATATTCAAGAAGAAAATTCAACTCCTCAGAAAAGTAATGGATGATGTCCACAAAATCATTACAATAAAAAGTGATGAATTTGAAGTTTTGAAATTTGTGTTTCTTCAAATGCACAATTTTCACAAAAATTACTTTAAAAAATGTCTTTTAAATCTGATTTATCCTACAAACATTATTTACCACTTGCTCTCTAAATGCTGGCAGTCTATACGTGGGGTTCCTGTACACAAGTGATAAAAAACTGTCGAATTGTATACGTTTAATAGTTGGTAAACATTTGCTGAACCTGTGAAGTTCCTTGAGAATGATCCTTCTGATAGATCTGGGCACTGATCTTGTTTAGAATATATTATAAGGCCGTTGGAAAAGCGTCGTCGGGATGACCTTGTTTCTCCATCAAGGCGTGCAATAACATTATAGCCCTCTATTGAAAATTTTTCTTCAGATAAAGCCCAAGTCTTAGCAAAGCACAGAATATTGACAGAACAAATCAGTTTATATGATCTGATAACCGCAATTTGCTTGTTTAAACTCCTTACATTTTGGTAATAAATATCCAAGCGTTGTTACCATTTTTCGGCTAAAAATCTGTAGCATGTCGGCAATGCCCCTTCTGTCCTCATTCTATTAAAATAAATTTTAATGGGATTCTGCTGTGCAAATGGGTTCGGCGGAGAAAATTTCCCTATTATATATAATCCGTTGGCATTTGTGGCTCTTCTACATCCTACATATAAAGCTGTTCTGCTAACTCTACTTTCTAAATGAACGGCAACTTGAGCGTATTTTCCACTTTGGCTTTTATGTATCGTGATGGCTTCAGGTAGAATGACAAGGAACTGTCTACGTTCTATAGTTATTTGTTCATTCCACTTGTATTAGACTGATCGGTCAGGATTAGTGTCCAATATGCATTGCGACTATGAGGCTGCTTGGAACATGCAAAGCTTCCAACTCTTGATTCTGCGAATTTCATCCATAGTCGAGCCACTGTGCTTTCAGGTTCATTCGATTCGGTATCCAACTGCATTAATTCTCCTCTAGCACCATTTACTAATCCATCACTCGTGCTTATGTTGATTCTTCTTCTTCTTTACTGGCGTAGACACCGCTTACGCAATTATAGCCGAGTCAACAACAGCGCGCCAGTCGTTTCTTCTTTTCGCTACGTGGCGCCCATTGGATATTCCAAAAAAGAACAAAAGAAAACAATGTTTTTTGTTCATTTCAAAAATAATTTATTTTGGTCCAAGGGGATTTGTTTCAGCTAATATTTAAAAATTAGATCGCGTAAATGGGCACCTTTAGCTTTGACAGCTAAATGCACTCTTTTTTCGACATTTTCCATGACTTTGGCCAATGTTTCGGATGATATGGCGGCTGTTTCACGTCGAATGTTGGCTTTCAGTTGAGCTAAGGTCTTTGGCTTATTAGCGTATACCTTGGATTTCAAATAACCAAGCGAAGCCAGGTCCTTCTCCACTTGGTCCTTCCAACGGAGTGGAGGTCTTCCTCTTCCTCTGCTTCCCGCGGCGGGTACAGCGTCGAATACTTTCAGAGCTGGAGTGACCATGACCATGACCTAGCCAGCGTAGCCGCTGTCTTTTAATTCGCTGAGCTATGTCAATGTCGTCATATATCTCATACAGCTCAATTTTTCTCTCGAAAACTCGCAACGTCGACTCATCGGTTGTTGTCATCGTCCAAGCCTCTGCACCATATAGCAGGACGGGAATTATGAGCGACTTATAGTGTTTGGTTTTTGTTCGTCGAGAGAGGACTTTACTTTTCAATTGCCTACTCAGTCCGAAGTAGCACCTGTTGGCAAGAGTAATCCTGCGTTGGATTTCCAGGCTGACATTGTTGGTGGTGTTTACGCTGGTTCCAAGATAGACGAAATTATCTACAACTTCAAAGATATGACTGTCAACAGTGACGTGGGAGCCAAGTCGCGAGTGCGACGACTGTTTGATGACAGGAGATATTTCGTCTTGCCCTCGTTCACTGCCAGACCCATTTGCTTTGCTTCCTTGTTAAGTCTGGAGAAAGCAGAACTAACGGCGCGGGTGTTGAGGCCGATGATATCAATATCATCGGCATACGCTAGCAGCTGTACACTCTTATAAACTCGATTCAGTTCTGCAGCTCGAATAATTTCTCCAGCAGCAAATTGAAAAAGTCGCACGATAGGGAGTCGCCTTGTCTGAAACCTCGTTTGGTATCGAAAGGCTCGGAGAGGTCCTTCCCGATTCTGATGGAGCTTTGAGTATTGCTCAACGTCAGTTTACACAGCCGTATTAGTTTTGCGGGGATACAAAATTCAGACATCGCGGCATAGAGGCAGCCCTTTTTCATGCTGTCGAAAGCAGCTTTGAAATCGACGAAGAGGTGGTGTGTGTCGATTCTCCTTTCACGAGTCTTTTCCAAGATTTGGCGCATGGTGAATATCTCGTCGGTTGTTGATTTGCCAGGTCTAAAGCCACACTGATAATGTCCAATCTGTTTGTTGACGGTGGGCTTTAATCTTTCACACAATACGCTCGACAGAACCTTATATGCGATGTTGAGGAGGCTAATCCCACGGTAGTTGGCGCAGATTGTGGGGTCTCTTTTTTTATGGATTGGGCATAGCACACTTAAATTCCAATTTTTTTTTTACAAATAAGCTGATACATGCTCCTTATAAGTTCTTCGCCGCCGTGTTTGAATAGCTCGGCCGGCAATCCGTCGGCCCCTGCCGCTTTGTTGTTCTTCAGGCGGGCAATTGCTATGTTGATTGTTACCATATATTTAATCGATCTTTTGAGCTGCAATGTATGAGGCATTCCCTGTGTTCCTGATGGCTTGAAACCCTTCACAGCTTCTAACATGTTTGCCCTGCTGCGTTCTGTTAAGGAACTGGACTTAATTGTATCCTTTGCAGTCGAAATGAACTCGTCGGTCATAGTGTTCGCCAGTTTTGTTGTATTGAAATTATTTGCTCCAGCATTTAAAGAAAGGAGATGGATCGCTTCGTTGGGTATCTCGTTAGAGGTCTATTCCTTGCTTTTGATTAATGGGATGTCAGCATGTCATATTTCCCTCTGACATGTTATTTAAAGCGATATCAAATTCTTGATCTTCAAACTGACGCATTATTTCGGTGAGCTCCAAGTATCGAAATTGATCCCAAAGCGGGGTTCCTGTAATTGCGCTGTAATGATCATTCCCATTCGGCGCTAATATCCTACTGTTTTAAATCAACAAACACGATAATTGGAATGCCTCCAAAGTAAAGCACTGCTCCTAAAAATATGCTTCAGCCTACAATCTAAATACGCAAACATTTTAAGCCGGGTTTTGCCCACTCCGGCACATTCGTAGAAGATTTTTTGTTGAGCAAAATATTCCTCCTGCTTGTTGTTAAGTGATTGTACCGCTGTCAGTAAATCTCTTTCTAATATTAGAGGTGGTAGTTTAATTAATCGGACCGCCTCTTCCACAATATTGTTGTCCTCGTAAAAAACATTAACATCCCTAATTGCTCTGGAACAGCTAGAACTCTGAATTCGGAATCGAAGAGTTGAGAGGCAGCTCTCTCATCAGCTGTTTCTTCCGCTGAAATATGCAGGTTTTCCAGAATCCGTTCAAGCTCGTTGGATAAAAATTTGTCATATTTGAGCTTATTCTGCTCAATTTGCTTCTTGTGTGCGTCGCAAACAGTTTCGAAATCATTATTTAAGAGCTCGGTCTCCTCATTTATCCATGGGTGAGACATCATGGCAGTTTCTCTGAAGAAATCAGCTTTTGAATTTTCAACGCTAAAATGTTTCCAGCGCAGAATAAGTGCTTGCTTCCTTTTTCCTTAAAAATCCTGATCCATCTTTTAATGCCATTGGAGGTGCAGCTGTCGTCATAGTCGTTTTCTACTTCATTGTAGTCTTCATTATTAAATATTCCCACTCGTTTTGGAAAATCTGAACCATGCTGCAAAATCTGCTGAGCATAGTTCTTCCAATTGATATGTGTATGTCTTTAAAATTCTCCTGTAAAGCATCCAATTCACGTCTGGGCTTTAGCATCCTTACTCAATTATTTGGATGTGATGTATTTATAAATAGCTCCCTGCTACTGGCTTCAGATAAATGGGGTCCCAAAATATTATAAGCTGCTTCTTGCGCCGATATTTCCGATCCGTTTACAAATTTGTTTCCGATGTGCTGCAGCTTACTTTAAATGAAGAAATTCTCTGCATTTATTTCCTCCATGGCTTGTCTCAGTAGTGTTGATACTCCTCTATGAGATTTATTTATATAATTAATTATATAGCTGCAGCAAGCGTAGGCTGAATTGAATATCCATATTTGCTCTATGCAAGTTAAGGATATTTTTATTGTAGGCATTTAGAAGCCTGTCCAAAAATTTTCTCTTTAAGAAAATCTGTGACTTTTTTACAAATGAGCCAGGAGCAAGCTTGTATTCTTCATAGTCAGTGCTAATCCGCTCATCCGCCAAAAAATTTTCAAAGCAACCGTATTGTTTCTTCTTCTGCGAGGTCCGTCATAGTTATTAGTTCCTGTATTTTTAGAAATTGAAGTTTGTGTTACTCAATACCTTCATCATTCTTCGAAGGGAAAAGAATTTCTGTCCGCGGCATTGGCGGGTATGGCATGTTGAATCGGGACACTTGTTTTCCATGCAGGTCTCTTAGGCAAGCTCGACCATGCCTGTGTTTTTGGTACTGAATAAATTCCTGTAAGTCAAATCATCCCCATCAGTCGTAATGCGTCGGCCGATGAAAGTTTTAACTTCAGTTGTGTTGATGATTCCATCACTTTCCAACTGCGATGCATCGCTTAACCAGTAGAAGCCATGACAATGTGGTGATCCCCTATGCTGAAATTCAATTCTGTAATAGTAACATACTAATAAATCCACGCCAAAAGTCCGTTTTGTAACAATTTCAGCATTTGGCTCGATTGTCGAAATATCTGGGACATGTAATTGGATCAGTCCTTATCAGCCTTGCCTTTGCAGAATTTGATAGAGCAGTGGCCTCTTCTTCCGAAATCTCTACTTTAACTACTAGTTTCTTTAACATGACCAACAGCTCCGGCCATTTTGTCTCTACAGCTGACATTGTTATGAAGAATGTTTGCAATCCAAACTGACGGATCGTGGAGGAGAGGATCGAAGTCCTTTGAGTATAAGATAGCCTTCATCATACTAGATGTGGTTGCTGACGAAGTTTTCATTCATCACATTTGCAGCAGTTATATTTCTTGATCCAGACTTTTTTCGCAGGCAAATAGAAATAGCATTTTTGATGCGCTCCAACTCGTAGAACTAATAAATATACAGAAGCACGTCCACACGCTGGCAACGTCGGTCATAGCGTCGTATTTCAGATTGCGCAATTTGCTATAAGTTGTCGTGGATGTCCTCTTCTAAATTGTTAATACGACAACTCCTCAGCATCATCGTCGGTTGTAATGTCCCTTGGGCATCTACATTGCCCTGGTATCATTGCAACCCGTTCAATCGATCTGTTTTCAACGGTTTCATTGTCCATCAGAGTTTCCTGGCCACCTGCATTTAATTCCTCTTCCATTTCCTGTACATTTTCCTGACGGACATTAAACGGGTCTCTTACTGCTGCCTCATCTGCAGGATCCGCAATAAATCGCACAGTTTCCTCGTTTCCTACAATTGCCAGCCAATCACTTGACTTTTGAATGTTATGCTTGACATACAGCCCTGTACCCAACAGATAATTCAGTGCCTGCAAGATTTTTGTGGGTTGCACTGTCTCCATCACTAAATTTTGCTGATATTCCAAGGGACATTTCAGGTGCACTTGAATAATGTGGCTGTTGTCAAATCTTCGTGGCAGCATGGTGATTGTCTCTACAACAGAAATCGGGATATTTACTACTGCTCCACGAATAGCACATTGTCGTTCATATCCTAAGGATATGATGCGCATAAATGGGATTCTCAGGGATATTAGCATTTCCTCTAGACACGTTAAATCCTAAAGACATTCCGAAATATTAGGGAACTGCAATCCTTCTGAGAGGCAGATATTTGATATTTTACCTTGTTTGATAGCAGATACTGCAAAAATTATATTTTTAGTCAGGGATATGTACATATATCAACATAATAAAAAACAAATAAAGAAGGGCTAAGTTTCCTGGGTTCATAGCCAATCTTTGGTCTATGGTAACGGAACCATGTTTTTACCTAAACAATTGATAAGAAGCCTTATCTTGGACAATCTATCATGTTCAAAAAGATCCCGGAGTAAATGTTTATCATTATTATTAAAATGGTAGTATCTGCGGATGATCTCAAATCTGCTGTTTATCATTAGTTTTATTTATTGGTTCAAAACCAATTTTATTTGGCCAATAGCAGCCCACGTTAGGATATTTAATCACTGACATGTATGTACATTAGAGTGGGTCAATTTTTTTCTTGACAAAGCGTTTATCAAAATCGTAAACTACGATGAATTCTAAGAAAATTTGCTCAAGAAACCATGGGTCTTAAATCAAAATCGAGCTTCCGGTTTTTAGCGAGAAAATTTCGTATATTGTATTTTGTAAAAAAAAAAATCCAATTCCTATTCCACTGTCGTTTGTTTGCTTGTTTTGTACCTATGTAAGCTAATTTGCTCAAATTTGGTATGTGATGTTGTATTTAAGCAGAAAATTCGACAGTACAGAAATTTTTTATAGAGAGCGTGGCACTGCCCACTTATGAGTTCATATGTATATCTCTGGAACCACCCCACCGATTTCGTTCAAATTTGGTATAAATTTTACACAATGCCTACTTAAGAGATATCTGGAAAATGATCGAAATCGGATAATAAACACGCCCACCTCCTATATAACGGTAATTTTTGAAAACACTAAAGATCGGAAATTTTAATAACTGTTGAAGGGAAACATTTTGAATTTGGTATTCGGTGTTGTATTGCAGCCAGAAATCCGACTATATGAAAATTTTGACATGTCACCGCCCACTTTTGAGTACATATGTAAATCTCTGGAACTACTTTATCGAGTTCGTCTAAATTTGGTACACATTTTAGATTGTACCTAGTTAGGAGAGATTATGAAAATGATTAAAATTGGGCAAAAACTACGGCCACCTCCCATTTAACGGAATTTTTCTGTACGGTCACTGCTTTATGTTTTCGACTGTAGTAGTTGTTACTGTTTTCTTTTTCACTTATTAAAAAAAAAATCAAATCATTCCAATTTCTGTTACACTGTCGATTGTTTGTTTGATTTGCACTTGTTTTTTTTTTTAATTTTATTTGTTTGCTATGATTTTATCAACTTCTCAGAGAAAGCAAAGCAACGTTGATGAATTACTAATAAAACAATTGTTTCCGAAACCATCGTTTTAAATTATTTTGATACAATATTATAGTACAACCAGTGAAAAACGTAGAATCGTGGCTCGTGTCAGCTGGCACGACCTATCTTATGGACGCGCAATGTAACTGAACAGTGAAAAACGCTACTCCCTTCTCTCTTGGACGTGGGATGACGTGAGAATACACGACATTTGGATTTTTGCCGTAGAAACGTGACAGCTGATTGCTCTCTCACAACCCAGGGTTGCCAATATCAATATACTGTAGTAATTATCAACTTTTATAATTCAATCTGTTCAATGTGTTTCAATATATTTGAAATGTTCTTAAAATAACTCAAAATCAGAGTCGAATGCTATTATTTATAAATATATAAACTATTTTTAATAGTTTGTTTTCAGTTTATATATTTTATATTGCAAAAAATTGTAACTGAAAACATAAATGTGCTTAAAACTATATATGCGTATACATTGTTCAAATGAAAACAAACAAAGATGGCTGATTTCTGCGTTTTTACCACGTTTTTCACTGTGCACACATTTTGCCGATAAGGAAGGAAAAGGAAGGAAGGCAGTAGCGTTTTTCAGTGGTTGGGCTATTACAGTCAGAAGTTTTTACTTAAGGAAGAAGTGTGTGCCTCTGATTTTCGCGATTCTAACATTTTAAAGCAAAACTTAAGCTTCTTTTAATTATGGAGTCATCTCCTATATCAATTAGTTCTTGTGCTAATGATATTACATTATCAAATCTCTCGGAATCAAATTTGGTGCATATACCAGATCCAAATTTTAGTGCTTTTGGTTTGCCAAGTGATGTACACGAACTAAACTTGCCAACTTGCAGCTATGTTTCAAAATATTTTTTATATTTTTGAGTGATCGGTCTAAAAATAGAAATAAAATGTTTTTGTGCGCATCTTTTACTCCACAAGTGGCGGATAAATTGATTGAAATTTGGAGCAAATTGAATATTGGCATAATGACGAAGAAAACCTTAATAAACAAGCTGAAAACCTTGCTGAATAAATATTTTAAAGAAACAAAAGGCACGTCTACATCTAAAAAATACACCGCATTTATCAAGACTATGAACAACTTATTCTATATTGGAAAATGCAAGTGCAATTTACAAAGAAATTGTTGCTCATGTGGTTTGATGCCTGATCATTTACATGAATTTTTGACTGATCAGCATACCGCGAGGAAACTGACAATTCCAGCGGTCCTGGCGGATGTTGTTTATTTGGATTTGGCTCCAAGAGCTACTGAATATTCATCTTACCGGCCTGACTCATCAGATATGGGCGTTGATTCTTGTGTTCAAAACACCAAATGCAGAAAGGCCAATTGTTATTAAGCGCGGCTCGTATACGAAAATACGAAAAGGCTTGATACCCCCAATTATGCTATGATGTGCGACAAATTTGGTGTGTCAGACAGAGTTGCTGCGTGTTTGGCTACGGCACTTTTTAAAGATATAGATTTCAAAGACGACAATGGGGAACTTATTATTGTGGACAAATGTAAAGTAGCGCGAGAAAAGAAAAAAATCAGGGATTCTGTGCGTCAAAAACAGATTCCAGCGTGCTGGCATTCTCATTTGATGGCAGAAAAGATGAATCATTGACAATGAAGAAGGTTAATCATAAGCTTCACCCAAAAGTGGTTAAAGAATCTCACATCGTAGTCATTTAACACTCAATGCTGAGGACGCTGGTACAAAACAAAAGCTGCTATATGACATCTTTTTTAAAAAGAACTTAGCTCTTTTCGATGTGGTTGGTATTTGCTGCGACGGTGAAGTCAGCAATACTGGCACGAAAAACGGCATATTACGACGGTTTGAAGTACTGTTAGACAGACCATTGCACTGGTTTGTTTGTTTGTTACATTTTAATGAGTTACCTTTTCGCCACTTATTTTGCGCGCTAGAAAAATCAACTACAAGTGGACCGCGAACTGACAGTGGAGCTCTGACAAAATTAATGGAAACCTGTGAACAGATTCAGGTAAGCAAGGCATTAGTACTTTAATAAAGATCCCTATTTTTGGTTCTAAATAAGTAACTTATTCATTTTGTAGGTTGTACCCGACTTTCAGCGTATTTTGCTGAGGAATATGCCTCCTTCCTGAACGGACGTTAAGTACTTGTATCGGATAGCCAACGCGATTCATAACGGTTCCTGTCCAGATAATTTAGGCAACGTGAAACCTGGACCCATCGTTCACTCTCGTTGGTTAACCAAAGCTAGTAGACTTCTGCGATTGTACGTAACAACAAATTCACCATCCGAAAATTTAAGAATTTTAGCAACGTTTGTCATGAATGTTTACGTACCTATGTACTTTAATGTTAAGTATTACAACTCGGTAATATATAGCAGTTCACTCTTATATAAATATATTTGTTCAACGCAATATTTACCACAAAATCTACGCGAAATTGTAAATAATGTTGTTCAAAATAACTCATGTTTTGCGCATTCAGAAAATGTTCTACTAACAATGCTTTTTGAAGCCAGAAAGGAAGTGCGCCAGAGGGCTATAAAAAAAATTTTGTACTATCGTGAAAAACTTTACGACCCAACAAAATTAAGAGCTTAAAAAAAACAACTATAAATTTTGACTGCACTATTCCGGATCCACAAATTTCTCCACATATTCAAGGAACCAAGCGCTTTGTACAACTGCTGACTAGCGTTTCACGTCGAACCATAGAAAAAAATCGCGATGGTGTTATGGCAGTCACGGTTGCAAGTCGAAACGCAACATCTAGGATGGACAGCAAACAAGATCTTAAAACTAATTAATTTTGAACTTTAGAAGTACATATATTATATTTTGTTTGGCCCTTAACAGTTAAGTTTTTGCTTTATATATAGATATAAAATGATATTGTTAACTGCAATACGATTTCGCGGAAGATTAAAGCTATTAAAGTTTGAAATTTTATTTATTATTATTTTAATTTTTATGGGTCCGATCACCGAAGCTTTTTAAATACTATTTTTTTATAAATATCTAATTTATTTTTAAGGGTCACAACGTTTTATTTCTTTTCTTCGAATTCATCGTAGTTTACGATTTTGATAACCACCTGGTACATTTTTTTTGCTCCATACAAATTGACCCACTCTAATGTACATACATACGAATATAACAAAATAGCTACGAATTTTCTAACCTCTATTTCATTCACTTTATGAATATTACTTTGCAATGCATAGAGATTAGACCCTTCCACGATTTTTTTTATCAGTTCCGGTGTTATAAAATATGAAAAAATATATACGCAGTGTCCAGTAGTTGAATGATCTTTTAATTTTATACGTAATTGGATACGTAAGCATGCCTCGAAAAGTTGTTTGATCTGCATTCCAAACAATTATTTTCTTCTTCCACATAAGCTCATACTTTTACAGCTAGCTTGGCTTGTTGAGGAATTTGGGGTTTCAAACTCTACGTCTTGACCGTCTTCCACGAGACTGCAACATTATGTTTGTTGCTATATTGATGAAATTGCGAAAAGTCTTCGCCTTCATTAATACCTTCTAATAATACAATGATTCGGACCAACATCGCAAAATGTGAAATGTGCAGTAAGTGCATAGACAGCATGGAAAGTTGACGCTTTTAGCTGCATAGTTTTAGGGTAATTTTTTTGCAGGGACTATCAAACTGTTGTCAGTGCCATGAAGTTTTAGTACCACTGAAAAATCATGCAAAGATACATTTTCATTCGTATAAACATACATACAAGTGAAGCTAAAAAAGCGTTATAAAAATTAACCAATATTTAAACTAATTGTTCGGGCTGGACATGCCACCTGGGGTTTCAAACTAGTTGATAACGGCTTTGAAATTATCTGTTAGGGGAATGACCGATTTTTGGATCACACAATTTCTCTAAATCATTATAAATTATTATTTTTCCTTGAAGCTTTACTTCACTACCTATACTCTACCCCATTTCGACATCGCCTGCTATTTCATTTCTAGGTCTATTTCTAAGGTTAATTATTAAACACGAGCACTAATTTCATATTATTTATACAATTAAATGTCGGTGCGTTCACCAATTCTGTTTGTTTTTGGATTGATGGACAATTACAACAAAATAATGTTGCCATTCAGTAGCCACTTGCTCACAATGCCTGCCACGCTGATGCTTGGTCTTTTGGCCTTAATTCGGTGTATTTAATACTCCGCGCATTGCCATCACGTGAATCGGCGCAATTTATAGCGCTATTTATTGGAAATTCTGTAGCGCTTACATCAACAGCACTACGAGAGCAGACCGATAAGAACTTAGCAAATAAATTTTGAGAAAATTTTAGGTCTATTTTACAACTTAAGCAGCGTTTAGAAGGATACATTTGAGCCAGTGATTATCTAACTCCTTTAAGCTTCCTGAAAAATACGTTTTCTGTGAGTCCTTAAAATGAGTTTCCGAAGTGTTGAAAACCTCTGCAAAAATCTACTCAAATTTCTAGACAGCTAATTTCTTTTTTGTAAAGTTCCAGTTCAACGTTAGTCATTAGACTTGAGGGCACAATTGACCCTAGGTCGCGGTGCAGAACCTCAATTAATATTCTAGTCATTAGACCAATATTTACATGTGGAGCACTGGTTTGGTGAACAGCATTAAATAAACAATACAAAATCAGGAAGTTATTAGGTAAAGTGGCAACACTTTCTGCCTTAAGGATTAAGGAGATTTTAGGTTGGAACAGGAAGAGTTATAAACCTGGAGAAATTCTGAACCAGCACGAAACTAATCTAAATAAACAAAACTATATTCTCGAAAGGATAGGCTTCAATAGGGACTTCCACCAACGGGTCCAAAATGGATTACGGTATAGAGGCAGGTATATACTCCTGAAACTTGATATCTCGTCATCTCTCCGTCTACCAAACTCTTCCAAACGGAGAAGACCTACGAAGTTCTGTTGAACAATTGCAGGAGGATACAGAAGGCAACTATTTACATAGACAGAAAGGCGTCTAGCCTTCTAAGGAAGGCTTTAAGCTCATTTGCACGTTACTTTGGTGTATCTATAAATTAGGATTCCGGTCATAAAACCAACGAAAAAGCAGACGAGTTGGCTAATTCAGGATACTCCCTTGACAAATACTAGCTCTAGGAACGACCAAGAGGGAGTTCAGTACGCAATTTGAACAAGCAGCGCAGAGTATATGGAGATCTATAACTAGATAACGAAACAGATATGGCCGAATTATGACGAAACAAAAGCTAAGTACTTATTACATATGCTCAAGAAAAGTATATATAAGGCTTACAGCTACAGGGTAGGCCATTTAAAGTTGACCCATTTGTCATTTTGCCAAAATTAAGGCGTCGCGGATAATCAGCTGGGTTTAGTTTTTGTGCCATTTGAATTTTATATGGAAACATCTTCAAATCTTTATGAATTATGCGTCGGAGAGTGGTGCGAGAGATGTCTAATTCCTGAGAGCGGCTATAACTCGATGTCGATGGAGTCTCCTCAATACTGGCTCGTACAGCTTCGATATTTTCATCAGAACGTCTTGTGCGTTGTCTGGATGCATGACTGGCATTACTGAGATTACCGGTGTTCACAAATTTTGCGTATAAAGACTTAATTGTGTTCTTAACTGGAGCACTTTTCACTTTATTTTTTTTGCGAAACGCACGTTGAGTTAACACAATTGAAAAGTTATTTTGAATATAAAGCTGAACAATTTCAGCGCGTTCTTTTGGAGTGTACTGTTCCATGGTATAAATTGTCTTCGAATGACGCTTCTAACGCGGTATGACATTAGCCGATTTGTCAGCGCTGTTAAAAGTTACAGCGTTGCCAGATGGGTCAACTTTAAATGGCCTACCCTGTACCATAATGAGGCACTGGCCCTTTGAAGAACATGCATTCAAAATGGGTATACCCTACAATAGCACGTGTCTTATCTGCAATGGGATAACATTTTCAATGAATTGATATCTGTTAATTTCTGAAAGACCCTTCGAAGGAGAATAGTCACTATATTCGGCACCCAAGCGCCTTTCGAATTCAATACTCGAGTAGTCAAATCAACGACTGATATTCTAAAATTAACGGACCCTAAAGCTTCCACACACGGTGAAAACAAAACTACGAGCCCGATTAGCTCGAACGAAGCTTTGAAGGACAACAAATTTAACGATAGTAGTGTTATTGGGCGATGAGTCTAAGTCATTATCGGATCGCCCTCATAGTTCCTGTTCGGTTACTCTCGCGTCTCCACGCTTGCTGCGTGTTGTTATGCGCGCTATTAGCTTTGGCAACCCTATGGGGGTAAGCGTGTGCTATCTGCTTTTGGGGATTTTACGATGGGCGATTTGTGTGCTTGTTTTGGAATTTTACGCACTAATGCAAAATAAATGCGTATCGCAATTGCAAAGTGATATTCATGAGTGTGCACAGACAAGCAAACAGACGGACATACAGATACATACATATGTACATACCTTAGTACGCTCCTCGGTAATGCATGCATGCATTGGCTGTTGCTGTGCACTTGAAACTCTGTCTGTTTGTTTTTGTTGTTCCCCTTATTTTGTTTTGCGCCCAACAACAGTTATCAGACACCAGCAGACCGCCAAAACATTTCCGCCACACGTTTACCCCGCTTTCAGCACTCGGCGCTGGCAACCATGCGCGTTGCGTATACCGCGACCAAACAGTGCGTAAATCACACGCTGCTATTTCAGCGCATTTCGACGTCCGCTGCAATTCCACACTGGTACATGTGTGTGGGTGTGTGTTTATTGCGGTCAGTTATCGTGGGCGCGAGTTGAGCCAATGGCTAATCGATCGCTTGTGCTGCGCATTTAAATTCAATTTCAACGCAATTTTCAGCCGCAAAGTATCATGGAGAATTACCCGTTATATATGCATACATACTTATCTACATACATATATGTATACGTACATGTGTGCATAGGTGCAACTGTATACTCGTATATCCCGGTAGTAAATATTATTGAAGAGCTCAACACTGATTATAGCAAATTAAGCGCTTTTGATCGCGATTTTGAGGCTTTAATTTTAAATGTTTATTAAAAAGAGAGCTTTCAGAGAGTCCAATGTAGGTATCGCAGAATTAATACACATAAGAATGTACATATGTATGATAGTATGCATAACACCGTAAGTATACTAGTAGTAGATACCAAAATCCAGAAATGGTGTTCCCCTACGGGTCACGCATATCGACAGTGACTCGCCAGAAGTTCCGGGAGCTAAAGGAGCATTATGAAATACATACTTGTACATATGTAGCATACCAAATTGCAACAAGTGTTTAAAAAAAAACTTAGTGAAGACTGCAAGCATCCGGAATGTTGCATCATCTTCCACCGGAAGGTCTTTGCGGTCAGCAAATTGGCTAAGAATCTTGAAGAAAAACACCCATGCATTTTAGTCACACGGGCTCGGAAGGACCGTAGGATGGTTGTTGGCATATTGACAGGTATCCACTTACTGGCGAGACAGATGGGCATTACATAAAGTGCAAAGAAGTAAGCAAGAGAGAGACTGCGGAAAACGCCCTCTTTTCCTATACATCGTTATCTAGAACTCATCTTAGATATCTAGCAGCTTCGTAGTCCAAGGAACTATATGAAGTATTAAAATTATAAAGCCGGGGTGCGGAACTTTAATCCGCTAAACATAACCTACTCCCAACTTTAAACTCTCGCACGGAACCATCGTCTAAGTATTAATTCGTGGGAGGGACGGAACATTTAAGTGTCCTCTATTGTGCGGACTGACGGGCGCCTAATCTACTGGAAAAGTATCAGTTTCATCAATTTGAATGCTGAGGCTTCACTGACACCTTTCCATTTACCAGTTGACTAACACAAATAACTAAGTAACACCGAGTGTGGTTTTGTAGTTTTTCCCTTGTATTTTAAAATCGAGGGCAATAAAATAATACATGTTCATATACTCTGTACAAGTCAGACTTTTCGGACTAATATCATTGTGAAATCGGAAAAGGTAGCATCAAAAGTATCCACTAAGTATTTGGGTCAGTTGGAAATCCAGGTCCCCATGTCGACTGTCTATCCACGAGTAGATGACCGGTTTAAGTCGGTGGGTCTAGCGCCCTTTGAATGAAAAATTCCACCGCTCTTGCCACATTTTAGTACTTTTGTTCCTCTTCACTGTCTTTGCCGATACTGTTTTAGGCGCTGATAGCTGATAAAAACGCTCAAGTGCATCTCCTTAGATGTCGATGAGCGGCATACTGACTAATACTTTAGAAGCGTCGGTTGACATAGTACTTATTACTCGAATTGCAGAAAGCCTAGGCACTACAATTATTTCTTTAACATACGCTTTTGTATTCATTGCCTGTATCCATACTGGTGCTGCATACAGTATTACGGAACTCATTGCTTTCGCTATTAAAAGTCGCCGACTAGAACGCACCCAGCACCTATTGGTCATCATTCTCGATAAAGCATTATAAACTTTGTTTGCTTTACCGGAAGAATACGCCAGGTGTTCCTTAAATTTTAATTTGGAATCCAATATAACTCCCAGTTACTTCAATTGCGTCTTTGAAGTAATCTAACACTCCCCTATGGTGAGCTCTATTTGTTTTTCTACCTTCTTAGTGCTTATGAGTAGAACTTCTGTTTGGTTCTCCGCCAGTTCCAGACTCACAGAAGAAAACCTTTGACGTAGACCGTTTAAGCACTCATTGCATTTACTTCTTAGGTCAACTAAGTGTTTGGTTGCTGTCTTCTTAGCAGCATGTACATGAGGTTCCAAATAGTGGGCCCAACACTGAGTCTTCGGGTACTCCACTCGAGATGGACTGGTGTCAAAAGTCATACTTCTGTTTTTAAACAACTCGTTATAATGTTAATAAGGTATTCAGGGGCGCGTATTTCATCCAGGGCTTTGATTATGTGTGCAGTACTTTTTTGTGCCACCTTTCCATCTTTTGCCACTTACTGCACATTTCGCAGTATCGAATACTTCTCGTAGTACGTAAATAGTGAACCCCTTTTTTATAAAGCCGTATTGTACATATATCTGATATTCAGCCGGCTTTCTGGATTACTAACTCTAAGCGGTTTCTTATTCTATTTTCGTACACTTTACTCATTGTGTCAAGCATACAAAGAAGTCGGTGCGATGAAGGTTCTTGAGGTGGTTTCTTTGGCTTTGGGAGCAGAACCAAACACTGTACTGTCCACGAGTCGGGAAACATCTCTTTCTTTATTCAAGCGTTGTACATTTTAGAGGTATAACCTAAAATTATAGATTTTCCTTTAGTAAAAAACGCTGGTCTGCTACGAATTTGTTGCTCTAAATATAAGATCGGTTTTGGTACATTTGTCCTAACAAATTTTGTATTTTTAAATCTTTATTTTCATTTTACATTTTAAAGCCAGAAAACATGGAATAAAATAACATATAGCACAGGATTTGTCCGGAAAGTAATAGGACTGAGTCGATTTCAAAAAATATATTGAACCAATCGTTACAATTCTTTAAAAACTTTCAAAATAGGCTCCTTCTTCGTCGATGCAACGATTTCCAAGCATTGAAGGCATTCTGCGGAATAGCCTGAGAGCCAAGGTGCATGCTGCTTGGATCCCCTCTGTAGTCTCAAAATGCTTTCATCGGCCTTTTCAGACAAGGAAACAAAAACAAATCCGGGAGCCACATCGGGGCTCTCTTGGTTAGATTGCTGTTCACAATAAAGGCGATGCGATACCCGATGGACCTTTCGTTCAAATCTCTTGAGGACTTCCACGTATTAATTTGGTTCTGACGGTTTGTCCAGTAGGAACAAATTCACGGCGGAAGATGTCTTTGATGTCAAAAATGACAATGGGCATCGTTTTCACTTTGGATTTGCTCACTTATCAGCGAATTCTTCGTGGCCCTCCAAAAAGGCGTGTTGCCACCGAAAAACACCACTTCTTACTAAAGCAACACCTGGGAAATCCTGCTTAATCACATCAAATCTGTCGCAGATTTACCGAGATTCACACAGAATTTAATCACGTACGAGGTGTGTTCAAAAACTATCGCGAATCGTAACTGACAGTTTTCTTCGATTGCATGGGCGTGGTGCATCATGAGTTCTTGCCACAGGGAAGAACGGTCAATAAGTAATATTACCTGCAAGTTATGCGCAATTTGCGCGAAGCAATCCGCCAGAAACGCCCGGATTTGTGGAAGAACAAAAATTGGCTTTTTCACCACGATAACGCCCCTGCTCACACACATCGTTGCTTGTGCGCGACTTTTTGGCCAAAAACAACACACTAATAATGCCGCAGCCACCGTATTCCCCAGATCTGGTTCCCTGTGACTTTTTCTTGTTCCCTAAACTGAAGAGGCCCATGAAAGGACGACGGTATGCTTCTCTTGACGAGATAAAGACGGCATCGAAGGAGGAGCTGAAGAAGATAAAAAAAAAAATGATTTTTTGAAGTGCTTCGAAGATTGGAAAAACCGTTGGCACAACTGTATAATATCTCATGGGGATTACTTTGAAGGGGACAAAATAGATATTCATGAATAAATAAATAATTTTTGAAAACACCTCGTACCTCTGCTCTAACTAACGCTGCATATTCGGCTTGCACAACTCACAGAAACACACCCTGCAAAAATGTTTGCCCTGCCTCTCCAGGTGCTCAGAGACAACTGATCAACCGCTCGTTCGTTAGCTAAAGTAACGAGGTACAATCGCGGCGAAAAAAAATCAGTCTTATTATTTTCCGGACAAACCCCGTAAGTCTGGAGACCCAAATTTTTATTACTAACAAGCCGATATTTAACAAAATATTAGATATGCAATTATCCTAAAAATAAGAGCATATCCAATATTTTCATGAATAGGGTCGTAATTTGAGCACTTAAAGCATCAAGATATCCAGGGCAATAAAAAATTTGTTTTTTTTTTTTTTTAAGTAATTATAATCATTTGAATGTGGCGTAAACAAAGTACACATTTGTTATCTACTTATATAATACTATGCAAAATTTAATTAAGAATATGACTATATAGATTTCGGTAATAAACATTGAATATGAACATTATCGATATTGCCGATATATTGCTTTTCAGTAACTAGTTACGTTCAATATTATCTATAAGTTATTGCTAGTTTGCCTACATTACATATAGTTTGTATTCTCTATCAGACATGTTATATTTTATAAGTATTTCGGGATAATTAAATAAAACTATATTACAAGTAAAGGTCTTAAAAATTTCAAACAAGTTTTTCTTCTTGCCATGGTTTTTTTGTTAAATTTCAGGTATACCCGGCCCACAAAAATTGCCCCTGGGACATGCTAAGATATAACATACTTATGTATAAAAGGGGTTGCCTCTGCACATGGGTATATACATATATATTCAAATATACAGGCATTTATATTCGTACATTAATAAATAGCAATTTCGAATTTGAATCACATCAAGGCAGACATGCGGTACCAACGCAACGCTAATTAAATAATTATTTTTGTCGAAATTTTCTAAATTCAATGTACGTTGATGGATTTTATTGATACTGTTAATCGAACTCGATTTATTTATGAAATTGCAATTTTGCTGATATTTGCAATCTTCAGCGCATTTGTGTTTAATATTTAAGTGTAGTTAATCCCCTACGCTATTTTGGAAACATAGCTAGTCTTACTATTACTTGAGAGTAATTCAATGAATTGTGCTGAGGCTCAGTACTTCAGTTTTACTCTCATTTATCCCCGTTTTATTTACATATGATGCTCAATTATTTATACACCTCAAATTAAATGTCTTCTTCGGAAAATCCCATGACTCATAGTGACGAGATATTATTAGATTAACTTACAAATTCATCCAATCTTACTTTAAACTCCCTTATACAAGGTGTATTCCAAAGTAAACAGGATTTTTTGAATCTAGCGCCCCCTGGTGGCGACTGGTGCGTTAGAATCTGCTATCTTTATCGAAACGTCCAGTGAGAATTTCATGACATCTCATTGCTTGGAAGTGAAGTTATTGCGTTTTAAGTGTCAGTATGCTTGTATTATCGGTGCGAAAATGAGCTTCGAGCAAAGAGCCAACATTAAATTTAGTTTTAAAATTGGTAAAACTTTTACCGAAACATTTCAATTGATGAAACAAGTTTATGGCTATGATTGCCTATCACGCAGCAGAGTGCACGAGTGGTTTCAACGTTTTCAAAGTGGTCTTGAGGACATAAATGACGATCAACATGTGGGCCAATCAAAATCTGTGATCACCGGAAATTCCATCGAAACTGTGCGTGAATTCATCAAAAATCAACCGAAAACATCGCAATTCGTGGAAATGGAATTGAACATCTCCAAAACATCGATTTATCGCATTTTGACCGAATATTTGGGCTTAAGAAAGGTGTGTGCATGGTTTGTTCCGCACAAATTGACTGACGACCAAGCATTGTTCAGAATCCATCATTCGAAAGACATCATTGTGACTGATTATTTGACCAAAAATCATATTTTAACCACTCCCCGTATTCACCTGATACAGCACCGTGCGACTCCTTCCTTTCCGAAAAATGCATTTGCTGAGGAAAGCTTTACGCAGACGTAGAGGCCAATAGAAAGGCTAACACCGGCATACTGGCGGTCATACCGGCCATCGAGCTAAAACACTTCTTCGACATGCTTTTGGACCGTGCAAAAAGCTGTATTGAAGCAGAAGGAGACTATTTTGAATAAATTAATTTTGCTGAAAAAATAATTTCTTCTGTTTTTTTAGTCCTTTGGAACGCACCTTGTAGTTAAATTAATCTAGTAAATTTTTTGACATAGAGCCTTAGTATTATAGAAATGATGGTATGGTGCAGTTCTTGCTTTAAAGTTCCGACGTCGTGGATGTATTCTAAGACGGTGCTAGAAGTAAGCTGGTTGAGGGATTTTGGATTTTCAAGTAAAATATTCATATAATCATTTACAACAAGACTTTTCTTATTTTATTATTTATTTTCCATCCTCATAGAATATTTCCTCATCTCTACGAGGGCTGCTATATATATTTCTGGTCTAGGCAACACTAAGTATTGCCAGGTGCAATCTGACGCTTCCATTGGAAAGTTTGACATTTTTTAGCATAACATCACTCAGAACGGTTTTGTCATTTAATCGTGAATTGTTTTATTTACAGGGAATTAAAAAAGATTATTAGATTTTGGCGCTCCAAAACTCTCCCAACTTCTTCATAACCGGTTAAAAGAATATTTTACTGTTTTTCCTAGACTACCAGTTAGTTTACAGATACAATTACTTCTAGACCGATATTTTCCCTTGGATTAAACGTGTAATCCACAAAGACATTACGAAAAATATGTGCAAGCCCTAATAAATATACATACATATATACGTTGTATATCATTTACTCGTATTGGCTACTGCAAACTGCTCGTAAACGTGTAATCTACGTCGAATGGCCGATTGATTTATTGCGAGCAAATACACGAATCGAACATACGATGCATTTGCCCGCCAACAATGCCACTTTCCATTGTGTAATAGCAGCAGGAACAGGCGCGGCAGTCAAATGCACAACCTCGAGAGTCGGCTTTACAAGCAGACTATAGGTAGATATACATACATATATGTACGAGCATTTTACAGCTTTTGAGCAAAAGCGCGAGTGAGATTTCCAGATTGTGGGCGAAATAGCGACAGTAAATCGATGGTGATCACAACTCTGTGGCAGTGATTTGTTGTTTTGGGCTGGCAAAGAGTGGATCGGACGGAATGTGTTGTGTTTTCATTTCAGTCGACGAGTAAAAACTATTGCTCAAATTCGGTTGACAAAAAAGAGTAATGGAGTAGGTGGTATTGTGTATAAACAAGGTTGGTTGAAAATTGACTAATATAAATATGTATATGTATGTATGTATGTATGTATATCTATCACAAATATTAAAATCTCATAAATAAATATAAACTCTAAGCTTTTCAGGAAATCGACAGCCAAACTTTTTTTCTTTAATGGAGCTCGATGTTTATTGTGGGCTCTTCTGCCCCTTCAGAAAAGACCGTCGAACTAGAACAATAAAGTAATGGAGAGAACAATTGTCTCTTTATAGGTAGAGCATATGCTGCTAAAGATACTCCCGCAAAAGGCTGAAAAATTTCCATCCTACAAAAAAGTTACCAGACATCTAAATTGTGGCAAAAAAGTACCCGGAAATTGGATATATAGTAAAACGCAAAATATACAATTGTATTTCAATATTTATTTTATTGCCTTCAAAGTAAACCCCGCCAGATGTAATAGACATATGCCAACAATCTTTCTAGTGCTCGAAACACTTTTCATAAGTACTTTTTGGGGTTCAGCTCCTTCAGCGAATTTTGTTTTATCTCTTTCATTGATTGAAAATGGGTTCCATTCCGCTGATTGTTGGCTTTGCATGTCAAACTCATAAACCCATGTCTCGTCTGCAATTATAATGCTCAACATGAAAGTAGGATCGGAACTCGCACGATCAAGCATATCCAAGAGACCTGTTTATGGTACTATTTATGAAAAAAAAAAATCAGCTTTATCGGGGCGAGTCGAGCAAGAAATGTAACGGACTACCGAGAGATCTCGAGCTCTCTTGCCATTTCTGTAACCCTTGCCTGACGAGTTTCAAGCACCATATCCTTCACTTTTTTTAAATTTCATCAGTTAAAGGTCGTCCAGAATGAGGCATATCTTCAGTAATGTTTCTTCCGCCCTTGAAAACTTTGTAGCATACGTAGGTTTGTGTGTTTGATACAACTTAATCACAGTAAGACTTTTCCAACATTTTCAATGATTCCGCGCACAAAATTTGGTTCGAAATATAAACTTGAGACAAATTCTTTGTTAGATATTTTTATCCATTGTAAATATCGCAACGCACTAATGGGCTATACCGACTTAAAAGCTGTTGTAAACAAACTGGTAGACAGATAGATCATTGTTTACCACAATATTAATAAAACCGAGAAGGAAACGTCGGAGACCCATTGAAGTAAAGGGCTTACCAACAAAAATGAGGTGATATTGAATAACACTCAATTTGGTGTTACGCTTATATAGTATGTAAGTAATTTATGATTTAAACTAAATGTCGACCAATGGTCACCACGGCTTCGTTTGCATATCTCCACCTTTTACATCAGTTTTCAATGACCCAGTGCAGCATTTCAACTAGAATTTCGGCTATATGCTAGTGCGGTGAATATGTAGCTCTTCGATTGATTGGTGTAAACCTTCGATTTAACGTACTATCACAGAAAAAACAATCGATAGACGTTAAATTGCATGATTTTGCCGTTAATTTGACTGAGTCGTTGCACGAAATCAACGAGTTTCCAAACTTTGCAGGCAATGTATAATGTTTAGATGTGGAACAAAGGCGGCGCATCATTCTATTGAAAATAGAGATCCTCCGCGTAGATTTTACAAAATTTCCAAAAAAAATGTATCAACATCTTGCTAAAACTCTATTGATGGTAACGGGCTTTCCGCCTAATTTCGAAAAAAAAGAAAACCGAATGATGCCGTCATACCACAATCGGCACCAAACTGTCAATTTTTGGAGTTGCAATTGCGTTTCTTGAACCACAGGTTTGTTTGTTTGTTGGTGAAGCCATTAACTCAGGAATGGATCTCATCTGAGAAGATGATTTTTCGATGAACGTCTTTTCGAGAACGTGAATTTGCGTAATAATCTGGAACAATTTCCAACATATTGATAAAACCTGACACAACTACGTAAACAAATATATATCGCATATATAAGTATTTAAATGACACAGGTCTGCAATAAAAATGCTGTCTGAATTTTTTCAAATCAAAACAAATTTCGAATTAACCTTCATTCCTTTTTTAATAAGGAACGTCCCGAGCTAAATAACAAACATAAACTTGATGTAACCTGAACGTGCCCGCGTCGGTAGTCTCAAAAATTCACTTCAAAACGCTAGCAGTCAATTTCATGTCCCAATCTGCAATCAGCTATTCGTCCCATTTTTCATGGGACCTAAATACCAATGCTAAAAGCCACTGTTATCTTGGAAGACATTTCACGTAAGTGACCTAAACCCGATGACAAATCAAGTTTTGAATTTGAAGATGAAAGCAGTCTTAATTATTAATTATTATTGTTTTCTCATCGGGAACGAAATAATTTGGTGACAGACTGAAATCTAAAAAAGCAGCTGAGTTGCTTGGATCAAGGGGCAAAAGCAGGAACTTAGTTATATCGGAACCTAGAGTTAGTTAATTTCAAAAATATTGAAGATTTTATGGATATATTTAAATATCATACGACCCATCACACTGGCGGATTTGAATTGATTCTCCAAAAAGAAACGTTGAAGCAGTTCTTTTTCACAGTGGTGGCTTCTATGCTTTCATTCCTGTCGGTCTTTCATATACCTCAACGAAACTTATAAGAACTTGGAATTGGTTCTTTGCAAATTTAAATATAAAGGTTGTGACATGTTGCTCAGAAAATAATTCAAAATGCCTTGCTTTTGGCGTTCATGAGATACTCGTAGTAGAAACCGACCAAATCATAGCACTAAAAAGTGTTGACCTCAAAGAGAGCTTAAAGTTAGCTAAAACAAGGTTAAACTTTGGTGCCACCTCATGAAATTCCCCTATCAGTGCTTTATAAAAAGCTGTGATTGATGAAATAATTTGTAAAGTTACATCCAAGAGATATAAATTACTTCAAAAACTTAGTATCAAGGTTTCCATGTCTCTCGGAGGCAAAGTTGAAGTAAGGTGTTTCGTGTGGCCAGATATTCGGTGGTTTATGGCTAATCCACAGCTCATCACAACCATACAGATTTACAAAGAGAGAGATTTTAAAGAGGTCATAGAGAAATTTTTAGGCAGTAACGAAGCCCTTAACTGCAAACAAATGGTTTGTCGAAATGTTAAAAGAGTTTCCATCTTTAGGTTGCCCAATGAGTTTAAAACTATACTTTTTCATGCCCCCCTCGACTGCTTTCCAGAAAATTTAGGAGGTGTGAGTGAACGATTTCACCATGAAATTATGAAAATAAGAAAATATACTACTGTGCCCAAAAAATAAGGCGACATTGTATTTTTTTTGAAAATTCTTTATTTATTCTTCCAAATCAATTTCATCCCCTTCAAAGTAATCCCCTCCCGATGCAATGCACTTATGCCAAAGGATTTTCCAATCTTCGAAACACTGGTTGCAGTCACTTTCCGAGATGGCCTTCAGTTCCGTCTTCGCTGCGGCTTGAATCTCCTTTATCGTATAAAAACGGTGTTCCCGGAGCGGTCTTTTGAGCTTGGTGAACAGCCAGAAGTCGCACGGCGCCAGATCAGGTGAATACGGTGGTTGCGGAACGATATGGGTTGAGTTTTTGGCGAAATGATCACGAATTACGAGGGCAGTATGGGATGGTGCATTATCGAGGTGTAAAAACCAAGAATTGTCTTTCCACAATTCTGGCCTTTTTAGGCGGATAGCGTTACGCAAACGACGCATAACGTTCAAATAATATTCCTTGTTGACTGTTTGACCGGTTGGAAGGAATTCATAATGCACAACACCACGATAATCGACTGCTTTCTAGAAAATTTAGGAGGTGTGAGTGAAAAGCAAAGTGAGCGATTTCACCATGAAATTATGAAAATAAGAAAATATACGTGGGAAGTTAGAGCGTCTCAGTGGTGGAGTGGCTGACACCTGTTGGACGCTTCAGAGAGGCCATCCTGATGCTTCCTCCAAGCGAAGGCATACCAAGTGACTCATCCCACTGTGTCTCAGTTTCTGAAATATCTAAAATTTTGCACACGTTTTTTTCTCCTCAAGGAACTGCTTATTAGCCGTTATCCTAAAAGGTCTGTGCGGCTCACCAGATTCCACACCAAACCCTGCCCACGCGGATTGACCCATAAGTTTAAACTCCATCAACTCTGGAAAACTGACCCTGCCGAAGGCGAAGCTTTATATAAAGCTTTATATAAGTTTCGCATTCTTTTATTAATCTTCGTTTTACTTTGATATGATTTCGTTTCAGCAATTACTCGCTGGATTTAAGCGAAATTGGGTTTCGGCGACTGCTGCTGGCAATTAGCGTATACTTCATTGAACCATGGCATTAAGCGGCAGCAAATGTCGATGCCACCAATAGCTGCTTTTCACTCAACCAACAATAACAACTACAAAATTGACTGGGTAGAGTAGAGCAGGACTCACGTTTAATCGCATGCCAATTGCCTTTAATGGGACTTATACGGCATTGGTTATGCCCCCTTCTACTACATACATATGCACTTTTATGTGTTCAGGGATGTATATATTTATGTCTGTATGTATGAATGTATGTATGTTTGCTTGAAAATATTACCTGTGTATGCTGGCGCTCGAAAACTGTGCTCAAAGATGTGCGTGAATGTGTGGGTGTGAGGAGGATTGCTGTGATTTGTGTTGTATGATGGAGCTTTTGCAGCCGGCTTTATTTCACAGTCGACTGCTGGCTATAGGCTCTAGGCTGTGGCTACCAACGTGTATTTACGCACGCATTAAACGAACCGTCCGTTGCCGGCAAGTTGCACACCGTATTTTCGTCGGCATTACCCTTTTTGTGGTAGTTTAAGTAGCTAACAATTTGTATTGCTCCGTTAGCGGTTCGACGCTAAGCTTAAAGAATTTAAAAACATCGATTGGCTTGGACGAAATTGCTGTGGTTGTTGTATTTATCGAACACGTTGGTGCGAACTATAACGTATTTTCTCTTTTAGCGCAAGTTGGCTCCTTATTTCAAACTTTAAATGGTTCTAGAGATTCCCTTTTTACTTGAGAGCGATTAAGGGTTGTTTGACCTTGGGCTTTCTTGCCCTCTACTCGGAATACCAAACTAATTAGTCTATTTCCATATTTACTATTTCTCTCTCATTGTTTTAAAAATATCAATGCAATCTCTACCAATCTCACCTCGCCTTTCTCTTAAAGAAAAATTTACAACTTGAAATGGTCATATATACTGTATTTCGAGAATAATATACAGGATATATCCGGAAAGTAATAGGACTGTGTCGATTTAAAAAAATTTATTAAACCAATCGTTACAGTTCTTAAAAACTTTCAAAATAGGCCTCTTCTGCGTCGATGCAACGCTGCCAGCGCGATTTCCAAACATTGAAGGTGTCACGGAAGGTATTCTCCGGATTCGCCTTAAGAGCCGAGGTAAATTTGGTCATCGCTCTTTTCAGACAAGGAAACAAATAAGTCCCGGGAGCCACATCTGGCTGTAGGGCGGCTGCGGAAGTGTTGGGATGCTAACCTTGTTTGGTAGCTGTTCATAAGAAAGGCTGTGGGCCGGGGGGGCCGTTGTCGTGGTGCTACCTCCAATCAGCTGCGATGTTTTGTCGGACCTGATTAACCCTTCGTTTGAGTCCCTTGAGCTTTTGCACGTAAAACTTGTCGTTGAGGGTTTGTCCAGGAGGAACAAATTCATGGTGTACGCTGCCTTTGATGTCAAAAAAGACAATGAGCATCGTTTTCACTTTGGATTTACTCTTTCTTCCCTTTTTTGGGTGAGGACGACTGCGAGGTTCCTCTGGCCCAAAGTGGAACGTAATATGTTCTTCGTACTACACTTACTCTTAGCAACTCCATCTCGGCGCCACGATAGGTGTTCTCACCGGTCACTATGCAATCAACTCAACTACGGTAAGGTTAAATACATATGTATCTTGCCGGACGCAAATTATCAAAGTTGTATGTACGCGAGCAAAATTGTATCATCCAGACATCTTTTTGCCAACTATGCAGAACGTGGTAGGCTGCGAGCACTTCATGGATATATAAAAATCCAGTGATCAACATCTAGAATCTATGGAAAACATAAAGGACTAAAATTGACAGCTCTCCTGGAATTCTGTGTTATCATTGGTGGGAGGATCAGCCCTACGACCTGACCTTACCTAACCTAACCTCCACTATTGTTGGTTACTGGCATTTCTCTTGCAATGAGAAAAAGAAAGAAGACTTTGAACTTCGTGTATGTAAACTTTTTAAACTAGTTGTAGAAATATAGAAACTAAAGGGTAATCCATTTCGAGGTTCCCAACTTGTTTAAAACAAAAATACTGAATCTGCAAGTTTAAAGGGGAATATTTATTATCATGAACAAGACCATTCTTTGGCTTTTATTTTTTGAAGATTATATCCCTGAAATGTCGTCCGTGGCTATGCTCTAGATGGTCAGTCCGTTGAGTCCAATTTTCGATAACTCATTTGAGCATTTCGACTGGTAAGTAGTGAATGCCTTAATCGACTTTAGTCTTTAAATATCCTCATAGGAAAAAGTCTAACGGTACGATATCACACGCTCTCTGTAGCCAATCGACTGGGCAATAACGTGAAATTATCTGCTCTCCCAATAAATCCATCGATTGATGCAATGTGTTAGAAATGGCGCCGTCTTGTTGAAATCGAATGTAGCCGACCTATATTGTAAGAACTTATTCGATTTCGTAAAACCGGAACGTACCCAGTTGATGTAATTCCTCGATTCTTTTGTTTGCAGAAAGAGTTTAGAGAATCCACAACCCCAATTAAGAAGATTCATTGAATACCTTACATACCTATAAAACTATGTGCATTACTATATCCGGTACAATTATTAAATGAATATTTTAATTATTTTAGACGTACGCATAATTTTGGCCAATCGAAGATAATTAAGCGTGAAATACTTCTAAGCTGTGGAAGGTGGGGTTCATTGCATAAACGGAAGGCAGGGTTGCTCGAGTGCATAAACATGATTAGATACGAGTATGTGTATTCGCACTTAAACATTCCATAGCGGTTAATTAACTACCCATAAAGTCCACATGTGTACACATTATTAGAATGTACAAACAAGGGGAGTGTCGACGTTGCCATTTCAGTTGAATGTCTTTAATGCGAACTAATTCAAATGCATTTAATAGAGTTGTTGCGATCTAACGCTCATAAATCAGTTAATCCAGCGCGTCAAATTAATATGATTCACTAGGGTTAAGGCGTCATGGGTATGCACGCCTTTCAACAGTAGCGCTGACGTGGTGATACGTATATGCGAATATACGAGGTGTATCTTCTACGTATACTCGTTTACGGTGTTAGAGTAGAGTAGTGTGGAAGAGAGAAATCTAACCAACCATGAGTTGTTTATTATGGTAGTTTCTAAATATTATTTTAACTACGCAGAATGAAACTGCTTAATTATTACGAATGTTGAGTTTTTTATTTCGAATATCTTCATACGAGAGTATGACAAATGCTGGTTTACAGGGTTTTTCTGAACGTTTTTTTTTTCAATTCTTCTGCAACCACATACTTATCTTCTTAAAAATCTTCCATAAATAAATCGGTCAAAATCCAAGCATAATCCGGAAAAGTGGATAATACTAATTTATGCAAAAATTTCGTTAGATCTTACTGTCTTTGACAGCAAAAGTGGGAATTTTGACAAATCTCTGAAAAGATTTTAATATTAAAAGAGGATTCATATAGTAATGCTCTATCATACGATTCCTTTTTACATATATGTATAACTATTTTACAATCGAACAGCCATTGAAACCACATCGCTCTAGTAAAATTATTTATAAGAGCATGCATAAAACTCCTGACAACCGCTTATTGATTACGATAGCAATGGAACAGTAGTTATGTATTCTGCTGTCCCTATATTGGATAAAGAAGAAAAACGAGTGGTTTTACTACTACAAAAAATAAAAATTTGCATTTCATTGAATGTTTTATATAACTTAGTTAAAATTATCCGATTTAAGCCAAATAGTAGGGGAGCCTGGAGTGCTAAATTTGCAGTTACTGGAGCGTCATGGAGACTTACCAGATTGTCAATATAACGTTTAAAAAAAAAGAAAGTCTAGGTGAAGTTTTCCATTTTAGTGGGGAGAAGAGCGGGTAATTATTTTCAAAAATGTAAAAAAAACAGTCAGGTAAATATACTCAAGCGCGTCAGTCATTTATGGTATATACGCACATTGTATTTCTGATAGTCGATATATATTAATCTGACAATCAATTCAAGGTTGAAGGCCGTAATGAGAGGTTAAAAAAAAAGTTATTCGAGCGTGTCAAATTTTCAAAGCGAATGTTAATGAAACTCTAAAAAGTGTGCCATTTAAATGTCCGACAATTTCGACGTGACCAAAAGTCATTTATTAATTTTAAAACTTGTAAAAAAAAGGTGACCTTGAGATACTCAAGTGCGTCAGATTTTTATGCAAGGCGATGAACTTGAAGTCAGAGTCTTCCCAAAAGATAATCTGACAATTATATAGAGGCATATCGTTAATCTGACGATTTAAAAGTGGAAGAATTCTGTTTGGTTCTTGTTTTTGTTACTGGATGTAATAATGTATAGACAATTTAATAATTTATTAATATGAAAATAGAAAAAATAAAATTAAAAAAAACAGGTGAATTTTCGTCATTCGAGTCATCGTCGAAGTTGGTTTCCACTTCTTGAACTTCCTGACAACCGGCTTCGCTTTGCGATACTCCAAAACAGTTATGTATACACTTATTTAGAGTTTGTGGAGTAAACTTTTAGATTTTTTCATACGTTTCTTCGTCAAAGAAAACACATTTGATACTAACGTCACTCATTTCAAAAATGGATGTAAAAAACTGATCGCTGTAAACGGAAAAAAAATAGAAAACACCACAAACAAACAAAAGTGTCAAGCACTAACAACAACCACGCTATGGTGATCAGCTGAGATGGCATCATGGCAGCAGACGTTAGTATGAAAACGGTGCGAGAGAGTGAGAAACAAACAAAAGTGTCAAGCGTATACTAACAACAACCACGCTATGGTGATCAGTACGCTTGACCTTTTGTCGACGATTTTACCTGTATCGCCTCGTGGAAACTGTCAGATTATAGGATTTTCGTGATTCTGACAGAATTACCTTTAAAATTAAAAAAAAAAAATCTATCGCGCTGGAGTATTTCAAGGTGACGTTTTTTTACATATTCGTCACCCTGCTATTTCTCTAAGTCACCCTCAAACTGTCAGAATATTGAAATATACACTCGTCTTCATGTATTTAATTTACCATCTCTTAATCTTACGCGCTCGAGTTTCCCGAAGGATCGATTTCTTTTTCTCTAATCTGACGAACTCCCCCCAACGCACGCCTTCATATTAAGGGCTCATATTTGGTAGGGGTACATAAAAAGGTGCAATATTTCTCTCCATAACATTTTCTGACACGCTTTAGTAACTTCAAAAATCCCCTCTTGGGCTCCCCTACTAAAAAGTCTTGTTCGATAGCTTGTTGTCAAGGTAATCGCATAATGCCAATCTCACAGAAACCCTTGTGCTCTTGGAACAAATTTTTCAAAAGCAAAATCAATCCCCAAACCCCGGAACAATTACTTGATGCCAGGTCCGGAGTATAAGGTGAATTTTTCCCACCAAGCTCCTGGAACTTTTCGCAAGTCACTATTGTTGTGTGTGATCTACGTTGTCCTAATGTAACACAATTATTATCCTATTGACCAAAGATGGCTGACAATTGTTTCGTTCCGACGATTCTACTGTCGACAGTACAGGTCTTCATTCTTAGTTAAGAGGTGGGGGAACAGCACATATTACATTATTCCCTTTCGATCCCACAAAGCACATAACTGAACCTACCTGACTGTCTAAGCTGGCTTGACCAACGTTTGCGCCAACTAACCGCGATTCGATCGCGGCCGTTTTCACTTGATGTTGTCGCAAGTGACCCGTTATTCATCACCAGTGACCAGTCGCATCAGAAATGGACCGATCTTGTTCCGATTCAGCAGCAATTCGCAGATGAAAATAGGTTTCTGAGGCACATTTATGTGACACCCATATATCGAGCTTCAATATGAAAGAAAACCTTATTGAAATGGAATGAAACAATGCGCTCACGAGCTCATAATCTAGAAAGTGTTTGTTAAAAAATTTTTACATCGACCAACATGGAGGAAGACCACATGGATCTTAACAAATGTACTCGTATATTACTATATGATTATTTCAATTGAGCTATTTTCAAATAAAATATATTTTCTTAACATCTTAACTTCATAACCGCACTTCGCATACCAGTCCATTCGCAAGGGCTAAATAGAGAGCATTTCACTGCTCAATGTCTCTTAGTAGCGACGCGCAAATAAAAAAGGCTTGGGAGCAACAACAATTACTTAAGCAAATGAGAACAAAACAGGCAACAGGAGTGAATTCCCAACTTCGCATTTTTAAATACATAAATATACTCTATGGTATATTACGACAGTGTGATATTAGGTATGTCATTTAATGGGGATGCGCCACATATGAGACAATTATATTTCTGTATACATATATGTACATTTGTAAGCATAGAGAATTTCTAAATTAAGAAACAATGAGACTATCATCATACCCAACGGCATACCGTAATTATGCCATTCAACCAACAACAACAAACAACTTCGCGGTCTACCACCCATTTCCACATAAACAATTATGTTGCCATCGTTGAGGTAGCTAAACGCCGAAGTTGTGGCAAATGTAGATTGGTATGTGTGTTGCTGTTGCATTTCAACTACGCGAAGGTATTAAGATACCACATGCACTATGGCAAAAAAGCCAACTTGCCATTTGGCGATGACTCATTCTACAGGGCGTTGATGGAGCCACGGCGTGGATTGTGCGACTAGCGCGACTTTCACAATAGTATGAACTGTGTAAAGCGCACTTAGAAGATAATGTTATAATTTTAATGTTAAATTTAAGTTTTAGAAAAATCGGTATTATTTAAAATCAGTTTTTTAATGGAGTTTATAGATAATTTGAGAAAAAAACTTTAGAACACTCTTCCTTCTACAATATAACAATGTTTATAAAAACAGTTTTATTCTAGAGTCTCGAACTTGGAACCATTTAACTGTCATTTATATCCTCAAAGAACTCTGGGTCATGTTTTATGCCATCCCTTTAAAATTATCTCGAAAAAAGTACACGTGAAATACCTCGAGAGCTTCTAGAAGACCAGTTAAGATGATTCCTTTGGAATAACAACAGAAAAGTTCCCAAAAAGCATCCAATGTGCCCCTGAAACTAAAGGCTGTTGCTATATTTCTTTGAAATCTTAGTTCAAAAGGTTTTTTTATCAAATCAATCATTCAATCACTGCAACTTTACCAGATGGCTTTTCGGGCAGATGTTCGTTTAACAAAATAAGAATATATTTATTCGGAGGATTTTCTACCTCCCGCAAGATCGACAGAACGTTGCTGAGATCAAATGTTTTTATGAACTCACTGGTAATAGAGATAACAAAAAGATGGTTAAGCAATAGGCAATGGGGCAAGAATTATTGAAATAATCTAGCTCATATCAAAGAAAGTCGACGCTGACAAATACTTCTTCTTTTAAATTGAGCTATTTTCACCTGATCTAAACAATAATTATTTTTACTAGATAGGCGATGTAGAGAAATTAGGCAGCTTTCAATTCAAAATTATTCTTTCTCTCTGAGTACTTCGAAAAGTTTTATTATGAAACGATCTAAACGACGGTATGTGTCCGTGTAATATTAATGAAGTAATGATAGGTAAGAAAAACTAGTATAATGGACTCATGATTATAGGTCCTGGACTACGGTTCCTCTCCAATGTACGTAAAACGATTTCTTCCATTTATTCTGCCCTATGCTCAGGCTGTCATATTTGTGAGGTCTTTTCCCAACAGTCTTTCATATTCGTTAGCTTTATTGTTGTTCTTTTTTCAGAATGTTGACCTCTAAGCAGAAAAGAAAACAACACTTTCTAGCTTTTCCGAAACGTAAGTGAGTGAGAGTGCCTAGCGTATTATGTGTATTTATCGATTCTAAGAGTTAGTTTTTGGAACCAAAAAAAATTGTCTACTAAATTGAACGAATTGCAGTTTTTTTCAATATTAAAAATTACGAATGAGTTGTTTGGCAGGTTTTGAGTTTTTGTGAATATCCCATTAAATTTCTTTTGAGTGGAAGCTTTTCTTTTAAATTATAGCTTTTATAAGACAACCACCATTAGCAACATCGCAGCTTTTTCCAGCCTAGAAAAGAAGCGAAAGATGTTGATCTTAAGGTGAACGAGGACAAGAAAAAATGCCTTGAATACCACACTCTGTTGGCAGTGAAAGCAATGAGCTGGAAAAAATTAAAAACTTTATATATCTCGAAGCCAGCATAAATTCCGCCAACAATCTAAGCTTGGAGATCGAGCAATTGAGAAGCAGATCCCTCTGTCGACGATCAGAAATTATGCTTTATAAATTTCTCACAGAGAAGCGTTCACGATGACGAACCGAGATGAAAAAACACTTGGAACATTCAAAGGAATTGTTCTCCGCAAGATCTTTAAAGCTGTCGGAGTGAGCGATTAATATCGAAGAAGGTGGAACCACGAACTGTATGAGCTCTACGGCAATATAGATTTAGTTAAGCACCTACAAATCCAAAGAATGCACTGCTTAGGAAATGACATTCTCATGGAAGATGATGGTCCAATGAAAAGCGATTCGAAACCCATGGCTGGACAACGGAGGTATGGGCGCCCACGCATACAATGGAAGAACCAAGTACATAACGATCTGTCTGTACTTGAATTGTACAATGGGGGTGACCTCGCAAAGGATAGAGATATCAAAATTTTGTATTCTCGGCCCAGACCGATCCGAGTTATAGTGCCAAAGGAGAAGAAGAAACAGATATATATCTAAGTCTTAACGAGGTTTCTTGTTAACTAAATTTTGGTTATAATATAAACTTTATCTAAGAAGGAGTTCATTGTATATACAAGGATTATATACAAATATTTTTTCGCCATCATCACCCACTTTGCGCGAACTCGCTTTCAACCCAATCGTCTAACCAAGTCTCTAGAGCGTTTATAAAATAATCACTGTACCCTGTTATTTCATTAACACAATTTAATTGGCTATCACCACATTATTGCATTAATACATATAAAATAGCTCGCTCTATGAACAAACATAATAACCATAATCATAATGAACACTGGGTAGTCTGAAGGCATTAGTAAAGTGACAGCGGCGCGTTGGCTCGTTACATTTTGCCGAGCGCGTTAATGCTAACGCTAGCATACACATTAGCCCCACGCGCACGCAAACGGCTGACGTATTTTAACGGTCGCACCGTGTAAACCGTAACAGCATACTTCAGTGTGCAGTTGCAATCTCCAAAGCCAGTAGCAACGCAAGCACTCCAACTCGCATTCGCCCATAAATATGCCGACATACATATGTGCAGACATAAAGCCCGCCATATTAGCTTCCGTTGCAGTGTTGCATTCGGCGTGGTTGCTGAATGCGTCGCTGGATGACAATGAGGATGCGGACGAGGACGAGGAAATGCAATGGCAATCTAGCGCCCAACACTGGAAGTTTCGACACTAATGCGATATCTGCTGCCTGAGAACAATAGCGTTGGCCGGCAATGCCTACCCGCTGCGCTTCACATCACTTCCGTTAGCTTTTGCCTGTCAGTTGCAAACCGCAATTGGCGCGGCTGGGCTTCTATTGATGCTGCCCATGCGGCGTCGGTTGCTGCTGCTGCTGCTGCTGCTACTTTATTGTTATTGTTGTTGTTTTGCGCGCATAGAAGTTGAGGTAGAAATTGTAGCAGTTGCAAGTTACAAAATAAAAATTATTATTATAAACGGAATGAAAACAATGGCGTAAGTAAATAAATGCGGGAATTAAGTCGAAATAATGCACTCGAATGCCGACGGCGACAACAGACGTAGCAGCGACAGCAGTGGCAACGGCAGCGGCGAGGAAGAGTTGCATTTTGATTTGGTTTGTTGTTTGTGCTTGTGGAATTAAGTGGATTCTGACGTTACTGTTGTTGTTTTTGCTGTTGTTGTAATTGTTTATTGCAACTGCTGTGAGTGGCCGTCTGCAACTGGAAACATTTAAAAGTTGTTGCTATTTGTATGTACTCGTACATATTTACGAGGTTCATTTAATAAGCTTTCGATAAATTTAGTTATCGCTTTCGCCATTTTTGATTGCTTCCACAACAAAGAAGGTTCTTAAAATCACCCAAAAAGTTGTTTTTATAATGGTTACACGGGTAGAGATGTTTTTTGTGGAAGACCCAGGTCGGGATGCTCTTAACGCGTACTCGTAATATCTCTCAATATATTTTGAAAGTATGATATGGCTGCAGTGGTATCACGTTCACTAGAGACGAATCACGGCCACTTGAGTTCCTTTTTATACTCTCGCAACAAAGTTGCTAAAGAGAGTATTATAATTTTGTTCACATAACGGTTGTTTGTAAGTCCTAAAACTAAATGAGTCAGATATAGGGTTATATATACCAAAGTGATCAGGGTGACGAGTAGAGTTGAAATCCGGATGTCTGTCTGTCCGTCCGTCCGTGCAAGCTGTAACTTGAGTAAAAATTGAGATATCATGATGAAACTTATTTCTTGGCTCCATAAGAAGGTTAAGTTCGAAGATGGGCAAAATCGGCCCACTACCACGCCCACAAAATGGCGGAAACCGAAAACCTATAAAGTGTCATAACTAAGCCATAAATAAAGATATTAAAGTGAAATTTGGTACAAAGGATTGCATTAGAAAGGGGCATATTTTAAGATAATTTTTTTGGAAAAGTAGGCGTGGCCCCGCCCCCTAAAAAGTTTTTTGTACATATCTCGGAAACTACTATAGCTATGTCAACCAAACTCTACAGAAACGTTTCCTTCAGGCATTTACATATACAGTTCAAAAATGGAAGAAATCGGATAATAACCACACCCACCTCCCATACAAAGGTTATGTTGAAAATCACTAAAAGTGCGTCAACCGACTAACAAAAAACGTCAGAAACACAAAATTTTACGGAAGAAATGGCAGAAGGAAGCTGCATCCAGGCTTTTTTTAAAAATTGAAAATGGGCGTGGCGTCGCCCACTTATGGACTAAAAACCATATCTCAGGAACTACTCGACCGATTTCAATGAAATTCGGTATATAATATTTTCTTAACACTCTGATGACATGTACAAAATATGGGTGAAATCGGTTCACAACCACGCCTTCTTCCAATATAACGCTATTTTGAATTCCATCTGATGTCTTCTCTGTTTAATACATACATGTATATGAAAATACAATTCAATACTCAAAGTACACAAATTGATCTAATCTAATTAATTTTACAGCAAAATAAAAAAATATGTAAATGACGGATAATGAAATCTCGATTATCACTTTATCATGCGAGAGTATAAAATGTTCGGTGACACCCGAACTTAGCCCTTCCTTACTTGTTTAAATTTAGGTTCTGTAAACAGATACATCAGCCTCGTTTTAGCATTCCAAAAACACTGTATTAGATCAATACGTTTTCGTCCAACGTGGTCCCATTGACGGCAGCCTTAGCCATCAATTTATTTCAAAAACCTCTACACCTCTATATTCTCAGATCCAATACTGTACACGGATGTGTACTAATGTTATGCTAAGAATCTTAGGGCGAAATTCATTATTTCTTAGACCTTTAACTTGGGGTCCAAATCACGTCCACAGACCCTCACTGGTTCTTGGGCTCCAAGTTTGAAACCTCTCAACAGAGGATGTCAAACCACCATTTGTGTTTTTCAACTGACGAAAGCGGTTTGGTGGAGATTTAAAATGAGTTGCTCCATTTATCAGAGCTTTAAACGCCCATTAGAGCAATGTTGAATTTACAAATGCCTTTACTTATCAAACCACTCTCGTTTATATGCTTATACTTAGTCTAGCTCCATTTGTTTATTTGTCTATTCCCACATTTTGCATGTAATTGTGTTGTGGTGGCGTGTCGAGTGGCATACTGGTTTTGGCGCGACTGCAAGCATTACTGTAAATGATGCAGAATGGTATCCAGCTCTAAAGAAGGGGATCAGCTGAAAAATAAAATAAAACTCTTTAAAAAATTTGAACGAAGTTGCGGACTCGACTTTAAGCACTTGCAAAGAAGTTTGTTTTAGATTTGTTCAAATCGTCTGCGGTCGTCGTTTAGTAAGTGCCGGTAAATGAATGGCTAGGCTTTTGGAGGAGTCATTGCAGCGGTATTTTAAAAAGTAGCTTCTCAATAAAAAAAATCGAAATATATTATACATATTTATATCTATTACTTTAAAAACTTTTATGGAAGCTCAATAAATACAAAAACAC
The DNA here is from genome assembly GCA_037783105.1 of Bactrocera zonata. Taxonomy (NCBI): domain Eukaryota; kingdom Metazoa; phylum Arthropoda; class Insecta; order Diptera; family Tephritidae; genus Bactrocera; species Bactrocera zonata. The sequence continues at coordinate 1,930,445 of JBAWJQ010002358.1, forward strand.
AAAAATTAATACTGATTAATCTAAGATGGGAGTTCAAAACCCAACGAAAACTCTCCGAGGGGGTTCTGCCTTGTTTTGGCGAAGGCAAGACATTCAAGGTGGAAGTCTAGAGTTGATTACATCTCATCTTCTTCCATTCTCCTTTTGCAGCTGTCACGTTGTAATATATTCAATCTTACTGCATGAATCCCGAGCGGACAATGTCGAGTTGGAACTTCGAAACTATTGAAATTGGCCTTTGCAAAGAGCAAAGAAGTCTAGCATATGAATTACCCTGGTTCATAAAGGCCTTGCGACAGCACCATTGCTTTATCTGGGAGCCAACAGTCCAGTAGAGAATCACAAGAAGCCAACAGAGTTTCTACCGTTTCCATTCCGCAATTATTGAGTTGATGTACCTGTCTTAGCGTATCAGTTTTACAGTTTACTACAATACGGCTATATCGCTGTTCTGTCATCAGAGTGGATAGTAACCATTCTGAAAGAGGCTGCATTTCAAAGCAGTAGATCTACTGCTAACTTTATGGCAGCCACCTCCGCATGGTAGATTTACCCACCTCCACCAACCCTCCCCGCAATCTTTGATCCAACCGTAAAAAAACTCCTCGCCCATCTCCTACAGCGAGTCCTTCCCTTCCATCTGAAGGAGGCTGCACTTCGGAGCGACAGATCTGCTGCTAAATTTATGGCAGCCACTTCCGCTGGAAAGACAGACCCTCCTCCACCAACCCTCTCCGCAAGCTTTGATCCAACCGTAAAAAGAACTCCTTAACCCTCACCTACAGCGAGTCCTTCCCACCCGTGCGTTCTTCGAAGATATATAGAAAGAGACAGCCAGGTCCAATTATTTCGGAATAAAATCAAAGTATGCGAGGATTCCAGAGTGACTGTGAGTAACTAAGTAACTTTATTCTCAGAGTCTGTGGCAGCTTTCGCGGCCATACACCTTGCGCTTATATGTACCGGTGCTGTATGCAATGCAATAGTCGATATGGTTCATTCACAACAAAAATCCTGATGAAAGAGCCCGTTGCGCAATTTTTTCGCGATAGAGTTCTTTTCAGCGCTTTTCACCATACAAAAATTTCGTAGAATATTTTAGGCTTAACTATGACTTCATTGAGCCAAAGAACCACCTTTCGTAAGAGTTATTCGTCTTTTCCATAACAAATCCACTTCCGTACTAACGTTTACTACCACCAAAAGCAACTATACTTACAACTTCCTAAGTATACTATCGTCAAGATCATGTTCATCGAACGATTCTAAAAGCACTTTTTTAAATCGTGAACTATAACTCACCACAAAAACACATTAGAATAAAAAATAAAATCTATACCGTGGATTTACAACAACATTGTATGTAGTTTAACTAACTCTAAATCCTCACAATAATACTACAATTCGGAAAATTCATTTAATGCGTCCTAACCTTCCAAGTAAATGTACTAATATAGAGTTCAGTTAAAGTCATTCACATATACGCGACGTGCATATGACTTTATAGCCTTTGTTGATTTGTCAATAAAACCAGTCGGAACTTCGTCTTGAGTCTCGGTCAGTGCAAATTAAATTCAATATTAAGTTGCTTAGAAGAGCATTTGCAATAAAGTTCAACTTTTTGCAAGAGTCGTAAAATAAAATGAACGCAACAGCTGAGCGCATTAAAAAGGCAAAGTTAAAATAGTTAAACAATAGCGCAAAAAGCAACAATGGCTAAGCTGCGCACCCTCCCTCCCACTATCAAGCGCACGCTTTCTCAGCACATTTGCCACGCTTGCACGCTTTCACCCAAAGGCGAAACCGAAATGCGAACGAATTATAGTATATTTATGTGTATGTGTAGGGACGGCCGGCGCAGAGCAAAAGTATTCAATGGGGTAAAACGTCAAATGCACAGCGGCGGCAACACAAATACGAATACAATTGTTGAAATTTATACCATTGAAATTATTTTCGAGCCAAAACTGAACTGAAAGCAATTAAAATGCTGCAGCGATTATAATTGCGCGCATGGCGAATAAGTGCTGAAGCTGTCAGCAACAAGCAAGCAACAATCAGCAAGCAACATTGAGGCGAATTAGGCATGGAAAAGTCGCTACAACAGGATTAGTACGAGGGTTGTACGGCGAAGTGAGTGAATGATTAGAAAATAAATATATACTATATATGTAGGATGGAGTTATGTGTAGAAGTTCACGCAAGTGAGGAAAGTTCTCTGACCGCCATTCACTTGGGAGTGGCCAGAAACGATTCTTTTACGTATGACTCAAGCAGCTCACGACTTCCGGTCTCTGACCAAGTATCCTCTGGGTAGCCTAAGAACATCCGTTTGAAGGCGAGCTAAAGTGAGAAGGCGAAAAATCCCCTACTTAGGGTTGTGCGCTGGGTTTGGGACCCGCCACGTAAAAAAACGCACCAATGAAAACCAACAATCAGCCTCGGATGAGAGACCCCCCTTTTGATGACGACCATGGCAAGCGAAATAAGGACTACGAATTGAGGGCATGCACCTGGAATGTCCGGTCCCTTAATTGGGAAGGTGCCGCTGCCCAGCTGGTTGATGTCCTCGTGAAAATAAAGGCTGACATCACCGCCGTCCAAGAAATGCGATGGGCGGGACAAGGACAGAGACGAGTAGGTCCTTGTGACATCTACTACAGTGGCCATATAAAGGAGCGCAAGTTTGGTGTTGGATTCGTGGTGGGAGAGAGACTCCGTCGCCGAGTACTATCATTCACTCCGGAGAATGAACGTCTAGCCACAATCCGCATCAAAGCGAGATTCTTCAACATATCGCTGATTTGCGCCCACGCCCCGACGGAAGAGAAGGACGATGTGGCCAAAGATGCCTTGTATGAGTGCTTGGAGCGCACTTATGAGAGATGCCCCCGCCACGATGTCAAATCGTGCTTGGCGACTTCAACGCCAGGGTGGGCAAAGAAGGTATCTCTGGCACTACGGTCGGTAAATTCAGCCTCCACGAGGAAACATCCCCAAATGGGTTGAGGCTGATCGACTTCGCCGGGGCCCGAAATATGGTTATCTGTAGTACCAGATTCCAGCATAAGAAGATACATCAAGCTACCTGACTGTCTCCGGATCGAAAAACCACCAACCAGATCGATCATGTTGTGATAGACGGAAGACACGTCTCCAGTGTTTTAGATGTGCGTGCGCTCCGAGGTCCTAACATCGACTCGGATCACTATATTGTTGCAGCCAAAATTCGCACCCGCCTCTGTGCACGCCAACAAACACAAGGAAGGTTCGACGTCGAGAAGCTGCAATCACAACAGACAGCCGAACGATTTTCTACTCGGCTTGCACTCCTGCTCTCTGAGAGCACTCGTCAACAACTCGGTATAAGGGAACTGTGGGACGGCATCTCAAACTCCTTACGTACAGCTGCAACCGAAACCATTGGTTTTCGGAAAGTGCAAAAGAACAGCTGGTACGACGAGGAGTGCCGTGTCGCAGCGGAGAGAAAACAGGCTGCCTACCTCGCAACGTTACGATCGACCACAACACGTGCGGGATGGCATAGATACCGAGAGTTGAAGAGGGAAGCAAGACGCATTTGTAGACAGAAAAAGAAAGAGGCCGAAATGCGTGAGTACGAAGAGCTTGATAAGCTGGCCAACAGGGGTAATGCTCGAAAATTCTACGAAAAGATGCGGCGGCTTACAGAAGGTTTCAAGACCGGAGCATACTCTTGTAGAACCCCCAAATCGATGACGATGGAGCAGACGTTCCATTGCCCGACCATGAAGAGGTTCGAATAGCAATTGCCCGCCTGAAGAACAACAAAGCGGCAGGGGCCGACGGATTGCCGGCCGAGCTATTCAAACACGGCGGCGAAGAACTGGTAAGGAGCATGCATCAGCTTCTTTGTAAAATATGGTCAGACGAAAGCATGCCCAACGATTGGAATTTAAGTGTGCCAAGTGTGCAATCCATAAAAAAGGAGACCCCACAATCTGCGCCAACTACCGTGGGATTAGCCTCCTCAACATCGCATATAAGGTTCTGTCGAGCGTATTGTGTGAACGATTAAAGCCCACCGTCAACAAACTGATTGGACCTTATCAGTGTGGCTTTAGACCTGGTAAATCAACCACCGACCAGATATTCACCATGCGCCAAATCTTGGAAAAGACCCGTGAAAGGAGAATCGACACACACCACCTCTTCGTCGATTTCAAAGCTGCTTTCGACAGCACGAAAAGGAGCTGCCTCTATGCCGCGATGTCTGAATTTGGTATCCCCGCAAAACTAATACGGCTGTGTAAACTGACGCTGAGCAACACTCAAAGCTCCGTCAGGATCGGGAAGGACCTATCCGAGCCGTTCGATACCAAACGAGGTTTCAGAAAAGGCGACTCCCTATCGTGCGACTTTTTCAACCTGCTTCTGGAGAAAATAGTTCGAGCTGTAGAACTCAACAGAGAAGGTACCATCTTCTATAAGAGTGTACAACTGCTGGCGTATGCCGATGATATTGATATCATCGGCCTCAACACCCGCGCCGTTAGTTCTGCTTTCTCCAGACTGGATAAGGAAGCAAAAGAAATGGGTCTGGCAGTGAACGAGGGCAAGACGAAATATCTCCTGTCATCAAACAAACAGTCGTCGCACTCGCGACTTGGCACTCACGTCACTGTTGACAGTCATAACTTTGAAGTTGTAGATAATTTCGTCTATCTTGGAAATAGCGTAAACACCACGAACAATGTCAGCCTGGAAATCCAACGCAGGATTACTCTTGCCAACAGGTGCTACTTTGGACTGAGTAGGCAATTGAAAAGTAAAGTCCTCTCTCGACGAACAAAAGCCAAACTCTATAAGTCGCTCATAATTCCCGTCCTGCTATACGGTGCAGAGGCTTGGACGATGACAACAACCGATGAGTGACCTTAAGAGTTTTCGAGAGAAAAGTTTTGCGAAAGATTTATGGTCCTTTGCGCGTTGGCCACGGCAACAGCTCACAAAACGACACGTATCTTAAACACTAATGAATATTTTGACATGAAATGTGACATAAATGTGACTGACAGTACTACCAACCTGAAAGAAAAATAAGTCTCTAAATCCTTCGATGCGCGCAATTTAAATTCAAATGTCACCTTATTTTGTGCACAGTATTACACATTTTCAATTCTTTGAGGTTATATCTATTGTTATAAGTAACGAGTTGGTTGAAACCTGTAGCGCCTTTGAATATATACATATGTACATATATCTTCTTCTTCTTTACTGGCGTAGGTACCGCTTACGCGATTATAGCCGAGTCCACAACAGCGCGCCAGTCGTTTCTTCTCTTCGCTACTTGGCGCCAATTGGATATTCCAAACGAAGCCAGGTCCTTCTCCACTTGGTCCTTCCAACGGAGTGGAGGTCTTCCTCTTCCTCTGCTTCCCGCGGCGGGTACTGCGTCGAATACTTTCAGAGCTGGAGTGTTTTCATCCATCCGGACAACATGAACTAGCCGCTGTCTTTTAATTCGCTGAACTATGTCAATGTCTTCGTATATCTCATACAACTCATCATTCCATCATACGCCGTGGCCAACGCGTAAAGAGACCATAAATCTTTCACAGAACTTTTTGCTCGAAAACTTGTAACGTCGACTCATCAGATGTTCTCATTGTCCATGCCTCTGCACCATATAGCAGGACGGGAATAATGAGTGACTTACAGAGTTTTATTTTTGTTCGTCGAGAGTGGACTTTACTTCTCAATTTGCCTACTTAGTTCGAAGTAGCACCTGTTGGCAAGAGATATCTTGCATTGTATTTCAAGGCTGACGTTGTTGTTGGTGTCGATGCTGGTTCCAAGATAGACGAAATTATCTACAACTTAAGTTATGACTGTCAACAGTGACGTGGAAGCCTAGTCGCGAGTGCGACGACTGTTTGTTTGATGACAGGAGATATTTCGTCTTGCCCTCGTTGACCACCAGACCCATTTTATCCGAGGCAGTTGATAATTTTTCAATGAGGGCGCTTTTTTACGTGGCGAAACGCAGTGCACAACCCTGTGTAGGGGATGTTTCGCTTTCTCACTTTAGCTCGCCTTCAAACGGATATTCTTAGGCTACCCAGAAGATACTTGGTCAAAGACCGGAAATCTTGAGCTGCTTGAGCCATACGAGGTGTGTTCAAAAAGTATCGCGAATTTTGTGTTTTTCAAAAATTATTTATTTATTCATGAATATCTATTTTGTCCCCTTCAAAGTAATCCCCATACACTTGTGCCAACGGTTTTTCCAATCTTCGAAGCACTTCGAAAAATCATTTTTTTTTATCTTCTTCAGCTCCTCCTTCGATTCGGTCTTTATCTCGTCAAAAGAAGCGTAACGTCGTCCTTTCATGGGCCTCTTCAGTTTAGGGAACAAGAAAAAGTCACAGGAGGCCAGATCTGGGGAATACGGTGGCTGCGGCATCATTAGTGTGTTGTTTTTGGCCAAAAAGTCACGCACAAGCAACGATGTGTGTGAGCAGGGGCGTTATCGTGGTGCAAAAGCCAAATTTTTGTTCTTCCACAAATCCGGGCGTTTCTGACGGGTTGCTTCGCGCAAATTGCGCATAACTTGCAGGTAATGTTCCTTATTGACCGTTCTTCCCTGTGGCAAGAGCTCATGATTCACCACGCTCCTGCAATCGAAGAAAACTGCCAGTTACGATTCGCGATACTCGAATACTACACACCTCGTATGTAAAAAAATAGTTTCTAGCCACTCCCAAGCGAATGGCGATCAGAGAACTTTCCTCACTTGCGTGAACTTCTACACATGACTCCATCCTCCATATTTAAACCACCCAACATTAAATTATTTTGAGGTACTTAATATAAGGAGAACCAAATTAGAATGCATTTCAATTTGCTCGAACTTCAACCAACCTTATTTATACCGCTAAACTGAAATGTTGATTGAGTCTTCTCAGAGACATTACATTTTTGGCAATGTCAGTCAAAATTTGTCTATCTCAAATATATTTACCATGCACACAAGTAAGAATAATTGAAATCGTGATTGCAACAGTTTTATACCGTTACTTTTTCGGAATATTTTTGACAGATAAATTCTTTAATATCGTCAAGACTGAGAAGGCTTTTTTTACAATCATTATGAAAGTTTGACAATTCATTCTATATAGGACGTACCAATACAATTTTGTCTGTAGTGTTCTTAGGTACAACTAACTAGAATATTTGGCTGAACTATATACATGTGTATAACCGGTGAGAATATAAGGATCAGATTTATGGTATCCATCCTAATGATACTTAAGAATGCGAGTTTCTAACAGTTTTTAGCTATTTAATACTTTTCATATCAGCCATATACAAGCAAAACTGTTGAGAAGTTTCTCCATTTTTACTCTCAACTCCGCTGTTTACGTACCAGTAGCTATACTAATTTATTTAACTGCCCTCGTATATGTATGTTTATAGTACATTCCTCTATAGAATGGGAAAAAAGTATAATGCGGCACGAAAAATGTCACAAAAAGCATAACTACCCACCAAAAGGGGAAAGAGAACCGCGTTGCGCGTCAACTGAGTTGGCTGCATCGGTGTAGGCGACAGACGCACCGATCAGCTGCTTGCCGCTTCCAACAGACCTATACAAACAACCATACGCACACGTATACAAACACGTCACATGGCAGAGAATTGGTTAAGAACCGTTGGCATATGAGGCGTTAATTGTGCGCATCCAAGAACCCGACTGCCGACACACAGACGCGCACGAATAACGGTACGTGGCAATTCAGCGGAAAAAATACCGACGGAAGCGGACTGCGCGCCCACAGGCGAGAGCTCCATTTTATAATTTTTGCCGGAATATTTACTTCAGCATTAATGCCTTTTCTGAAACAAAATAATACCTACAGACATACAACAGCATCAAAATCGTTATAAGAGTGAGCGTAAATGTAGAGCCTGGTGTTGTGAAATAATAATAAGGCGTAAATACAGTGAAAGTATGTGAATGCACTATACGCATGGGTATATAAGTATATGTATATACATAAGTATTTATAATTTTTGCCTGACAACTCATGCATTTAATTTGCGGCTTGAATTGAATAACACTTTTGGCACTTTAAAGTAACGCAAATATTTTACTGTGAATATTCATCACAACATAATGAAACATTTAGCACTAAAGTAGCGGAGCTTGTTCTAAATCGAAATATGTATAGATTTGTAGCTCTTTGAGACGCTTTTTAACTCTTTGAGAATCTATCATACGATCTAACCCGGACCGGTTCATTTAAAGCGGAAATGCTGAAAATGTTACAGAACTGAAAGAGAGTATATTTTATCAAGAAGATCAGTATTTGAGTACCACAAACTTTCACAAACATCGTGAAATATCGAAGACTATGTGAGTCGTCCATCCAGTGCTTAAAAATCGTCGCGCTGGCATCAGATAAATAAGAGAGGATCTTGGCAACTCTTGATGTCTCTTGGTTGATGTTTTAGGAATGCAGCATATCAATGTTAGACTCATACTACAATACCTTAATCTTTTACAAAAACGATGGCGTTTAAAGGTCGCTAAATCCATCGAACGCATCTTTACAGACATAAATTTACGAATAACTTGACTTAAGCGATATTTGAATCGGAAAAAAATTGTGAATATAGTAGTAACTATTAATACAGAAGACTTTTTTGCTTAATTGGAAATATTTTATTTTTACTTCGGAAGTCAAACTCTGACTATCTTATCAAACAGGAACCACTATTAAAAAAAAAACAATTTCTGTCCCATCATATTTCTTTTCTATAAACCAAAGTTCCACTTAAGCTGTTGACAACCAGAGGAAAGAACTTTCAAATCCAGAAAGAAGAACTCGAACGATTATATCAGCTATCAGCGCCTAAAATGGTATCGACAAAGACGAGGAGAGGAACAAAGCACTAAAATGTGACAGCAGCAGTGCCAATCCTCATCCAAAGGACTCTGAACCTACAGATTGATATAGGACATACAATCATAGATAAACAGACGACGTAGGGACCTGGATTTACATCTGATCCAAATTTGACGACACTCATGTGTCAATCCAATGATAAATGAAAGCTGTCAACCAACCGTCAGTTTTAATTAAGACAACCCTGAACAGATTAGGTGTCCGACAGTCCGCACAATAGAGGAGACTTAAAATGTCCTGTCACTCCCCAAAGTCTTGTGTTAAAAGTAGGTTAGGTGCAATTGCTAACGTACGCCGATGCTATTGATATTATTGACCTCAACGCCCGCGCTGTTAGTTCTGGTTTCACCAGACTGTATTAGGAAGCAAAAGAAATGGGCCTATCAGTGAACAAAGGCAAGACACACAAACAATCGTCCCACTCGCGACTTGGCTCCCACGTCACTGTTGACAGTCATAATTTCGATGTCGTAGATAAATTCGTCTATCTTAAAGCTAGTTGTCAAAAAAGTCTTGCGGTATTTTTGCTATTTGGCGCTGAAAGTGCGTAGTTTTAGTTTTATTCGTCGTATCGGGTCATGCTATACCTTTTTGGAAAGCTCATTTCACGCGCTAACACGTATTTGATTGATTGTCGTTTCTTTTAAGTCGTTCGTGAGTTATAGCGTGCAAACATGGAGCAAAATAAAGAGAAAATACGGCATATTTTACAGTACTACTACGATAAAGGCAAAAATGCATCTCAAGCCGCCAATAAAATTTGTGCAGTTTATGGACCCGATACAGTTTCCATTTCCACCGCACAATGATGGTTTCAACGTTTTCGTTTTGGTGTAGAGGTGGTCGAAGATGCGCCACGCTACGGAAGGCCTGTCGTCGAAAATTGCGATAAAATCGCTGAATTGGTCGAAAGAGACCGGCATAGTAGCAGCCGTAGCATCGGTCAAGAACTGGGCATGAGTCATCAAACCGTTAACCATTTCAATAAATTCAATAAATCATTCAATAAAAATACCGCAAGACTTTTTGACAACCTAATAGTTCAGCGAATTAAAAGACAGCGGCTACGCTGGCTAGGTCATGTTGTCCGAATGGCCGAAAACACTCCAGCTCTGAAAGTATTCGACGCAGTACCCGCCGGGGTAGGAAGAGAAAGACCTCCACTCCGTTAGAAGGACCAGGTGGAGAAGAACCTGGCTGCGGTTGGTATATCAAATTGGCGTCATATTGCAAAAGGAAGAAACGACTGGCGCGCTGTTGTTAACTCGACTATAACCGCGCGATATCTACGCCAGTAAAGAAGAAGACGACATAAACAAGTAAGAAATGTGCTAAAGTATATACACGCGAATGTTCCTCGAATAAAGAAGTATAGCTAAATATGTCTCTCCCTTTCCTTCTTAACTAACCTGACCAGTATTCAATAAGGACGAAAGAAGTCGCTACTTCGCGAATTTCTATTTCTACGATAAGTGTAATTAGAAATGCAAAAATTTAACAGAGCAGTGCGAAATATGCTTGACTTTTTGTCGACATAAAGGTAATGGAACGCTGATGAACTGGTCAAGAGAAAAGCATCCCAAGAAGAATTTGTATGAAGATAATACACTTTTGAATTGAAAAAGAAACTATAACCTCATTTGCCAACTGTTTAGCCCTCAACTTATGGTTAAAAAAAAGCCATTCATATCTGGTGCAAATGTGGTCATACAAGAACGTCGACCATGAAAACCTATGCCTTCAATCCTCTTAGGGCATTAGAAATATAAGTATTCCTAACAAGGATAGTTTTGTGATTGCTTAACTGTTTGAGCTTCAAAAGCAAGTACCATTATAAGCGAAAACAAAAGAAAGAAGGCTGAAAATGTGTAGAGTAAATCATACGTAATTTTGGGTCCATTGAGTCTGAACTGGTGATTCTGATGCCAAAGATGCACCAAGCACTGGAAACCCTATTGTGGAAAACATAAATGAAATAATGGAATTCGACTAATCAGACCGGCATGTAAACACTGTGTCGGTTGCTGAGGAGCTAAATATTACCTAAAATGTATTCTCACTTGATGTATGGGTGGCATACGAGTTAATGCAAAAGAAAATGTCATGGACCGAATTTACATATGTGAATCGCTGTTGAATCTAAAGCAAAAGATTACTGTTGATCCAAAATGTGTCCTTTATAGCAATATGAAACACAATTGATCGTGATCGCTGCTTCCTTACTCCCAAACTCTTAAGTTAGACCTGTACCGTCAATAATTGAACCTTCTGATGAAAGCAATTGCCCAGAAGTACAAACGCGTTTTTGTCCAGAGGTGTTCTTGCTACTACGACTCCCTGTACCAAATTACAGTTTTATATCATTTTATATCCTAATTTAATGCTTAGGAACCCGAATACCAAGTTTTTTAAGATATCTCAATTTTTACTCAAGTTACAGCTTAAACGGACGGACGGACTAAGAGACAGTCACCCGAATTTCAATTTTTCTCGTCATCCTGATTATTTGTAGATACATAACCTTATATCTATAGTATCTCGATTAGTTTTAGGTGATACGTACCTCCGATAGGTAAAAAAACTATTATACTCTGTAGCAACAGGTTGCAAGAGTATAAAAATAGGGTTGATGGAATATACTGTTCAGTGTTAGGCAATGGCGGCCTTTAAGTTGCCGGACAACTGTAGTATATTTCAAGCTGAGATGTTTGCTATTGGGAAAGCCGCGGAGCTGGCCTCTAATGCACCTGCAGCCAATTCTAGTGTAACATCTACATAGACAGCTAAGCAACAATCAAAGGAGTAACTTCGTTTCGTATATTGGCCAGAAGTGTCTTGGAAAACAGAACAGCAGCAGAAAGTGTGGCCAGAAGCAAGCAACTTCACTTATATTGACTGGCCGACAACATCGGGAAATCCATGCGTCGTCTATATCAAACCCCCATATCTAAATCAAACCCCGATAGAACGAGCTACTTTTGTGCCAAACTACAAAAGTCATATTCAAAATGATAGATCAGAAGTATATAAAATTCACATTGACACTCGATAGAAGGGACTTTTGGAACAGGTATACTAACTCGCCACTGTCTGGGGACGACACACGCCCGCAGAATGAGGCTGACAGATCGAGAAGACTGCAGGAAATGTTTACAGCTGTAAGTATCTAGGGTCCCCGCGGTATCGATACTGAGACCACAGAGTCTGTTAAAATTTGCGTCAAGCGTAGTCATCCGAAAAGATGTCTGCTATTTAAGGACCTAGTAACTTTTTTTTTCAATAATTTTATTAAGCTTTCTTAATTTATTATTTTTTTTTAAACATATTTTTTTATAAATTTTTTTTTATTATTATTTCTTCTTTTCAACTTACTTAATTTTTCAATATTTATAAATTTTTTTAATTGTCTAAACAATTTTTTTTTAATAATTCTTTAGCTTTTTTTAATTTTTTTTATGAATTTTTAAGTTTTTTCAATCCGCTTAATTTTTGTATCGACCTTTTTTTATTATTATTGTTTTTTTCTTTCTTTTATTTAATTTTATTTTTTAGTATTGTATTTCTAGACGTCAAACCTTGAACAATACTAATACCAATCAACAAACTTTGCGAGCTTCAAACAATGTTTCTGAACATCCCTCATATTCCTTGCAGGGTACGAACAACCATACAGGCACCCGCACACACCTAGTCGCTTCAGCATTCAATATACGCAAAATATGTTTATTTCGCTTTTATAACCCCCAATCTTTTCGCAGCTTCTTTTTCACACATTTATGAATTTTATTTATGCATATTTACACGGACTTTTATTCATGAGTATAGGTGTGTATGTGTGTACCGCAAACGTATATAATAAAACATTTTGTATCCATTTTTTTATGAAAACTTTGTGGTATTCGCAATTTATACACTTGCATGCACCGACACGCGTGGACACACACACACATACGCACACATTCATGAGGAAAAGGAAAACGAGTAGCACTCGACCAGCAGCAAGCTGCAACAAAAATGGCACGAGTGAAGTGACAAATATTTGAAAATGCCCAATTTAAGTGTTAACAACAGCGAAGGGCCAGAGGCCAGGGGTTTCACTGAATTTTTCACTATCACTTACAGGTATTTATTTCGTTTAACTACGAACCATTGCCCTTGGGGGTCGTAAATACAAACGTTTTTGTCGATTAAAAAATGGTTTTATTTACGGACTTTTTTGTGGCAACGGAGTCAAGGAAAGCACCATGAAGAGGGAGCACTAGGTTGACTATTGTTAGTGTGCTTGATTTTATTTTAGCTTTTGATTTTTATTTCAGTTTGTTATATACTTTGTTTCTTGTTTTTTGGTTTTCTCCGTTTATGGGTAACGCAAATTTCAGGTAACGTATACGCCTTGGCATACTCAGAAAATTTGGTTCATGTTTAATAACTGGAAAATCGACAAATTCGCCTTTTCTCGTGGGAAGTCAGCAATTACAAACGTACATTTTTACATATATACATAAATATATTAGGGTGTGTGTTATTTCTCAAGTTGATAGATTTTTCGCAAACATCCCAGAAATTCTTAAAAACACCTATTCCAATTTTAAATTTAAATGCAGTAAAATTCTTATTAGGTTTTTTCCATAAAACCTTCCTTTAAAAGATATACGTAGTTAAAGTTATACATCAAATCATATACTCTATTCACAGTACACCATGTCGTATGAGTAATACCGAATTTATAAATCACTTGTATGGATACTCAGTACATTTGAATTTTTAATTATTTATAACTTATTAGAGAATATTTTTATGAAAAAATTCAATGCATCTTATTTTCAGAGCGAAATATTTTGTACTAGAATATCATTTCTCCAGGTAAGTGTGTTTTTACATAATCTCATCGCATATACATATATTATATTTAAAAGAATTATAATTAAGCACGGTTTAAATTGAAAGAAAAGAGTTTGTTCACATTGTATAATTTTTTTAGAGCAGAAATTGAAATTTTACATATCCTCTGGAAAAAGGCACTAACTTGAGAAATAACCCACACCCTTATATACATATATTTAATCAGGTATGTGTAAGCTTGTAAAAACATTTTGTGGCTTGAATACTTCTATGTTGCTCAACTAGCTGATTAATGTTACGTAGAACTGTTCAATTAGAAAGAAAGTTAGGAAAAAATTAACTGGAAGTAGCAAGAGTGTTTTATTTAGCCTTATACATAGAATAAAAGCAATATCGTATGCGTGGAAAATATCGGCTAAATTGTATTCGCCACCTCGAATAGCGTTTCGAAGAAACAAATGGTGTAAGCAAAGCATATCAGATTTTGTAGATTACAGTTCCGTATTTCCCCTTAGTACAAAAAAACTTCAAAAGTCACCTATGTTTGTATGAATAATTTTTTGCTATATAATTTAGATGATTAATATATCTACTTCAGGGGTTCCTTGAACAACTGAGTCTACGTAATGGACAGGTATTCAAATTTATTTCCTGCAGCTGTGTTCGATAAATTTTGTAAACGTTTTACACTTTTAAAGATCAACAGCATTTTTGTGATCCTCGTCATTGTAAGTTGTTTTTACATCCACCATACACGAGATTACCATAACTGTTGCCTTAGGAGTGCAATGTAGTGTCAGGAGCAAACACTATTCATAAAATTTAATGCGCTGAACTATGTCAATATCAACGTACTTGTATATCTCATACAGCTCATTGTTCCATCGAATGCGATATTCGCCGTGGCCAACGCGCAAAGGACCATAAATCTTTGGCAGAATCTTTCTCTCGAAAGCTCGTATCGTCGACTCATCCATTGTTGACATCGTCCAAGCCTCTGCACCATATAGGAGGACAGGAATAATGAGTGCCTTACGAAGTTTTTATTCGTCGAGAGAGGACTTTACTTCTCAACTGCCTACTCAGTCCGAAGTAGCACCTGTGGGCAAGAGATATTCTGCGTTGTATTTCGAGGCTGGTATTATTGTTGGCGTTGATGCTGGTTCCAAGATAGACGAACTTATCTACGACTTCGAAGTTATGACTATGAATGAGTGTTCAATATATTCGTTAACAAATACAGTTACTTTTAAAAATAATATTAAATATTATACATTATGCAAAAAATACCGGGAAATTGTAAACAAATCTCAAAATACTTAATTACGAGATTAATCAATATTTATTTCGACGCATTTAACGATATAATACACAACAACAGTTTTTCCACTTTTCATAACACTTTTGGAATGGCCTTCAGGTCCTTCAGTGAATTTTGTTTTACCTCTTCGATCGTCTGAATGGATTCACCAGAGAGGTAATTTCAGTTTGAGGAACAAGAAAAAATTACATGGAGCCAAAACAGGTGAATATAGTGGTTGTTCGACGGTATTCATTGGGTTTTCGACTTTAAATTCGGTCACAATCATGGCTTGATGCGATGGAACATTATCACCGTGTAAAATCTGTGAATTGCATCTCCAGAATTCCGGCCGACGGATGTTCTCACGCAAAGGTCTCAACACGGTCAAATGTAACTCCTCATTGACCATCTGTCCCTCCAGAAAAAAATTATGATGCACTAAACCACGAATATTGAAAAAAGCCATGAGCAAGGCCCTTCATTTTTGATCGGCTTCGGAGTGGTTTTTTTTCTCTCCGTTCTGATGATTGTTGACTTGTTTGCATGTCAAACTCAAAAAGCCATGTCACATTAGCAGTTGTAATGCTCCGCATGAATGGGAGATCAGAATTCGAACGAAAAAAAGGAGCCCTGTTTACGAGTCGAACAAGAACGTGTTAAATACCCAAAATATCTGCCAAAATCATTCAAACGGACTCTAGAGAGTTGTCGAGCTTTCTTGCCATCTCTCAAACACTTGCCTGACGAATTGTAAGCACCACATACTTCACTTCTTTTTATTATTTTCATCAGTTGAAGAGGTCGAAGGTCGTCCAGTAGAAAGAGGCACCTAAAGTTTGGAAAAAGTGGGCATTCTTCTAATCTAATCTTAACCCCGCACACTCCCTATATAACGGTACTGTTAAAAGCATCTTAAACCACGATAAATCAATACCCAAAAACTCTAGAGACATTAAACCACCGAGATGGTATTAGACAGCTTTATAAGAGCCAGGGTCAAAATTGAAAAATGGGCGGGAAATCACATATCTCGGGACCTGCTATATCGATTTCAATTCAATTCAGTATATGCTAGTATTTTGCCGTTTCCATGTCCCGGTGTAAAAATGAAGGAAATCGGAGTCCAACAACGCCTTAAAAGGAGGCGATCTTATGACCGCAAATTGACCAAATCGAAGCAAAACTGTTCAAGCCCGTACCTATAGTTGACTTTTGACAGAAAATATCGGTGAATGTATGAGATATATAATTCAAATTCATTAAAAATCCTTTGCTGACTATAGTGTCAAAAATGGGTTGAATAGGATCAATACAAGGACTGATTTCCTTTCGCCGCGACTGTACTTCGGAGCGTTCGCCCACCGACTGGATTCGCTAGAGGGCTTTCGAAGCTAACCAACGTGCGGCTAGTCCGTAGCCTCCGAGCACCTACAAAGTCAGGACAAGCATTTTCGCACGACGTCTTTCGGTGAGTGGTGCAAGCCGTAAATGCCACGTTCGTTAGAGCAGAAGTACGCGACCAAATTCTGTGTGAAACTCGGTAAATATGCGACAGAGTCGTTTGATAAGATCAAGCTGGCTTACCCTGATGTTGCTTTAGAGGAAGTGGTGTGTTTCGGTGGCACCAGGTCTTTTTGGAGAGCCGGAAAGAAGTCGCTGTCGTCCTCGCCCAAAAAAGGAAGAAAGAGCAAATCCAATGTGAAAACGATGTTCATTGTCTTTTTTAACATCGAAGACATCGTCCACCATAAATTTGTTCCTCCCGGACGAACCGTCAACGCCAAGCTTTACGTGGACGCCTTCAATGCTTGGAAATCGCACTGGCAGCGCTGTATCGAAGAAGAAGGAGCCTATTTAGAAAGTTTTTAAAGAATTGTAACGATTGGTTCAATCAAATTTTTTAAATCGACTTAGTTCTATTACTTTTCGGACATTTCTGGTAAAGGAAGAGTAGCGAGGTGCCACCTATAGACTTGGCAAGTCTCCTGTGATTTATTATTAAATATACGCATAGTCAATTCTTCTCTATTAATACATACCGCAAATACTGGAGTTTATCAAGGCAACAGCGGCTTGTCAAGCATTCAAACGTGTATGTATTTACTGTATGTGTTAATGTATGAGTAAAAAGTAAAAACATTTCCATTTTTCACATACTTCTAGTTGGCTTAGCTTTGCGATTACTCACAACAAATATGTAACAAATTCACTTACATACCCACAAATGCCTGAATATAACAGCAAAGCAGTCATAACCCAGCAAAGAATTTCTAAGCAGGCCGTCGATGTGGAATAATTTTGCTCGGACTGATTTTTTCAAAGCAGGAAGTTCGAATTATTGTATTTTAATACCGTTACAAAACAAAAACAGAATCAATACTGCATTTGTGCACCCTAAACAGGGTATATTAAATTTGTCATGAAGCTGAGGATGAGATGATGATGATGATTTGACCACTTTAGCCATTCGCGTTTGTCTGTCGGCATGTTTGTGTGTATATATGCGAACTAATCCCTCAGTTTTTAAGATATCTGAAATTTTCATTTTTCTTTCGTGTTTTTGAAGCAAATATTCACAAGTGTTTTTTCTGTTTTCCATTTGTCTTTCACTCAATTAATTCAAGGCACCTATTTTAAACACTTTTGAATCTTTCCCATAGATTTCAAACGTTCTGAAATTGTTGTACAGCACACCATTTAACATGGCTGCCATGAGCTTTTGACTTAAAGTATCAGCTGCAACCAATATTGCTTGCAGTTCGGCGTCTTCTTTTTTCTTGCTCTTCCGCGTTCTTCATTTCTCACGTTAAAATCTTAATTCTGATAGATCTGATTCCCAAATACTTTTTTAAATTCTAGTTGGTGCATTTTCAAGCGTATCTTTTCCTGGGAATTAACATAGCTAGACTAGTAATCATTATTAATCTAAGTCCACTATGCGAAACTGAAAGCCACTGAGTGCCAATATCTCTCCCAAGCTGCGTCGTGGTTTGATCATCGAAGACATCAAACTAAACTATAGTTAAAAACTGCTCCAAATTTCCCAATTCTTCATATTATATTATAATAAACGGCGACATATTGTCTTTAAATTCATCACACATCTAAAATCCATCTCAGCAGGATCATAATGCATCCTGGTCTTTATCTAGCAAATAGGCGGACTGCTATATATGTGGACTTGGGATAAAATATTCAGCAATACTATTTCTTAAGCGACTGGCATAAAAGAAATGATCTGTTTTATAAAAGACACTTTATGATCTTCCTTCGTACTAAAGTTGAAGATGCTTACAGATTTAGGGCAATACAAGTCTATCAAGAAAGATAGACCTTAAACCGAAGACTATTTTTATATATACATCCGGACTAATATCATATATAAAGTATAGTCTTACACACCCAACATTTTTAAACTTGATGAAGAATATTTACAGTTCAAATACGCAAAAATTTATTTTTTTTTTTTTTTTTGATATTGGACCAAACCAACTTTTTTCGAAAGATTGAATCAGAATTTAGTCCTCCTTTGGAGTTCAATATTAGACGCATTGGAAACATTACTATTAATTATGGTAACTAGTTTTTCCTCTTCTATCGACATAGTATACAGCTTTTTAGTCAAACAATGTCTGGAATTTCAGCCGCGGCTGTGAAGCTTCACCTCACCCGCTTTAAAGCCCAGACAGACTCATCTGACTGTCATTTGTTTTGGTCGTTTAAAACGCCCTCAGTGGAATACATAAGGACAAGAAATCCAAATTCCCCACAAATTGTCAGAAAAATGGGAAATGTTATACTTCTACCAACAAGAAAATTATTTTTTTACCCTTGACTCAATCTCTTACAAAAAAAGGTTTGTATTAATAACGAACCGAGTGTTGTACATTGTTGTTAACCCTTAAAATCTCTCCGTACTCATGCCTTTAGCCCCACTTATTTACTCTTCAAAATATAACTTCTTGAAAAATTTTACTCACTGGGTTATTCATTTTTGCCGCTCAAATAATCAACAGTGCTTAGCTTTCTGTGTGTGCGTGCATATGACTTCCTATTTTCCGCATCATTTGTCACAATGTCGTCGTATTCCAAATACATTTTTCAAAGTTATAACTAAGCGTTTACGGTTAGAAATGTAGAGCTTTCACCAAGCTTTCATCACTGCAGACTTTGTTCGACTGCTGTTGACAGCAATGGAATTATTGTTTATATTTTCTTGGCAAGCTTATTATATTAAATTGTTGCAGGAACACAAACTAAATTACTTAACAAATAATATATGTAGAATGTGTTTGTGAAATTGAGAATACAAATATTGCAACTGCGAGTATTAAGCGACAAAGACTTTCAGTGTAAATGTATTCATTGGAGTAAAAGATTTAGTCAAAGACTTAACAGTCATCGTTGGAATATCGAAATCAGTGAAGGAATTTTGAAATATCATTTGAGTCAGAGAAAAGTGAAATCACGATTAGTTCCAAAATCATTCAATTTTTTCGAAAAACAGCGTCGCATTAAGGTCTATGCAACAATGCTTTCCTACTACCAGAATGTCATGAAACGTATTATTACTGGTGATGAGTCTTGGATTTATGTTGACGACTCGAAAACAGACGATCGATCAGCCGAATGTCGTGGCAAAGGTGAGCCGGAGCCAAAAAAACCACGTCTTCGATTAGCGAGGTGTGGTGTACTATTTTTGCACCACGATAATGCACCGTCGCATTGATTTTTCGTGAGTTGTTCGCCAAATTTTCAACCAATGTCGTGTTGCAAGCACCGTATTCGCCTGATTTAGCTCCGTATGACTTCTGGCAATCTATTCAGCAATCTCAAACGACTACTTCGAGGAACCTTTTTTGCGCGCATTGAAGGCTATTCCGGAAATTAATTTTAACAACTGTTTCGAAGATTGGAAAAAACATTGGCCCAAGTGTACTTGGAGGCAGACGTCATACATTTTGAAAAATAAATTAAGAACTTTAAAATTATGAACAAAGTATTTTTAGCTAGTAGTATAGTGGTATGCGTTCGTTACTTACTCTTCTTCCAACGTTTAAGTATAGTATGCGCTGACTACGAGGTATGACAATTAAGTAATGAGACTGATTCCATAAAAACCGTATATTTGAAAATTATTCTACAACTCAGCCATCCCCTTTAAAGTAGTCCCCCTGGAACGCTTCGACTGGAATGTCCGCGAGTATCCTCGTCACGGCCGCCTGGATGTCCGTAATCGACTCAAAATGGGGTTCTTTGCCACCGATTTTGTTTTAGGAAACAAAAAAAGTCACAGGGTGACATGTCGGGCGAATATGGCTACTGCTGCAACACGACGATCCCTTTAGAGACCAAATACTAGGACACGCTGAGGGCGGTGTGTCACGGCGCGCTGTCATATACCAATGGAGAGGGAAAGGATGCCAGAAAAAGGGAATTCCAAGGTCACAGGTTTACCACAAGCGCGGCAATAAAATCAGTCTCATTACTTAATTGTCAAACCTCGTATACTTTCGCCTCTATGGAAGTAGCAATGTACAATTTACCCCAAATAAAAGAACTCTC
Organism: Bactrocera zonata; assembly: GCA_037783105.1. Classification (NCBI taxonomy): domain Eukaryota; kingdom Metazoa; phylum Arthropoda; class Insecta; order Diptera; family Tephritidae; genus Bactrocera; species Bactrocera zonata. The sequence continues at coordinate 1,951,106 of JBAWJQ010002358.1, forward strand.
TACTTATTATGCAAATGAATTATTTTTTATTCATTAAAGTAAAATAGTAAATATTTTTCTTGTTACATAAAATAAAGCATGATGAACAATATTAAATTTGGATCGATGTATAAAAAGGGTGTATGTATATATGTTTAAGTAGGTTAAGAATTTCCATTGAATATATACAGATGTTTAGACAATTAAGTGTATAAATACATAACCTTAAATAAATACAAAATATAATAGAAAAAATATTTTATTGTGTACAACTTTAACCCTACCGTTATTTGTATATGTATGTACATATATATATGTAAATAGTTTGCGGATATTTATCTTTTTCGAGACAATAGGAACTTAGTGAACAATTTGCACTTAATTGTATATGCTTTTATACACACTTACATTTACCATTACTTGTAATAGTACATAAAAGCATATAAATTAGCAAACTTATTTTATTACTTATTTTGGTAATTTGCAAATGTATAAATATTACAGATGTATGTAGATTAGGTATATGTATGTCTAAGTAAATAAACTTCTTGAACATGTTGACCATTGACCATTATTCTGTTTTTCCAAGCTTAACATTTTTAACCACGAAACCAAATTATTTCCCTTAAATATAAGTAAACATTTTAACCTGTTCTACTAAAGCTAAAAAATGGCTAACTCAAAATTATGTATTATTAATTGTTTTCACAATGGTTAATGTTTTGATTTGGTTAAGGTAAAAATATTTTGTAGATTAGGTAAGCGTAAATGTATAAGATACAATCTCAACCATTTACATTATTATAAATAATATTATTCTTATAATATATAGTAAAAAAAAAATTATTTCAAAAAATATTCATATATTTTTCAGAGTTTCTTCATGGTAAAAAAGTAAAAATGTATAAAACCAGAAAAAAGAAATAATTCCTACAACTACAAGTAAACAATTTTCAGAAAAATGAAAATCTCCTTAAGAAATAACCAACATTGGTTAGCACTTTCAGAACTACCTTTCAACTTTTTCGAGTCCTCGAAAAAAAACAAATTTAAGTTATGATGTTTTAATGCTTGTGTCTAATAAAATCCAGGTCACACTTTTAGCTAAACTAAATGTGCCTGTGTAGATGCAGCCAGAAGGAAAGTAGAACATATATTTGGAATCATTTTGAAGTACGGTCGTCTTCAAATGGTTCGCAAAAAGAAGCTTCGGAAAAGACCATCAAATTTCTTAATATTTCTGTTTTTAAGACAGAACTATTTCTAGAACTAAGAGAGTTTTTTTTTCTGAAAGCAAAACTTAAGTTTCTGTGTACTTAGAAGGGTCAAAATCTGCATTTACAGATTTCGATAATTTTTCAGAATTTTTAAGACAACTATTTATGAAATAATAATTTTGTAGGCGCCATTTCACTACTTGCTAAGTTTGAACTCTGTTCTCTTGTTTTTAAATTTACACATGAAAGCAGTAGAGAATTTATTTAGTTCTATTCAACACAAGATAATGTTGTCAGTTCCTCAATAAAGTGCTGTTCTATCTCTTTTTGGTCGATTGTATGTTTGTTCTATACGGCACTTTTGAAAAGTAGTTGATTGCTAGGCAATACATAGGTGTAAATGTTATAAATGCCTGTAGGTGTCTACTAACAATATATATTTTTAGTCAAGGGCTCAGCTTAATGTATAATAAGATGCTTTCAAAAGGCAGTAAAATAGTGATTTATATTGATTGATGATAAAACTTGCACGGCTTTCAAAGGTAAGTATTTTTGTAAATTATTTAAGTAAATTGTATTTGTTTAGTAGGTGTAGTAAATTATTTGAGTAGGTACATGTGATTATAGACTTGATTACCATATTTATTTGTCCCTAAAATAACACCAACCTTAAATAAAATGCCCAGAGGAATTAAAGTACGCTTTAGGCACATATAATAGATTATATCTCAGTGACAGCGCATTAGATACGTAAGTTATTTCCTAGTGAAAAAGTTGTCACTCTCTATTATAATAGCACAGTTTCTGCAAAATTTCCAGACTTTTCGATAATATATGCCTAAAAACATCTCATAAAGATCCAATCGAACAGTGCCCGAGTTAATTAAAATTCTAGGCAGAACAAAGCCTTAAACCAAGGGTCAATGTTTTTCTGGTATTGTATAGCCCTTGGAAAGCTATATAGAACTTCTGAGCCTCATAAAACCTATCATCCAATTATATCACCAATTAGAGGAGCCTGCAGTTTTGTGGACTGTTCACATGTTATGCAAAAAACGATACTAACGGCATACACGATTTTTATTCTAAAAAATATTATTATGCCCAATTGGCATTGGAGAAACCTGTAAGGTTTGATATTACAGTTTCGATATTATTTGCCAGCCATTAACTAGTTGGGACTCGCGATATGTATGTATTTTTACAAAATATGCCTTGTGTTAGACACTTTTCATAAAACTCTAAACAGAAACGACTGCTACAAATCAATAAGCTCGTTATGGATCCAATACGAGCAGGTCTCAAATAACCATGCCATATCTAAACGATTTTGGGAAATAGTTTCAATCTACTAAAATTATACCATTTTATACTTTCGACATTGTCTTCTTAGACCCTCAAGATGACTGCATTGAGGTTTTACATTAGTGTCTGCTTGGTTGAATCATCCTTGAGTGGAATTGGCCTTGGTTTTCATTAAAAAACAATAAACTGTTTAATAAAATTACAGAATTGCTTAGATCTCTTAAAATATATTTTCGAAGTGTTAAATTAAAATTCCTGGACCTCATTAAATTCGCATATATAAACGTATTAACATTTTTCCGTCATCTGCTTTCGAAATTACTAAGATAGAGGCTTTTCGGTATCGTTTCTTGCATAATATTTTGCGTCTCGCAATGTAAATCAACTCTTTTACCGCTGTGGAGACAAACACAACCATTTTAACTGACATTGGTACTAGAAAGCTAACATGGAAGACACGTGTTTGTATTTGGGATTAATATGATGTTTGAAACTATATCGCTAGTAGAACGTTTTAAAGTAAGGAAAAGTGTATAAGTAATTTGAGATGGAGGTCTGTAATGTATATATCCGCTAGATGGCGCTAAAATTAATATAGTAGAAAAAATTGCATTTGTGATTCAATATGGCTCAGATTCAAAATCTATACTAGCATGGTTAAATGAAGTGCATCCCTTTCTCCCAGGATTATAAATAATTTATTAATAAGATAATTTAATTAATATTGAAATTAATTAATTTTTTTAATTTTTAATACCGAAAATTTTAATTAATTAATTTTCAAATAATTTAATTCCGAAAATCTTAATTAAATATCATTTTCAAATTTCTAATCCCATTTACCATATTGAAAAATCAAAAATTCATTTTTAATTCCTAAAATGGGATTGAAAATAAAAAATTAAAAAAATAGTTTTTGAATTAAAAAAATATATATATTTGTTACATTAAAAATAATTATATCCACTTTCAATTTTAATTTTCAAAAATAAATTCTCAATTAAAAAAAATGACAACCCTAGTTGGGTCTGATGGCACTGATGGCATTGGCCTTGAAAAATTAAGAAATGTTTTTCTGGTATTGTAAAGGGATAAATTTCTTTCTCACCATTATATGTTATATGTTATAGGATAATTTTATAAATCCTTCCCTGCACATGAATTACCCCTTACTTCAATTACGATAGACACAACTTGAATGTGAGATCTTTAGTAAAAAAAATTGTTAAACTTAAAACCGTAAACGTGGTTGCAGAGTGAGATTTAAAATGTTAGCTATTAGCAGTATTAACTACGGGAAAACCACTTATTATCTAATTCAATGGCACTCTTTTGCCTACATAATCAATTAATGACCTTCAAACCTTGTAGTACTATAAACTACTTATGTAATTAGTTAAAGCAAATCTTTACATTAACATTGACTTTCATAATTTCACTTTATGTACACATATGTATGTTTGTCGGTAGGTACGTATGTATATATGGTATATAAATAAATGCATATTTACAAATGTGTGCATGGTACCTAAACAAAAGTGGCGTTAACCAGCAGGTAAGTTGGTGCGTAATGCGACTAATATTGAACAATAGTTACAGCCGAAGTCTAGATAATTCACGACATGAAATTTGAACGAATTGGTTTTTGTAACAGCATATTTTCGAAAGTTATCAGAATTCTGTTTGCTGCAGTGTCTCTAAAGAGGACTTCTTCAGCAATCTCGCCTGCGAGGAATCCGAACTTTCGCTAATGCGATGCGTAAATAACGGTGACATTACACTATAACCATCCGGAGTCGTCGCCTGAAAATCATCCACACTGAACGTTTTATTATGTATCGTATTATTATTGTTGTTGTTGTTGTTATTGTTATTGTTCAAACGCGGTGTTGGAGACACATCTAATGTATAGCTGACAGGAATTTCTAGGTCCGCATGTACGACTGACTCAGTGCTACCGATTAAATCATTAGAGTCTAGAAAATGGTTCGTGACATTGGTTTGCGGTAAAATATCCAACGTTGAATCACACCTGAACGGTGAGCATTTCCGTGATTTGGGCAAAAGTTCTACTTCATCACTTTCGATTTCGGGCATTTCCACCGAAGCGCTCGGCACATCTAGACATGGCGTCAATAAGCGTGGATAATTCGAAATGTGATCGATAATCTCTGAAGCAGTTGGACGCTTTTTAGGCTCATGACTCCAACAGGCTTTAAGTAAACCCTCTAATTGTGGCTTCGCACCTGTCGGTATTTGCAAAGTTTTGCCACTTTTAATATATTCAAAAGCTTGATTGTTAGTTAAGCTTTGATATGGATAAGAACCGAAGGTGATTATCTCGTATAGCACAACACCAAACGCCCAAACATCTGAGGCAGGCGTGAACATACCGAAAGTTAGAGATTCCGGCGCCATCCAGCGTACTGGCAACATGCCTTTTCGATTGAAACGATAGTAGTCGCTCTCGTATGTGGAGCGCGCCATACCAAAATCGCCGAGTTTGACGACACGCTGCGCATTCACCAGACAATTGCGACAGGCCACATCGCGGTGTACATACTTTTCGCTGGCGAGATAGGCAAGTCCACGCGCCACATCCATGGCATACATGGTTAAACGTTTCGAGGAGACATCCGAGTCTTCGGTCACCTTTTCTTTTAGCAAATGTCGGCGCGCCAGCAAATATGTTTTCAAATCGCCGTAAAGCATGAACTCCATGATAGTGTAAATTGGTTCAGTTTGCAGACAAACACCCAACAGTGTGACTATGTTATTGTGATTTAAACGTTTCATGGCCTCTGCTTCGGATAAGAAATCCAAACGATCTTCTGTGGAGGCGCCAGCTTTTAGCGTCTTGACTGCCACTGCCGTCCAACCACTGGCACCAATTTGAGCCTCACCACCATACACCATGCCGAACGCACCTTTACCCAAGCGCCGATTGAGCACCACATTCTCTTTCGGCACTTCCCATTTGTCAAGCGTGTTGCTCTTATTACGCGACGGTGACAGCAAGTCAATACCGAAATTTTTCATTATTTTCGCTGAACGCTTCAGTTTCTTGTCGTAACGTTTCTTCCAGAAGAGAAAAGAAGTTAGCGATACAATTGCCACAAATAAAAGACACACCACAGCCGTGAATGTAAAGGCGGCGCTCTCACAATCCTTATTGAGTAGTTTAGCTAACAGCGCAAAGCTACAGTCGTACGTACCATCGCTTGGTCGCTGACCACCGCTTTCCAGCCACGTCACTTTAGCTTCATTCAACTGCAAGCGACCACCATTGGTGCGCATAAGATTGCCCTCACCTACAATACGTGGATTAAATTTGCCAACATAATGAAATTGTGTATTGCGCCATTGCACGATGTCTAAATCGGTGATGCGCGAACCGCCTTGACCGAACTGCACACGGCCAGAGAGTCCCGTGAAATTTGTCTGCCAAATGAGCTGTACCAAACGCGTGACCACACTTTTACTACGCAAATTATTTACCGCGTCTTCGTTCTCTGTCAGCAACTTTGCCACTGCGTAGGCGTAAGCCCAAACGGCATCATACGCGTAACCGGTGTAATTCGAGAGTACATCATTCGTTTGGGAATGTGTATGTAACCATTCTCGTACGGTTATATTTTCCTGCATGGTATCATTAAGATCGCCAAAAGGTGTGTGCATTATGCTGAAATGACCTTCTATAGCCTGGCGAAAAACAGTTATATTAACTATTATGTTCTTCAGATATACTACACATGTCCTTACCTTATTTAACTGCTCTTTTGTGCAGTTGTGATTGCCAGCCAAAGTGCTCCAGTCTTTAGATATCCATGAGGGCAAGAACCAAACATAGCCATCGTACGCTGTCATCTATGGAGACAGATTCAAATTTTTATTAAATATTAATATTACGAAGTCATGATTTAATTATAGAGGGTTTGTTTGGAAAGTAATAGGACTGATTTTAATCCGCGCGACTGTACTTCGGAGCGTGCGCGCACCTACTGGATTCGGTAGAGGGCGTTCCTAGCTAACGAACGAGCGGTTGGTCAGTTTTCACCGAACACATGGGGAGTCAGGACAAATGTTTTCGCGGGACGTGTTTCTGTGAGTGGTACAAGCCGAAAATGCAACGGAAGTGTGCCAAGAAAATTTGAACATGTGTGCAAGTGATCCCCAATTTTTAAATAACATAATCATACATCCTGTCGAAAAGGTATCGAGAATTTATAAATAAAACGAAAATTTTTCAATCATCATCCAAATTTATTTTATCGCATTCAAAGTAACATCCATTTGAAGCGATTCGCATGTGCCAACGCCTCTTCCAATCGTCAACACATTTTTTATAGGCACTTTCCGGGATGGTCTTCAGCTCTCGCGTTAAATTTGTTTTGATGTCTTCAATTGAGTCGAAGCGTGTTCCGCGAAGTGAATATTTCAGTGTATCGATTAAATTTCAAAAATTCGACAAACACTACTGAGGCATCATAATTAAGAACAGTTGTAACAAGTGGAACAAAATTTACCTATCTATATCTATACTAATATTATAAATATTATAAAAAGGAAAGATTTGTACCTATTTTTGCATGTTTGTATGTTTGTAATGAATAGGCTCAAAAAGTACTGGGCCGATTTAAAAAATTCTTTCACCAATAGAATGCTACATTCTTCCAATTTGACATAGGCTACATTTCATTTTGAAAAAAGTTAGGAATCCTTGGTAAAATTTGAACAATGTAACCGAAGGAGTAGAAAAATGAGTCTTAATATGTCTTTTGTCGAATGCGCTGCCGAAACTATTAGCGATAGAACAAAATAATGTAAAACAATAATAATGTCTACAAAAAACTCCACGGTAGCATATGTCCAACTGGTGTAGTTATGTCACTACAACAACTTTTTTCATTTTAAACATTAATGAAAATGCTAACCAAATTTAAACCATGCTATTTATGTGTTTATATTAATCCTTATCCAAATAAATTATTTTACGGTCAAGACCATTTAACTCCCCATAAAATAGTTTTTAAATTGGACTTTCCATTCAAAAGATATTACGAATTAAAAAATTCAAAAAGTAGACAAAACCGACATAGCGCCGTGGCCGTTGTTTGCAATGTATTCTGAAAAGCGCGCCGGGCCAGATGCTATTTAGCAGAATTGAGCACGTGCAGTGGCAAGAATATATGTAAAACGATTGAATTCAATTTTTGTTACTGTTATTTTAATTTTTTGATTATATTTATTTTTTAATTTTTCATAATTAGTATTTTTATTTTATTTTTTTTTATTTTTTTCGTAATTAATCCTTTTACTTATAATATTTTTATACGCTAATTTTTAAAGAATATTATTATTATTATTATTTAATATATTTATTTAATAATTTATTATTTACTTATATGTAAAACGACTGTATTCATTATTAATTACTGTTATTTTAATTTTTTGATTATTATTATTTTTATTTTTTAATTTTTCAAAAGTGCCCGCCACTTAAACCATCAAAGAAATTGAACATAAATAGATTTACATACAAATATAACTGTGGGATTTTTTTTTAATACAAATAAAAATATTTGTGAAAAAAAAGTGTTTTATATCCAAATTTCCAAAAATAAATAATTGTCTATCCCGTGCGATGCCGGGACGGGCTGCTAGTCTTCCATATAAGCGTAAACACAAATAAAATGTCTGACAGGATTTGAATTTTTGGAATGTGTTCAAGTCGTTTTGTCGATACGTGAAATTCAACTATAGGAGTTATTAAAAAACCTTGACTAAATATGACTCCGAAACTTCAATTTCATCGAATACTGCCTCTGCTAATAGTTTATAGACACTGCAATGTAGTTTTCATCGATACCAAGAAGGCACAGAGTAAATAACCTGCTTAACTGTAAGATATTCAAAGCACACAAGTATAGCTTGGCTGGAAGTATGGCTTGGCTGAAATATTTTTGAAGCTTTTCTAATAGTACTCAACTCTTTTAAGGGACAAATTCAACGGACTTTATGTAATGTACTTTGGAAGCATTTTCCTGTGACGCTCTAACAGCCATTCTGGTTAACAAAAATTGCGGAAGGAAACAGAAAAAGTATATTTATTAGTTTTAAACTAAACTTTTAAGGCGGTTAGATTCCTCCTATTTCGTAGTTTGTAAATCTTGAAGCAAAAAAAATAACACTTTAGTTCATAAAAGTAGGCGAAGACAAAGCATGACACTGGCTTTGCTTCGCACGGTAGTATAAAATTAAGTTAAATCCAGAAGAAGTGTTCCATCGGAAACTTCACTAAGCTATTTTAAGCCATCTAAGAACTATGTATATATTTTTCGTAAATGTAGCAACTTACACCTAAATTATAGGCCTCACAAAGAGCCAGCTCGGCATTCCTACTATGTATATCCGCAATAATGATCTTGGCGTGCTTTTCTTTCAGATCCAATAAATGCTGAAATGAAATATTTTAATAATAAAAATTATTATTTGACAATCAATTTAAGTGGAATTCAACTCACTTTGTTCATTTCCGAAGCCTTCACATCACTTAGGAATTTCTTATTGATAATCAATTCCAAATTTTGTTGTTTCATAGCCGCCTCCATATGCGATATATACTCGGTATACTTTTGTCCATCCTCCGTAAGTGCAGCAACACGCTTCCAACCCAAAAATTTCATTAGCTCGACATACACGTCCTCATACTGACGATTTGAACCGATCGTACGAAAGAAGTACGGGTAAGCACGACGATCGGTAAATGTGGCGCCCTCCGCCGAGTACGATATAACCGCCATATTGGTATGCTTCGATATGCCCGCTATTGGTTCGACGGTTTCACTACAAGCTGGACCCAGCACACCCAAGACACGCGGCTCGGAAAAATAATGTATAAATATTTTCATAACCTCGTCCGCTTTACACTGGCCGTCGTGAGTTTTCGCATCGATATTGTAATTCTTAAGTAAACCACTATGATTTACAGCTTTAACAGCCTGTCTAACGGCTTTCTCGAGATTCTGATGACCACGACTGAAGTCCTTTAGCGGAAAAATGCCACCAATATATAATGTAATTGGCGACTTAGGTCGAATCCATTGCGTGTATGTATCCTCGTTGGACTTTAGCCAATCGCATGCCACTTTATTGTAGACATCCTCGATACTCGTATCGGTGCTATGCCAATGTGGACTTAGCTGCAGCAACTGAAGCATGTGATCGGATATTTGAAATTCGCGTAAAGTGGACACCAAGCGCTCGTCGGTCAAACTTTGCTCATAGTACTTGAGTACCGGTGTGAGCTCATATTTGCACGCGGTTAAATGTAATACGGACAAGTCTTCGCAACGCGGCAACGTGATTTGGTAGAACTCAATTTCGCCATCGATCACAATGGATGGCGTCCAGTGCACCACTATAAAGCGTTTATGACGCAATTCAGCGTTAAGCCTGTCCTGATATTTGCCATGTAGTTGACGCAGCTTCTCGCGAAAATCCGCACCCAACCAGAGCACATTGACGAAACTGTTGGTACTGGCTATATGATGCATGACGAAGGCGGTGTCGGGCTTGTGCTCAGCCAACAGTGTGACACATGTTCTTCCCACGCAATTTGGGCTTATGTATTCCTCGTAGCTATTAAAATTTTATACTTACTATTTGGATATATTTGGAACACGAGTATGCGAGTCGTGATATGTATTTTACTCACTTTTTACCCACACGCATTTCATCTAGTATCTCCACCGGTATTACGTAACGTCCATAATCGCCATGTGTTTGATTGAGAAATATGCTGTAGTGTAGACTGTATGCGGCCAACTCTAATGGCATATCGACCTGCGTTTTCGGCACAAACCAGCCGAAGCGTCCGGGTGTTATTGATATGCCAGCCTCCAAAACCGTATCCGGCACTATAGATCGCACCACTGCTGGCATCCAAACCGCTACATTGATCATTGTCATAATACCATCAGGCAAGTATCTGCAAAAAAAGGAATAGTTATGGTTTGAAAAATCCATTTGGCAGGTTTTGGATCATTATTTTTTTGAAAGAAAATACCAGCCAATCACACTTGTGGGGTACCAAGGAAAGGTTAAAAATTTCAACCAATTTCTTGTGTTTTTTCATTTACCTTAACTGATCGAATATGTTGCGATAATTGATCTCTTCAAATTGGTAGACAGACGTATTAACTGTATTAACGAGCGGCACTAGTGAGACATTACGATAATGAAGTTTCTCACGCAAAACGATGGCGAAAATGCGACTCATTACTTGATGTAAGGCGCGATCGGAAACTTGCAGGCCAATTGAATCATCTCGTACATTTGGGAAATTTGGTACTGGTTCTGTAAATAAAAGAACGAATATTTAAACGCAGGACAATAATTATAACAAACCTGATATCGAGAATCACTAAACTACTCTCTACTTAAAATATGGTTCCTGAAAAGTATAATTTACATATAGAACCTTTGGTCATATCTCAGTGGGTAACGACGATTTGGTAGGCTCCGACTACAAGCTTCCTTTTTTCAATTGGAAAAGATGATTGAAAATAAACTAAGAAAGAGATAGTTGGTGTAAAGCAGAGGTGGGCACAAGTTGATTTTCCTATGCACGCGTGCATAGGGCCTCTGCTGCGACGAGCAGCACAAAATATTACGCTATTTATAGAATACGAACGATCGGTAGCCCTCGGCACAATGAAGACTGAATGCTATCATACCGGTGGCTATGGGAAAGTAAAACAGTCGCATGCAAACACTTGTTCAAGCACCACCACCTGCGCTATTTCAAATATACAGTGAGAGCTAACAATGTTTATGCCCGAACGGGAAGAAGATTTTTTCTTTATAGAAAATTTGGATGGAAGAGCACAATGTCTTATTTGTTACGACATTGTTGGTCGCAATTCTAAATTTTGTTTAAGCCGACATTATTTCTCTTGCCATACAAATTTTAAATTTTTTACTGGAGGTGAGCGGAAGCTAATACTTTTGCAATTGCAAGCAGAATTTTTTTTAAAATTCATTGCAAATGATAATAATAATGATACTGAAACTGAAACTGATAATGGTAAAAATAATAATAAAGATATAGATTTGCCTTTAACAAAGGCATCTTTTACTGTTGCGTTGGCTTTGGCAAGCAGTGTCGCCCATTTGAAGATGGCCTTTTTTTCTTAAATTTGTCTTCAAAAGTTTTGAAATGTTTTGGTGAAAAAGAGCAAGAAGTTTTGAAAATCATAGAAAAAGTACCTTTATCTCGTCGTACCGTCACACGTAGGACTGAAGATATAGCAAATTCATCCACTCTGAGACTAAAAATAGATTGCTAAATTGCAAATATTTTTCTCTCAGTTTGGATGAGAGTACTGATCTAAATAGTATTTGTCAACTAATAATTTGTGTAAAAACTGACGATCAAAACTTTCAAACTTTCGAAGAAATTTTTGATGTTATTGCTTTGCATAGCAATGTAACCGGTGAAATTTTATACAATGTTTTGGTTGAGAAAGTCTTCTGCTTCGTTGATAAAAATAAATTAGCCGGAATTTGTACGGGCGGGGCCAAAGTAATGGTGGGATCGAAAAAGGGCTTAGTAGGGCAATTATTAAAAAATCATTTCAAGGTTTTTTTTTTCCATTGTATAATTCACCAGCAAGCGTTATTCGCAAAAGGGGATTATTTGAAAAAGGCAATGAATATATCAATAAAAATTATAAATAAAATTAAAGGGGGTCACAACTCTTTAAACCACCGAAAATTCAAAACGCTCCTTGAGGATCTAAAAGCGGAATACGGTGACGTACAATTATATACTGAGGTTCGTTGGCTAAGCCGTGGGAGAAGCCTTCAGCGCCTGTTCGATTTACGGAATGAAATCTAAACATTTTTTGAACAAAATATGTCTGCAGATAATGGGGATTTCGTTTTAGAACTAAAAAACAAAGTTTTTTTGTATGATCTAGCCTTTTTTTGCGACATAACAGAATTATTCAATGAATTACATTTACAGCTTCAAGGAAAACACAAGATAATAACACAATTAGTAACCACAGTACACCATTTCAGCCGGAAAATTCAAATTTTAATAAATGAAATAAAAAATGGAAATCTTTTAAATTTAAAAAAGTGACAGAAATCTATAGCCAATTTAAAACATTTGATAAGAACATAGAATACTGCAACATACTAGAAAACTTATACACAGATTATCATTTAAGATTTAAAGATTTTGAAATTATAAAGAATATAATAGATCTGCACGAATATACCCTTATCTGCGATATTGAAAAGCAAGACTCTGAACTGCAACCAGAGTTAGTTAACATGAGACAAGATTTCTCAATTCCGTTGTTAACTGGCGAACAATTTTGAAGGGCAAGCGACGAAAAGAAGTATCCAAAGACAAAGGATCAGATTTACAGACTGTATTCTATGTTTGGATTGACATACAACTGTGAATCTGCCTTTTCGTCGATGAAACTTATACTTAACAAACAAAAAAATCGAATGACGGACCAGCATTTAGCAGACCTCCTCCGGTTTAAGACCTACGAAGGAGAAATAGACATAGATCTTCTTCTTCTCTTCTTTACTGGCGTAGACACCGCTTATGCGATTATAGCCGAGTCAACAACAGCGCGCCAGTCGTTTCTTCTCTTCGCTACGTGGCGCCAATTGGATATTCCAAGCGCAGCCAGGTCCCTCTCCACTTGGTCCTTCCAACGGAGTGGAGGTCTTCCTCTTCCTCTGCTTCCCGCGGCGGGTACTGCGTCGAATACTTTCAGAGCTGGAGCGTTTTCATCCATCCGGACAACATGACCTAGCCAGCGTAGCCGCTGTCTTTTAATTCGCTGAACTATGTCAATGTCGTCGTATATCTCGTACAGCTCATCGTTCCATCGAATGCGATATTCGCCGTGGCCAACGCGCAAAGGACCATAAATCTTTCGCAGAACTTTTCTCTCGAAAACTCGCAACGTCGACTCATCGGTTGTTGTCATCGTCCAAGCCTCTGCACCATATAGCAGGACGGGTATAATGAGCGACTTATAGAGTTTGGTTTTTGTTCGTCGAGAGAGGACTTTACTTTTCAATTGCCTACTCAGTCCGAAGTAGCACCTGTTGGCAAGAGTAATCCTGCGTTGGATTTCCAGGCTGACATTGTTGGTGGTGTTAATGCTGGTTCCTAGATAGACGAAATTATCTACAACTTCAAAGTTATGACTGTCAACAGTGACGTGAGTGCCAAGTCGCGAGTGCGACGACTGTTTGTTTGATGACAGGAGATATTTCGTCTTGCCCTCGTTCACTGCCAGACCCATTTCTTTTGCTTCCTTATCCAGTCTGGAGAAGGCAGAACTAACGGCGCGGGTGTTGAGGCCGATGATATCAATATCATCGGCATACGCCAGCAGTTGTACACTCTTATAGAAGATGGTACCTTCTCTGTTGAGTTCTGCAGCTCGAACTATTTTCTCCAGAAGCAGGTTGAAAAAGTCGCACGATAGGGAGTCGCCTTGTCTGAAACCTCGTTTGGTATCGAACGGCTCGGAGAGGTCCTTCCCGATCCTGACGGAGCTTTGAGTGTTGCTCAGCGTCAGTTTACAAAGCCGTATTAGTTTTGCGGGGATACCAAATTCAGACATCGCGGCATAGAGGCAGCTCCTTTTCGTGCTGTCGAAAGCAGCTTTGAAATCGACGAATAGGTGGTGAGTGTCGATTCTCCTTTCACGGGTCTTTTCCAAGATTTGGCGCATGGTGAATATCTGGTCGGTTGTTGATTTACCAGGTCTAAAGCCACACTGATAAGGTCCAATCAGTTTGTTGACGGTGGGCTTTAATCTTTCACACAATACGCTCGACAGAACCTTATATGCGATGTTGAGGAGGCTAATCCCACGGTAGTTGGCGCAGATTGTGGGGTCTCCTTTTTTATGGATTGGGCACAGCACACTTAAATTCCAATCGTTGGGCATACTTTCGTCCGACCATATTTTACAAAGAAGCTGATGCATGCACCTTATCAGCTCTTCGCCGCCGTGTTTGAATAGCTCGGCCGGCAATCCGTCGGCCCCTGCCGCTTTGTTGTTTTTCAGACGGGCAATTGCTATTCGAACTTCGTCATGGTCGGGCAATGGAACATCTGCTCCATCGTCATCGATTGGGGTATCGGGTTCGTTTTCTCCTGGTGTTGTGTGTTCACTGCCATCCAGCAGGCTGGAGAAGTGTTCCCTCCATAATTTAAGTATGCTCTGGGCATCGGTGGCTAGATCACCTTGGGGGGTTCTACAAGAGTATGCTCCGGTCTTGAAACCTTCTGTAAGCCGCCGCATCTTTTCGTAGAATTTTCGAGCATTACCCCTGTCGGCCAGCTTATCAAGCTGTTCGTACTCACGCATTTCGGCCTCTTTCTTTTTCTGTCTACAAATGCGTCTCGCTTCCCTCTTCAACTCTCGGTATCTATCCCATCCCGCACGTGTTGTGGTCGATCGTAACGTTGCGAGGTAGGCAGCCTGTTTTCTCTCCGCTGCGACACGGCACTCCTCGTCGTACCAGCTGTTCCTTTGCACTTTCCGAAAACCAATGGTTTCGGTTGCAGCTGTACGTAAGGAGTTTGAAATGCCGTCCCACAGTTCCCTTATACCGAGTTGTTGACGAGTGCTCTCAGAGAGCAGGAGTGCAAGCCGAGTAGAAAATCGTTCGGCTGTCTGTTGTGATTGCAGCTTCTCGACGTCGAACCTTCCTTGTGTTTGTTGGCGTGCGTTTTTTGCTGCACAGAGGCGGGTGCGAATTTTGGCTGCAACAATATAGTGGTCCGAGTCGATGTTAGGACCACGGAGCGCACGCACATCTAAAACACTGGAGACGTGTCTTCCGTCTATCACAACATGATCGATCTGGTTGGTGGTTTTTCGATCCGGAGACAGCCAGGTAGCTTGATGTATCTTCTTATGCTGGAATCTAGTACTACAGATAACCATATTTCGGGCCCCGGCGAAGTCGATCAGCCTCAACCCATTTGGGGATGTTTCCTCGTGGAGGCTGAATTTACCGACCGTAGTGCCAAAGATACCTTCTTTGCCCACCCTGGCGTTGAAGTCGCCAAGCACGATTTTGACGTCGTGGCGGGGGCATCTCTCATAAGTGCGCTCCAAGCACTCATAAAAGGCATCTTTGGTCACATCGTCCTTCTCTTCCGTCGGGGCGTGGGCGCAAAACAGCGATATGTTGAAGAACCTCGCTTTGATGCGGATTGTGGCTAGACGTTCATTCTCCGGAGTGAATGATAGTACTCGGCGACGGAGTCTCTCTCCCACCACGAATCCAACACCAAACTTGCGCTCCTTTATATGGCCACTGTAGTAAATGTCACAAGGACCTACTCGTCTCTGTCCTTGTCCCGTCCACCGCATTTCTTGGACGGCGGTGATGTCAGCCTTTATCTTTACGAGGACATCTACCAGCTGGGCAGCGGCACCTTCCCAATTAAGGGACCGGACATTCCAGGTGCATGCCCTCAAATCATAGTCCTTATTTCGTTTGCCGTGGTCGTCATCAAAAGGGGGGTCTCTCATCCGAGGCTGTTTAAACTTTTGCATTGGGGGTGTTTTTTTACGTGGCGGGTCCCAAACCCAGCGCACAACCCTATGCAGGGGGTGTTTCGCCTTCTCACTTTAGCTCGCCTTCAAACGGATGTTCTTAGGCTACCCAGAGGATACTTGGTCAAAAACCGGAAGTCGTGAGCTGCTTGAGTCATATGTAAAAGAATCGTTTCTGGCCACTCCCAAGTGGCCACGAAGACGAAATAGACATAGATAGTCTTATTAAATAATAATAATAATAATAAGATAATAATATAATAATATAATATAATAATGATAATAATATAATAATGAGGTAATAAGAATAAAAAGTAATAACAATAAATAATAATTATGAATAGCACATTTGTACGTTAACTTGCAAGACTCAGTGTACACTGTTGTTGTGCCGAACGACATGCTCAAATTCGTGCTTTCGCTGCTTCACACACAAATAGTAATAGTATGCGTGTACAAATGTAACAATATGTGTGAGTGCCCACCTCTGGTGTAAAGTCATGACACCTGCGCATAGCATATTAAACATTTACACGGATGGATCGAAAATGGAGAACGGATTTAGTGCGGGAATATACTGTACGAAACTAGAAAAAAGGCAGTAATTTAAGCTGCCGGTTTACTGCACTAAAGAAGCTTTTGCTATTGAGAAAGCCGCGGAGATGGCCTCTAATGCATGAGCAGGCAATTCCAGGGCTTACCATCTACCTATACATTCAAGTCGTAACCTAGTTTCACATATCGGCCAAACGTGTCTTGGGAATAAGGCAGCAGTGGAAAGTATTGCCAGGAAGAAGCGACTTCACTTCTACTAAGTGCCGGATCACATCGATAGAAATGAGATAGTGGAAGAGATTGCAAAGAGTTGTGTACGGCTGCCGTCTAGAAACGTGACTGACATTGGTAAATGCATAAATTGTCTATAATACGATTTATACGGGGCATGGCGATCAAATGATCTACCGGGATGCAATAAATAAAAGATAAAAAGGACAGTAGGAACACAGTGTGGTGGCGGCATTTGTCTGCAGAATGGGCTGACAGATCAAAAAGACTGCAGAAAATGTCAAGAGCGTACCAACAGACAAACAATGAAGCATATCTTTTGCATTTGTCCTGCATTAGCAATGCAACGCTTCAAGCATGCCTCACGTTAAAAGACCCTGAAGAGGTACCGTTAGTGAGGCCGCAAAACCTATTGAAATACGCGTCAAACGCTGGCATGTTGAAAGAGTGCTACTTCTCATGAACTACAGAAACGCACTATACGAGTATCTGGCATCGCCAAAGAACAAAACTGGGTTATTAGCCGACCAGATAGTGCACAGTGTTTCTAAACTCAACTAAAATAACTTAAAAGTAGTAAGACTTGCCTGAATATATAAGTTAATATATTTATACAAATGCATTAATATCGAACTGTAAATCTAATTTTCAACATTACCGTCATTCGTGAAACATTTGTAATCAAAGTTATGTGGATATTTCTTTTTGTACGATGTGCTTGCCAACTCTTCTGTAGACATCATCCCTTGACTTACTGCTATTTGGCCGAATAACAGCACAAGAGCAGCAAACCAACAAAGTTGAAGAGTTGGCCGCAGTGTTCCCAACGAAATACGCTGCATATTTGAACCGAGATTCAGTCTTAAATTCTGGTAAATTAAATGCTTAGAACCGGCAGTCGTAGTACCGCTTTTACTTCAACGTTTGTGCATAAGTTGCTTCCTCGCCGTCCTCGTGTTTATTTCATTCCATTTATTTCGTCAATATTTTAGCATCTTTTTATTGTCTTTTTCAAATTTTCGTTCGATTGATATTTGCACATAAGTGTCAAATTTTTTTCTCGCAATTTTTATCCGATTTTTATATCAGTGGAGGAATGGCAGCCGTTCTTTTTTTTTCTTATTTACTTTACACTAAAAATCTTTATGTATATCGATTCCGGATACAATTGAATTGTTAATTAATGTGTTCTATAAGTCAGTATACTTTTGTTTTCTGAAAATGAAGAATGGAAAAAGAAGAATGATTAATATAATGTTTAGAGTTTAAATGGACTAAATATCTTTTAAGACAAGAAAAAACAAGTAAGGAAGGTCTAAGTTCGGGTGCAACCGAACATTTTACACTCTTGCAACTTGCAAAAATCATAGCCAGGGAAATACTTTAACTCATTTACAACCATTGTACTCGCTTGTGTACAGAAAATCAGTCAAGTTTAGGCATGTGGCGTAACTCTATGCTAAGTATTTGCACACAAATTTTTGATCATATGCGTAGTTTTATTCCTAGAAACAACAAAAAAAATACATTCGCTTGATACGCTGAACCCAATGGTTGCGACAGACGACAACCGACATCTGTCAAATATTAAAATACACACGTTCTTATGGACACTGTTATTTTGTCAGCTGCACGACTATGCGACGGTAGGCCGACAGTTGTCGTTCTCGCTAAATTTAAAATTTTCCTATATTTGCCTGCGACAGTAGGACGACAGTAGAGTTGACAGTAGAATGGAAGATAGAGAGATGAGGAAGAGTGGTGATGCCACTAATATGTAAAATGTAAAATTATTCACAGCTCTTACAAACTTGACGTTATTTTACAAATAAAAGCATAAAATAGCTCTATTATAGCTCTGTTATACCATTTGTAATAACAATTGATAATATAAAACAAAAATATATACCTATTTACTTATTTTTTGCATAAAAACTTTCACTTTGAACAAAATATTAAAATTTCATTGAAGTGCAAGGTATTAGTATGGCCACAACGAAATTGTGTACATGCAAAATGGAGAGCTGTGTTGTCTTGTGTACATGCGTTCAGGTAGTAGGATGCACAACGCCGTTTTCAGTTCACTGTCGTGATGCAATGTTGTGTCGCAACCATTGTGTTCAGCGTATCATACGCGTATCATACACTGAACACAATGGTTGCGACACAACTGAAAACGGCGTTGTGCATCCTACTACCTGAACGCATGTACACAAGACAACACAGGAAGGTGATGAAGATAACATAAATGAAATAAACTTGCCTGGCGACGTTGCTGGATGCGTTGAAGTGTTCAATAACAGCATAAACTTTGACAGCGAAGATGAAGTACCGCTTGCCCAGCTACAAAGAATGGGTACTGAAATACGTTCTGTGAGCCCTATTTGGAACAACGAAGCATGCAACTTGACAATGGATTCGACTACTATATATATAGAAAATAAGATGAAAATGGATTTGGATGGTAAAAGTCCCGTTGAGATATTTGAGACATTGTTTGATAAAGATGTTGTACAACTGATCATAGAACAAACTCATTTGTATGCTTCTCAAAAAAATTCGCATAAATTTATATTCAACGAAGATGATCTAAAAGTCTTTTTAGGCATTTTATTTTACTCTGGTTACCATTCAATGCCAAGAGAATCTATGTACTGGCAATTGGATGAAGACACGTTATCACCTCTTGTAAGCAATAACATTTCTAAAAACAGTTTTTTGGAAATAAAACGCCACATTCATTTTACAAACAATAATGAAATTATATATATATATATTTTCCCGTAGTTCCTAGGTGGAACATAGGGCCTGAAATTGACAAGTCTGATAAAGTGGCAAAAACTCGTCTACTATCGAATCTATTATGCGAAAAGTTTCAAAGGTGTGGTTTTATGCACGAAAGGCTTTCAATTGACGAGGCAATGGTAAAATATTTTGGCCATCATTCAGCGAAACAATTCATCAAAGGAAAGCCCGTAAGATTCGGATTTATAAATTGGATGCTCACAAGTAGCTGTGGGTACTTGTACCAATTTGATACTTACTGTGGTGCTAAAAATGTTGATAGTGATACAAGACATCTTCCCCTTGGATCTCGAGTTGTGCTCGATCTAATAAAAACCATAAATAACCCAAGCGATCATATTATCAATTTTGACAATTTTTTTACAAGTCATGAACTTCTACGTATGTTGCGTGAGAAAAACTTCAAAACCGTAGGAACAACGAGAGAAAATAGAACTAAAAAATGGCCTTTCAATCCAAAAAAATATTTCCAAGAACAAGCAAGAGGATATTTCGAGATCAAATACGACCACAATAATAGAATATTGTCTGTCAAGTGGAATGACAATAATGTCGTAACTATGGGAACTAATTTTGATACGGTGGAACCGTTGAAATACGTAAAACGTTGGTCAAAACTGGAACAAAGAAAGATAAGTATACCTCGGCCAAATTTACTTTCAAATTACAACCACGGTATGGGCGGTGTTGATCTACATGACCAGGCCGTAAATGTACACAAAATTGGGATTCGAGGCAAAAAATGGTGGTGGCCGCTGTTTACTTCGATGATGTGCTCCACAATGGTAAACGCGTGGAATCTGTACAAAGACGTGAATAATAGTACCAAAGATTTGCTTGAGTTTCAATGTGACATTACGCGATATTACCTACGACACTACACATTGAAAAGATATTCTAAGCGCGCGTTAGCTTCAAGTGTTTCTACAGCTGGAGAAGCACATTTTCCAAAGAGAATCCTCAAGCCTCTTAGATGCAGAGTCTGCTGGATTTGCGAGCTATGTGGTACTGCTTTGTGCGTGGAACGCGACTGTTAAAATAGCCCACTCATAAATATTTTATACACTTTTGACCATTGTACTCGTGTGGGTACAGCAAAATTTTCGTATATGTAAGAAAAAAAAAAAATTTTCTTGTTCATTTCTGCGATGGTATAAATCAATAAAAAACTGAACATTTTAAATAAACTTATTTTTTTACTCCTTCGTTGTAAATGGGTTAAGCTGTTAACCAATCATGTATGATTTGTGTACTGAAAACTGAAGGAATCAAATGTAATTTAAAACTGTGCTATATGGGAAGTAGGCGTGTTTATTGTTCATTTTCGCAACATGACATAGAAATATGAAAAGAATACCACATGTCAAATTTTGTCGAAATTATGCATTGGGTTCCGAGATATGGGATTTCACCAAAAAGTAGGTGGTGCCACGCCCATCATCCAATTTTTACCCCGGTCCCTGTAAAACTTTTTTTATACCTTCCCGGCGGCAAATTTTTACGTCTCTGGCGCATTTTTTGTTATTGATTTATCGCGCTTTTAGTAGTTTTAAACAGTACCGTTATATGGGAGGGACATTAGAGGTTTTCGGTTAATGGCAATTTGGGTGCGTGCAACTTTTTTTTGTACTAAGAAACCTACATACCAATTTTTATCTCAATTTTTACTCAACAGCTTGCACGGACGGACGAACAGACAGAGAGTCAACCGGATTTCAACTTTTCTCGTCACTCTGATCATTTATATATATATTTGTATATAATCCTATATCTATCGTGATTAGTTTTAGGTGATACGTACAATCATTAGGTGAACGAAGCTATAATACTCTGTAGCAACAGAGTATAATAAGATATTCGACTATACTTCGTTTGCATTAAGGTAAACTGGGTTTATTTAAACAATCAGTTGTATGGAAGCTATACACTCGTTCGATTTTATTGTATTTTCTTGTCAACTTTCTATTAATCGTAAGTAAAACCCTTTCAAAATGGCCTGCAAATAACTGCTTAATTGGAAGAGTTATACCACAAAATCTCATTTTCGAGGAATCGATTGTATAGCAGTTGTGTATACATATATGCTATATCAGTCGACTGTGATTATTTTCATTTATGTACTATACGTACAAATATAGTATCACTCTTGTCAACAGGTGCTACTTTGCACTGAGTAGACAAATTAAAAAGTAAAGTTCTCTGTCGACGAATAAAGACCAAACTCTACAAGTCCCTCATCATTCGGACCGAAGAGCTGTTACGATATATACTATGTAGTACTATGAGCAAAAAATAGTAAGACTTTGTTCATAATTTAAAAATGTTGTATTTATTCTTCAAAATCTATATCGTCCCCCACATAGTAATCTCCCTTGGCCATAGTACTCTTGTGCCAACATCTTTTCCAATCCTCAAAATAGTTGTTAATGTCTTATTTCGGAATAGCCTTCAATACACGGAGCGATTCACGTTTAATGCCTTCAATTGACTCAAACGGTTTCCACGGCGCGGTCGTTTGAAATTGCTGAATAGCCAGAAGTCACAAGGAGCTAAGTCAGGTGAATACGGTAGTTGCGACACGATAATAGTTGAAAATTTGGCGAAAAGCTCACAAAGCGTCAATGCAGTATGCGACGGTACATTTTTTGGTACACGGCTTCTTATGTATAGCTTCGCGTAAACGACGCATTAGACTCAATACTACATACTTGATTGTTGATGGTTTGGCCAGTTAGAAAGAATTAGGAGTGCACCATACCTCGATAATCGAACAAAACTGTCAACATAACCTTAAATTTTGACCTGCTTTGATGTATTTTTTTTCCGATCAGCTTAAATTCAAGACTCATCGCAGGTAACAAATACCTTTCATGACATCCTGGTAGTCGGAAAGCATTATTTTATAAACGTTGACGCTGTTTTTAGTGAATTTGGAGCCAATCATGTTTTCACTTTTCTTATATGATCTTTCCAAATGGTTTTCACTCCTCCTTCCGATATTTTAACTATGCCGATAAGATCTATGACTGTAAATCGACAGTTGTCATGCACTAATTGCTTTTTTCGTGGTTTGCCGTCTATGCTTTCTGAAGCCTGTTTGTATAATTTGTACTAACCAAAAACACTTGCAAAAAAAAAATATTTCGACGAATGTGTTTTCGCACGAAATTTAAACCGCCTTAGTCTTACTATTTTTTGCCCACAGTATTACGGCGACATTGACATACATAGTTCAACGAATCAAGAGACACTACCTGCGCTAACTAGGTCATGTCGTCCGGATGGAAGAGAGCACTCCAGCCTTGAAGGTTTTCGAAGCAGGGGAAGATCTCCACTCCGTTGGAGTTGTCAGGTAGAGAAGGACCTGGCTGCACCTGGTACCTGGAATTGGCGCCAAATTACGAAAAGAAGAAAGGTAAGTTTAGTCATAAAACTTAAAAATTTAATATGTTTTAAATTAGACAAAAAGTTAATTTCAAAATCCAACCAATTGAAAAATCAATAGGAGAAGAATTCACCATCATCAGATATTTAAAATTTGCTTAAAACTTTTTTCGTGTAGCAGTCACACGCATCCACAAAAATAGAATTTTTTAATAAAACTAAATGAATTTTTGTTTTGAATCTTTTTTCTTACTTATCCAAAGACCTGAATAGAAATTGATTCAGCATATATTTAATATTTTGCTAGTAAATAGATTTAGAAAACGAAGTAAATTAAAATATTCATTTTCCACCCTTATTGCTCATTCCACGAATTCTAAAACAAATCTTCGCAACCCATACGAAATTTTTTTATTTCAATATCTGCAAATATCCATATTTATTGCCCCAAGTATACATTACTTCTTTTACATTGCATTACTTCACTTATATATATATCAGAACAGCAACACATTCATTCATAGCCCACACTGAGTTGAGAATATTGACATTGCAATATTAATCTTAGTGTTTCAGTTACATAACCTCACTTGATTGATAAGTGCGATTACTAAATTCAATTCATTGATCAAATTCGTATGAATTCGATTATTTATATGTAAACATTTTACAAATCACTAGTAATAAAACAGCAAAATGTAACAATGTAAAACAAGAGATAACAGTAAATACGAATTGTAGCATTTGAATCACTGATAAATATCATAAATTATCAGGTTACACTATTGAAATACAGAAATATTCATGAAAATTGTTAAAATTGATAATGTAAAGAGACAGTTGGGTTTGATGGGAGCCTAATAGTTATAGTTAGTGTAGGTCTTTTCTACTATTTTATTCACTTTTTAATTGACGAATAGAATTTTTTGTTGTAAGTGTAAGTTTAGTAAAGGCCACATTTATATATTATGAATTATGGGGAATAGGTCTACATCGCATTCTTCAACGATTTCAATGCAGTAGTCGGTAACTTGTTCTCTTCTGACTTTTGCTTTCAATGGCACTGTCAGTGATCAAGTTCACCTTTGAGCTTCAATCCAAAAGGCCTTTGAATCTATCTATGAAATAATAAGATTTTCCATTTCTTTGGTTTCAAAGTTTTCATTGTTTTTCTCTCGAAATTTCGATAATTATGTAACTGAGTATTGACATCAAAGTAACACTGGGGTCTATGGAAATGAAAGTATTAAAAACCATAATGTATTATGCTAAGAAGCATGTTATTTCACCACTTATTTTCGAATAAATGCAGCGTCGAAGTGCAGTGCTTGCATAAAATTCTTTTTGTTTTTCAAAATGTTGCATTGAAAAATATTTTTGTGTTCAAAACAACGTATTGTAATTTAATAGCGGACTTACATAAGGCCACTCATTCTGGTTATGGCATTATATATTTTAAGCGCCTTTAATGGCATCGAACAGTGAAAAAGGCAAGAGTCGCGTGCTTTTTTTGCTGAGCCATTACTTTTATGCAGCACTGTATGTTTTCCTGTATCGAATAACAAAAGTTCATTGTTTCACATAAATGCCTGTGGAAAATGCCAATGCCGCTCTTTAGTTGAAAACAAAATATTTTTAAAGAAAAGTCGCGTGGATGGCAAAATTGTTGTCAACAAGTTTTATTTTTTATTCAATAAAGCTTTGTCTAATTGAGCTTAGGTGTGCATACTTTTCTTTGAGCTCCTCCTAAATAAACAGAATATGAATTTTTTGCGAGTTGAAAGACATTGTGAACCGCATAACAAGATCTTTTTACTCAACGTTACGACGTTAGGAATAAGATTCAAATATTCTAATTTTTAATTTTAATTTCCAAAAGCTGTTTTTCTGTTATACTTCTTTCTTAATCACACTATTGCACCGAAATTATTAAAAATGTTTTTATAAAAGACCGAAATGGAGATCGAATCATACTTTTTCAAACTAAATTAAATAGTTTGAAGGCTGTAAGGTTTCGAAAAATGTGTAAGATTTCCCAGGGAACTGGTTAAGACTGAAGGCGGATTTTCTTTACCAATAACTCCTTTGGAGCAGTATAGAGCAATCGATGCCTTCCTTACACTTTTCACGATATTTCACGAAAAATACCTGTCTAAGCTGAGATCTAGATACTTAGATGTTTATCCGCTAACCGAAAACAGGTTGCTCCCATCATTAGCAGAGATGTCTCCTATCAGCGCTTGGAGCGAACCTATGAGAGCTGCCCCCCACGATATCAAAATCCTGCTTGGCGACTTTAACGCCAGAGTGGGCAAAGAAGGTATCTTTGGCACTATGCTCAGTAAATTCAACCTAAATGGTGAAGCATCCCCAAATGGGTTGAGACTGATCGACTTCGCCGTGGCCTGAAATATGGTTGTCTGTAGTACTAGATTCCAGCATAGAAAAATTCTTCAAGCTACCTAGCTGTCTCCGGATCGACAAACCACCAACCAGATCGATTATGTTGTAATAAACGGAAGACACGTACGCTCCGAGGTCTTAACATCAACTCGGACCACTGTCTTGTTGCAGCCAAAACAGGCACCCGCCATGGAAGGTTCGACGTCGAAAAGCTAAAATCTCAACATACAGCCGAACGATTTTCTGCTCGATTTGCACTCCTGCTCTCTGAGAGCACTTATCAGCAATTTGGTATAGGGGAATTGGGGAACAGCATTTCAAGCTCCTTACGTACAATAGCAAACGAAAACATGGGAAAGATACCATAAGTTGAAGGAGGGAGCGAGACGCATGTGCAGACAAAAAACAAGAGAGGCCGAAATGTGTGAGTACGAAGAGATTGATAAGCTGGCCGACAGGGGTAATGCCCGAAAATTCTGCGAAAAAATGCGGCGGCTTACAGAAGGTTTCAAGACCGGAGCATACTCTTGTAGAACCCTCAAAGGTGATCTAGTCACCAATGCCCAGAACATACTTAAATTATGGAGGGAACACTTCTCCAGCCTGCTGAATGGCAGTGAACGCACAACGCCAGGAGAAGGCGAACCCGATTCCCCAATCGATGACGATGGAGCAGACATTCCATTGCCCAACCATGAAGAGGTTCGAATAGCAATTGCCCGCCTGAAGAACAACAAAGCGGCAGGGGCCGACGGATTGCCGGCCGAGTTTTCAAACACGGTGGCGAAGAACTGGTAAGGAGCATGCATCAGCTTCTTTGTAAAATATGGTCGGACGAAAGCATGCCCAACGATTGGAATTTAAGTGTGCTATGCCCAATCCATAAAAAGGGAGACCCCACAATCTGCGCCAACTACCGTGGGATTAGCCTCCTCAACATCGCATATAAGGTTCTGTCGAGCGTATTGTGTGAAAGATTAAAGCCCACCGTCAACAAACTGATTGGACCTTATCAGTGTGGCTTTAGACCTGGAAAATCAACAACCGACCAGATAGTCACCATGCGCTAAATCTTGGAAAAGACCCGTGAAAGGAGAATCGACACACACCACCTCTCCGTCGATTTCAAAGCTGCTTTCGACATCACGAAAAGGAGCTGCCTTTATTCCGCGATGTCTGAATTTGGTATCCCCGCAAAACTAATCGGCTGTGTAAGCTGACGTTGAGAAATACCAAAAGCTCCGTCAGAATCGGGATGGACCTCTCCGATCCGTTCGATACCAAACGAGGTTTCAGACAAGGCGATTCCCTATTGTGCGACTTTTTCAACCTGCTTCTGGAGAAAATAGTTCGAGATGCAGAACTAAATAGAGAAGGTATCATCTTCTATAAGAGCGTATAACTGGTGGCGTATGCCGATGAGATTGATATCATCGGCCTCAACACTCGCGCCGTTAGTTCTGCTTTCTCCAGACTGGACAAGAAAGCAAAGCAAATGGGTATGGCAGTGAACGAGGGCAAGACGAAATATCTCCTGTCATCAAACAAACAGTGGTCGCACTCGCGACTTGGCACTCACGTCACTGTTGATAGTCATAACTTCGAAGTCGTAGATAATTTCGTTTATCTTGAAACCAACGTCATCCTCGAAATCCAACGCACGTCCTCTCTCGACGAAAAAAGACAAAATTCTACAAGTCACTCTTCATCCCCGTCCTGCTGTATGGTGCAGAGGCATGGCGGATGATTTATGAGATATAAGATGACATTGACATAGCTCAGTGAATTAAAAGACAGCGACTACGCCGACTAAGTCATGTCGTTCGAATGGTTGAAAACACTTCCATACCCACCAGGGGAGTCAGAGGAAGAAGAACACCCCCACTCCGTTAGAAGGACGAGGTGGAGAAGAACATGGCATCGCTTGGAATCTTTGGAATCCAGTTGGCGCCAAGCAGCGAAAAGGAAAAACGACCGACGCATTGTTGTAAACTCGGCTATAACCGCGTAAGCGGTGTCTACGCTAATAAAGAAGAAGAAGTGAATAAAGACGGGGCCAATTCAGCCTTACGAAAATGAATGACGATTGTTTACGAAGCTGAAATAACCTTGTGTTAGCTCATACAGGATATCCAAGAAGTTTTCTTTAACTGGAAGAGCTACTTGCTCAAGCTTTTCCGGTAGATAATTGATAACTATAATCCGTTCCGCAAAGATAGTGTCATTGCGGGATGTCTTAGGACTAATGGAAATCTAATAATTGACAAAAACATGTTTTGAAGTAATACAGTTTTTGTAATTTTTTTCTGACCCCGACTAGTGTGCATATCTTGTAGATAAGATGGTTTAAATACTATAAATTTATGTGAGCGCGCACAAGAAATTGTTAATCAATTGAATCGAATTTGCTAATACGCATTCGTACATAGGTGAGTATCTCTAATTCTGCAACCTGCTTTGCCGTCAAATCTAACGAACTAATGCCAGTTTTGTTTTTTTAATTTTATTTTTGTTGCTATTTTGGCAAAACCCATTAAACGGGTAGTCAACCATCAACATCATAAATTTTATGCAACGCGCGAAGATCATTTCTGTCACTTCAAAGTCGTTAATTTACGTTTATTTAGAAGCTCGTGGCTCGTGGGTTGTAAGTTTTGGGTTAGTCTACATGTGCCGAATGAAAAGACATTGTCTCCAAGTGTTTTGCATTCTGATGTTAATTTCCAAATTCCGTGCATAAGTATGCGATCATTTTCGAAAGTTTATATGTACGCTATAGATAAATAAACTAAATATAAAAAGCTGAAAATCATGCGAATTTTGCTTAGATATATCTAAAATGACTTTCTAGGCACATAACTATCTACTAACATTTCTAATATAATTTTAATGACGTCATCGTGAACAAATTTTGCAATAAAACGGAATCCTTTAAACGCTTTGTTGAATAATTAAATTTTTATCAAGAAATTCCAGTAGTTAACCGGTTCCCGAATAGTTTACTGAGGACTTATTATAGATTAAAGATTGTACTAATGTATTATTGAAATATTAAAAATGAAATGATGAATCGAGAATAGTGTTCTTCATAGAAAACATTTTTAATTACTTCAAAACAAAATAATATTAAAAAAGAAAAAACGTTAATTCAACTACACCGAAGCTAAAGGGTGATCCATTTCGAGGTTCTCTTCTTTTTTCAAAGAAAACAAAAACTTCACAATTCCTTTAATAATATTCTAAGGAACATTCTTTGGCTTTTATCCCCATCCGTTTAATTCAAGTTCCGATGACTCGTTCGAACATTTCGACTGGTAACTGGCGAATGGCACGCATGATGTTTTGCTCCAAGGCTAAAATCGCAGTTGGATTGTCTGCATAGACTTTAGTCTTTACATATTCCCACAA
This sequence comes from Bactrocera zonata, assembly GCA_037783105.1. Lineage (NCBI taxonomy): Eukaryota > Metazoa > Arthropoda > Insecta > Diptera > Tephritidae > Bactrocera > Bactrocera zonata. The sequence continues at coordinate 1,980,012 of JBAWJQ010002358.1, forward strand.
GAAAAAGTTGAACGGTGTCATATCCCATGATCTTGATGGCCAATCGGTGGGTCCAAAACGTGAAATTATCTGCTCACTTAAGAGTTCTCCTAATAAATACATTGTTGAAACCAAATGTCGTCGAGATCACGAGCTTCAATTTCAGGCATCAAATAGTCGGTTATCATGTCGTGATAGCGCTCGCCATTGACGGTTACATTCTCACCGGCATCATTTTTAAAGAAATATGGACCGATGATATCACTTGTACGCTTTCAATTTAAGATATCGACGAAAAATGGTCCAAATCGTTCCATAAGTCAGTCCAAGTTGCTGCGAACGGCGCCGAATCGACTCTTCACGGTCTTCGAATGCACTTTCAGCTACGGCTGCTATACAATTTTCATCACTGCGTGCTAGAAGAAGCTGAGCCTCAACATGGGTGATGGTGTTGCAAATAGTACACTCAGTATGCCGATTATGTCGACCATAAATAGAGCGAAGCGCACGAAACACATTTTTTACAGAACGTGTTCAGAAGTAAGTCATTCCACGATGAAAGGCAGACCAATACTGAACAAAAATGATATGCAAACTTGACTTGATTTTCGTCATTCAGTTTGTATGGCAGTTATATGCTACAGTGGTCCGATCTGCAAAACTTGTTCAAGGATTATAACGTTGCCTTGGATAACAATCCATGCCAAATATCAATCGTTGAGTTTGTATGGCAGCTATAGGCTATAGCAGCCCGCAGCCCGATATCAGCGGTTCCGACAAATAAGCAGCTTCTTGGAAATAAAATTACGAGTGCAAAATTGCAAATCTATATCTCAAAAACTGACGGACTACTTCGTACATACAAACAAAAAGTCGACATTCTAAATCGACTCAGCTCTTCACACTGTTTACTACTTATACAGGTATGTGTATAGCTTTATGCGGTCTCCGACATTTTCTTCTGGCTCTTACAAACTTCACGCCAAACTTTATATGCCCACTGTATTCCTAATATATTTTCAATATTTTCCTCTTCTTGCGTTCTATTTCAATAGGCAAGCAGATGTAAATACGCTTGTAAATAAAATTTAATATTTTGTTTATTTTTACCACCAATTTTTTATCATTTATTTTTATTTTATGCTGCAGACGTTTCGCTATCACGGTTTGTGGTTAGAGTTTCAGTGGTTCTGCTTATTTCGTACGCGATAATTTTGTTTATGAAAGCATTTGATTTTGTAACAAAGCAAAAAATAAAATAAAAATCGGAAATTCTTATGAAACTGTTAGATTTTATTTAAAACGAAATTTGAGTAGAAATATATGCTAATATAAATTATGCAAAATAAGGGCGCGTGTGAGGAAGGACTGGTAATATTCGACATTAATGCAGATCGATTTTGCAAAGCATGTTTATTATATATAATATTTGATTATTATTGTTTAACGGTTGTCAAATGGGAACATTGAAGTCAAATAAAGCTATTAAAACTTTTATTCAAAAATTTATATATATTTTTGTTTTTATCTAAATATTTTGTTTCTATTACCTCATTAGCACCTTCTAGAAAGTTAAATTGAATTATTATTATAATTAATATATTATATTTCCTATCGACTTTTTTAAATAACAACTTTTAAGCAGGCTTTCTTAAATATTATGTATTCAACTATAAACCTCTTAAAGTTCAAGGATTATTATATTGAAGAATAAAATAAATAAAATAATCACTAATTTGTTTATATAATTTTTTATTGCTTTTTGAGTGTACGTAAATTTGAGTCATGTGATAACTTTCACAAAACTTTTATAGATCACTAGAGGCACTCTAACTTAGTCAAGTATTCACAAGTAGTACGAGGGTGATTCATTAAATCTCAACGTGTTTAAAATATCTGGCTAGTAACTAGGCTAGGCGTCTAAGTTTGAGAGCCACAGAACTATTGAACGAATTTAACAACGTATAAACAGAAATATATGGGAGAATTCAGTATACACCAAGTATATATACCATCAGTTATATTTATTAAAAAAATATCAGAAGAACTGAATAGCTTTTGTCATTTTCTGAGGCGCTGAAGAAAGTTTGAACCGAATAATACGATTTTTACGATTATTACGATACTATCTTGTAAGGTTTGCGAATACGCAGCAATATAAATATGATTTAACATTGGAGTGATACTTCCTAGGAATTCTGAAAGCATTTTGAAACTCAATCTGTGGTTGACAGCATGATCAAAGCAATGGGATCAGTTTTGTGCTCTTTTTACGTTAAAAAAAAACTCAGTTGCGAGAATAATCTGGTACATGTAATTTTGCAAATTTTTTTTTTCTAAGGTAGATTGTTGAGGCCTGAGACATGTGTGGTCGAGACCACGATTATATCTCAACTTGGTAACCTTGTAAAATTGGGTATAAAAACATTACGTTAAGAGATTTAAGGGAATATAGGAGCATAGGAGAGATTTCCATAAGTCATTTTTCAGTCGTTCCACTTTCAGATCTGCCAAAACTAAAATCCACTCCTGAAGTCTCGCATAAAATTTTTAAACATGTTGCAAGGAAGCACAGCCGCCCCAAATTACTGGATATATCACAAAAAAGTTCTCCTCGAAATGATTGTTGTTAATGCCTAAATAGTTCAAGTTTGCCACGAAGTTTGAACACCCAGAAAGAAACGTCAGAGCCCCTATAAAATACTCGTACATATAGATTTAGAGTCTGTCAAGTAAGAGCGTGGTCGTGTTAATTTATAAAAAAAATTATTTTATGAAACTTTCATATTTATATATACATCATACATATTACAAACAATGATGCAATTGGGTCAATAATATGTCCAGTTACCACCGGCGTCGATAATTGCCTGGCATCTCCGAGGCATGCTTTCTACTAATTTGACGGCGTATTCTGGCGGCAAGGATCTTCAGATCCGACGAATTTCGTAAGACAACTGCTTCAAAGTGTATGTGTGTCTTCCACGACGCTTCTGTTTAATATATGCCCTCACATTTTCAGTAGGGTTTGCATCGGGCGACTGCGACGGCCAATCCAATGTAACGATGCCAGATTGAATTTTTCACTGAGTACAGAGCTTGCTGCGGTGTTTAGGATCGTTGTCCTCCTGCAGAATCTAATCTTAATTTTTTCTGATGAACCATCGTTTGGCAGATGGCAGTAAAGCCTTTTTGTAGATTTTTATAATTTTCTCGGCATTTAGGTTGTCAGTAAAGAGGTACAAAGTGCCGAATCCTTGCTTTGGGAAGCAACCCCAAAGATGCACCTTTATTCCATGTTTTGCAGTCCGCTGAACAAGCCTATTGGTGGAAGTTGACAGGCTCGCGTGGGAACAGAACGTGCCCATTTAGAACGTAAAAATGACATTTTCAAAATCTCTATCAATATTCTCATGCGCCCAAGCGAGTCGCTTTGTCGCAAGTTTTTCAGTCAACAGAGGCTTTTTCATTGTGTTGCGCCATTTTAGATCATGAGTATGAAGAAGGGTTCGGATAGTTTCGTAGGATATATCTAAATCTTTTGCCATTAATTTTACTTGTCCTTGCCGCAGTGTTAAAGCAGGATTCCGCGAAAACAGATTCACTATTCTTTTTTCATCTTTTTTGTTCACTTTTCCTATCGAACCACGTTCTGGTAAATCATTTACATTTTTAGCCACTATATATCGCTGTATTCACTTCTGTACAAATGCCTTCGACTTTCTCATATATTTAGCAGCCGCTGATTGCGACATTTTGGGAGCTTTCGTGTGGATGCAACAGAACACAGCTTCGTAGCGCGACGCGTACTTAGCACTCATGGCCTTTAATGTGATTCTCTCTCAAAAGATCAACGTCAACTGAACCTTTGTTAACAATGCATCAAGGACAAAAATTCCCTCTATCGGCTCACGAAGGAATTAGAGCGAAATCTTTCATTAACTGTCAGTAAATGACTTACTTGACAAACTATAAATAGTCAGCGTGACAAGCTAAGTGGATTTAGTCAAGTCCGTTTGTCTTTCAGCCGCTCCGTCTGCATACTATATATACGAACTAGTCCCTTAGCTTTTGAAATATCGTATAGTTTCAGAACAATTCATGCGTCGTTTCTTTCCAAGAAGCTGCTAATTGGTTACAACTGCCGATATTGGAAAACTGTACCATAGCATATAGCAAGTAAAATATATAGTAAGTATATAGTATAGTAAGGAAAACTCCTTTACTTTACAAGTCATCGTTTAAAAATTTTGATGGATTACTTTCCAAGGCAGCAATACAATCTATTAATTGTTCAGATCGGCTAACTATAGCAAATACCTGTCGCACAATCTGACCAATCAAAATCAAGTTGTTGTATTAAAACTTTTTTATTTGTAAAGAGCAGCTTCGAAGCTTTTGAAGGGAAGTTTCGGTGCAGCAGAACGTTTTTATTTCCCGATTTTGTTATCATTAAACGCAGCAAATATTCACTGAATAATTTTAAAAAGTTTTCGTTGCTCAAATATAAATCCGAATCCAAAACCACTCTTTTTATCTGGACCCGGCTGTCGTTGGAACGCTTATGGCTGCCCATAGTAGATTAAAAAGCAAATTCTGATTTATCGAAAGGAGCTCGTATTAATGTTTCTGTTTTCTGTTCTGTTTTCTGTGGCTATTATTTGATTTTTATAGTTCCCGCCAGCGGCAGTTGAATTAAATATAAATTTTATAAACTATGTTGATGAAAAGCTACTCTGCAAAACGGCTATCAGTTTAATCTTGCTGACCAAACAGCAAATTTGGATTTATAACTCTTTTCCGCTGGCCACCTGTTCTTGCAAAGCGGCATTCCAAAGGCGTTCAGCATCTTACTCGTAAAATACGGGGGCGTCATGAAATGTTGCGCAGAAGATCTCTGATTTTTCAATATTTTTCTGAACTATGATATAAAGTCATTCGCTTAAAATTTATGCGCAACTTTTATTTCTTTTATTGTTGCATTCCTTTAGCGTTTCAAGAAAAACAAGTTCAGTAAATTTGTTTTCGGAATCTTATTTCAAGCGGTTTTTTGCTTTCTCTGCAGTTAATTCACACAACGACAGCAGTGACATCAGATAGCGGCTTACCAAAATCACTGTATTATGCAGCAACTATGCACTAATATTTGCATATGAATATAGGTACATACATATGTATATATGTATAGATTGTATACTAAAACAGATATTCATATAAAAATGTTAAATGTGGCTGACCGGCTCCGAACATTTCTTCTTCATGGAAGTTTAGTGTGGCTAATTCAGGCAGCTAAGCTACTAATCTTGACTTTTGAAAAACCAAAGCTACTTTTCTTTCTCTTAATATATGTATATACAAGTAAGTAAGGGCTAAGTTCGGGTGCAACCGAATATTTTATAATCTACAACTTGCGAGAATCAAAGCCAAGGAATTACTTTAAGGTGTAAAATCAATCATAAAGCGTAAAGTCAGCCGGATGTTCGAAAACCGTGCCAATAGTTATATAGGGGCTAGGACAAGTTCTCGCTTAAATTTAACTATTTTAGGTACACTGTTAGGAGTTAAACACGTTCTTTTATTTGCATTGGGATAACTGACATATTGGTCACCCCGAAGCTCAAACATTTTTTTTTATTAGGTATATGAGCGCTAAGGGAAGCATTGGTCCGATTCAACCCATTTTCGACATACAGACAAACCATTATAATAGAAAATATGTATATGTAACTTGAGTTCTGTATATCACACATTGACCGACATTCTCCATCAAAAGTCAACTATAGGAACAGGGGTCTAAAGGTTCGATACCTAGAGGCTTGAACAGATTTTATTGGCTTCAAATAAAGCTCTCTCTTACCAACTCGGTGGTCAAATTTAATGTTTCTGGTTTTTGATTTATCGCGCTTTTAGTAGTTTTTAACAGTACCGTTATATAGGGAGTGAGTGGGGTTATACTCTGATTTCATACATTTTCACACTTTCGGTAGAAGTTCTTATAAGACTTCTTCTCAACAAATTTGGTTGTTGTAGCTTAAGTGGTTTAGGGGATATATACATTAAACTTGTTAGAGGGCGGGTCCAAGCCCACTTTTTAAAAAAAATGTTGCCCACAGGTGCCCCTTACTACTACGATCCTCTGTACCAAGTTACAGCTTTATATCTTAATTTAGTGCTTAGTTATGGTACTTTATGGCAATTTGTGGGCGTGGCAATGGTCCGACGAACTCGAAATTTTTTATGTACTAAGGAACCCACATACCAAGTTTCGTCGAGACATCGCAGTTTTTACTCAAGTTACAGCTTGCACAGACGGTCGGACGGACAGACAGTCAACTGGATTTCAACTTTTCTCGTAAACCTGGTCATTTATATAAGTATATATAACCCTAAATCTATCTAGCTTAGTTTTAGGTGACACGTACAACTGTAAGGTGAACAAAACTATAATACTCTGTAGCAACTGGTTGCAAGAGTATAAAAATAATTTCAAAGATATAATACTGGGAACGTGTGGTATCATGAAGTTAAACTTACTAAAAAAATAAAAAATTAGACATATTATATTTAATAATAACTTACCTTTAAATCATTCGACGTCATATGGAATGCCTTCACTAGGTCCTAACTTTGGTAAAAATGCGAGAAATTTATATAGCTGGCAGACCAAGAACTTTTGAACTTGCTTATGAGCAGCTGGTTAAGTTGCAGTTATAAATCCAGAGCACAGACCCAATTCAAATAGCTAAAAACATAAAACGGATGTCAATGTAATGTATTAAAATGTTATGGAATATAAAGTGAATGCTTAATCTTGACTGGAGAGTTTTCAAAAATAAACGACAATGCACTAGAAAGTATAACAGTTAGCGAATTGAAAACTAATACTCTTTCTTGGAACCAAAGTTTATCTAAATGATATATTGAGACTTATTGGCCGATTATCCGTTGAAAGTTACCCAGATGAAGTTTCTATTACATACATATAGAGATATAACTAGGTTAAACTGTTTATCACAACTCAACGCTTTACTCTCTGGTTAACTTGAATTTTCTAACTAAAATGATTCCATAAGAATTTTGAATAAAGATTCTTTCTTAAAGATCTAAGAAACACACCCACCAAATTTTATAAAGAACTCTTCATTTTTAAGACTGAAGGTTAAACATGAATCACTCGAAGCTTGAGACTGATGAGTTTGAAAAAACAGCATACACCTTTCTGTATTACCGAACTAGCATCAGATCTGATCACATTTATTGCGGTGTATTTATGGACCATTGGATCAGATATGTATACTGACTGATCAACTTCTGAATGAACTCTTGTGGTAAAGCAAAAAATTTTGCCTGATTCTCTCTGCCGAAGTTGTCTTGAAAACGCGAGGTAAGATCTAAGCTTTTCTTCATTGACAGTTTTGAGACGAAGCAACTTGGGGAACTATGCAGAAATTAGCGGCCTTAGTAGACTTTTGGTAGGTTAAGAATATTTTGAAGATTATTGGATAAAGTCTTTCTATGTTGATTGTGAGTGATCACCAACAAAAACATGAAAAAACAATAACTTCGGCTACACCGAAACTATAATACCCTTCATAGGTGCATTTCTTATATCCGTTTAAATACCAGGTTTATGCTATAGTGATGCGATCTGAAAATAATTAAAAATTGTAGCGCTGCCTGTGACAATACGAGTAATCTAGGCCAAATTTCGTAAAGATATCTTGCCAAATAATAAAGTTTTCCATATAAGAATTTGATTTTGATCGGTCAGTTTGTATGGGAGATTTCTTTGTTTGTTCTTCATTTATCAGTTTAAATTGTTCATTTAATAATATTAAGTTGTCAAAAAAGTCTTGCGGTATTTTCGCTAGTTGGCGCTGAAAGCGCGTAGTTCTAGTTTTATTCGTCGCATCGGGTCATGCTATACCTTTTTGGAAAGCTCATTTCACGCCCTAACACGTGTTTGATTGATTGTCGTTTCTTTTAAGTCGTTCGTGATTTATAGCGTCGCAAACATGGAGCAAAATAAAGAGAAAATACGGCATATTTTACAGTACTACTACGATAAAGGCAAAAATGCATCTCAAGCCGCCAATAAAATTTCTGCAGTTTCCATTTCCACCGCACAACGATGGTTTCAACGTTTTCGTTCTGGTGTAGAGGTGGTCGAAGATGCGCCACGATCCGGAAGGCCTGTCGTCGAAAATTGCGATAAAATCGCTGAATTGGTCGAAAGAGACCGGCATAGTAGCAGCCGTAGCATCGGTCAAGAGCTGTATATGAGTCATCAAAAAGTTATAAACCATTTCAATAAATTCAATAATTCATTCAATAAAAATACCGCAAGACTTTTTTGGCAACCTAATCAACCTAATATTAATTAACAATATAAACACACTTAAAAAGAATATCATAACATACATAATAAGACGACTACCTAACACAATACCCCAATATGTACAATATTTACCGAAAGACATCAAAACCTGCACTAGCTCTCTCAGTACCATTGTAAGTTTGCAAATAAATAGGTTCAACACTTGAATTTTTTTTGTTGTGAAATATTACATTAAAAATTTTCCAATTCATTGAAAGTAAATATTTACATAGAGACTTGCATACCTATATATATGAATATTGTAAATAGCCGAGTGGTAAAGCACTCAGACGACGCCTCACTTATCTCCGTAAATACTTGGATTTGCATTTCGGAACTGCATTTTATTATTTATATGTGTCAAGCGCAAATAAACAAATAATAAATGTTATAGATAGTAGATACATAGATAGATATGTAACAGATTGCTACTACAGTTTGTTTTCTTTTGACGTAAAACGTTTATTAATACTCGTAAATGGCACTTAAGTTAGGTGAAAGGGTCGATATTGGCGATAAACTATTTGAATTAGACAAAGTGCTTTGAGCTAGTCACAATTTTATTGAGGCGGCTAATTCGACAAATGAAGATGGAAGGTTTGGTCCGAAAAGATTTTTAGCCTTATCATAAGTATGCCTATTGGACGATGTGTATAGCAAGAACTAACTGCGGCAAGATGAAACTTGTTAAGAGCTAGTAGCTTTCAGCGGATTTCCTACGTTTTACTCCAGGAGGTAGTTAACTTCTACTACAATTTCAGCTTTAACTATAACTTTAAGTCTAACGCATTAGGCTCGGGTAAATTGGGGCTAAAAATACAAATTAAACGAGTATTTTTCAAAGAATCCTCTTTCAATCCACACCTTTAAAGACTAATTTTTGTCGCGATATAGCTCATGAGAAAAATGGTAATGTTACAAATTTATGCCAAACATAGGCGTTCTGGAAAGTTATTCAAATGCTTTTAATTTAAAGTTAAAGCTATTAATTTCAAATATTGGAGAATAGAGTTTCCACCTCTAATAAAATAGTACTACATGGAAAAATTATAATTTGAGTTTTTTCCAAATGTTTATCGTTTTCGAAAATTATCGAAAAACCTCACACTTACACATATTTTAGAATAGAGTTGCCATCTTTAAAAGAAATATAACAAGAAAATAATATTATAAATATATGGAAAGCATAAAGCGTTCTGCAAAGTTATCTCATACCATGTTCAGACCGAAAATGTAAAGGGATTAGATTACATTTAATTACATTCACTAATCAGCCCGTTCTCACTGCCGTTGAAAAGATGAAAAAACAACTGTTTTTGCCATTAAAGAATTTACATCGCTCAATATTTATCAAAAGAAACCATTGTCTTATAGTATTTTGTAATAAAAGCCATTTTCTTTTAAATAATGGACGCATTTTTTCATTTGCGAAGTCGATTTTCAGTTGAAATTACATTCATTGCTCTAAAAAAATTTGTTTGTTTACATTTTTTCCCCTTTGTAGTGTCTAAAAAAGCTGTGATAATCTTGTAGATTTCCAATGCTGACAAGTAGATGGCGCAAAATCAGAGTCGCACAGAGAGATTTAGCGTGGATCAGTTTCAAATCACTCCGAGGAAGTGATTTTGAACTGTCATTTCTGTATAACGAAATCTTGATAAATTTATAATTCCCGTCCTGCTATATGGTGCAGAGGCTTGGACGATAACAACAACCGATGATTCGACCTTAAGAGTTTTCGAGAGAAAGGTTCTGCGAAAGATTTACGGTCCTTTGCGCATTGGCCACGGCGAATATCATTCGATGGAACGTTGAGCTGTACGAGATGTACGACGACATTGACATAGTTCAGCGAATTAAAAAAAAGCGGCTACGCTGGCTAGGTCATGTTGTCCGGATGGACGAAAACACTCCAGTTCTGAAAGTATTCGACGCAGTACCCGCCGGGGGAAGAAAAGGAAGAGGAAGACCTCCACTCCATTGGAAAGACCAAGTGGAGAAGGACCTGGCTTCGCTTGGGATATCCAATTGGCGCCACGTAGCTAAAAGAAGAAACGACTGGCGCGCTGTTGTTGACTCGGCTATAATCGCGTTAGCGGTGTTAACGCCAATTAAGAAGAAGAAGAAGTGGGATAAACAATTCAACAGCCGAAATCACAAGTGCCGGTCTGAACATGGTATCAAAGCCTTAAATATACACATATTGCTAAATAGAGTTACCACATCTGTAAAACAAAGCACTACTTGAAAAAATATTAAGCATGTGGGCCAATTATAAATTATTCGGCAAAGAATTGAAAATGTGTTTAATTTTTAAATATAAAAAAAATAGAGTTGCCACCAATATTAAAATAGTATAATTTGAAAAACAAACAAATTACAAATTTATGCCAAATAGAAAGGTTCAAAAGGCTTTTAATTTACAAATATTGGGGAATAGAGTTGCCAACTTTCAAAAAAATACAACTAGAAAATTATATTACAAATTTGGGCCGAACACCAATAGTGGAATAGAGTTCACAGCTCTCAAGAAAAAGTAAACAAAATATTTAAACGATTTTTGCTTTTGAAATATCCACTTTTAGCAACACAGTTATGATCCAAATTTATCAAATTTTGAAAAAATCCCGTTTTATGCACGTTCTGCATGGTTGTACATTTTTCACATTTGCTATTCAAATTCTGGAATAATTACGTTTCTATTTTTGTAGAAACATATTTATGTCATTTTTTGCAAAACAACACATTCTAATGTATTTTTATGGCATCCCATTTAAGTATGCACACAAATTTATTCTGACAAATATGAGTATTTGCGTTTTAGAATTGCTTCTTTCCAGACATAACAAAGTGCTCATAAAACGCCAGTCAAGAGCGTAACCGGAGCCGGCGTATCGAATAGGTACCAGGAAGTCGCAAAGTACTGTCAGGTGGGTTGGCGTACAGATCGCAACTGCAACTGCGTTTCGAAATATATTCACTACTGTCAGCATAAGGTATTTTTTTTTTGCGATAAACATTATTACTTCATAGTGACACAAACAATATAAAAACATTTACATTGTGAGCTTGGGATCGTTCCGTTGCTGCACTTTTCATACTCCTCATGCTAGATTTATTATCGAAATTACCAGAACAACACGTTTTTATGGCGACATATATTTTTTGTAGATTACAGCACGATTAGTAAAAATAGAATTCGTATTCATAAATACATACATATGCACAAACATACGTAAGTACTTCAAACACGTCCATATACATATGTATACATATAACTCATGCTAAATATGACGGCAACATCTACGTACATACATATATCCCTGTTATTTTTGCGAACGCAAGTCAATTAAATACATTTGTGCCATATCTGCATTCGAAACTCGAAATATCATAAAAGCAAATATTTTATGCATTTGCTCATTTAAATTACGAAAGCTTTACTTTCAATCTTCGATCACTACCGAATAAATCTTCTAGTTCTGTTCAGACGGTTTTAACTAAACAAACTGTTCTGAATTCATGCGAGTCTGATGACTTCATTGTGAAACTCATAGCTTTAGCACAAGCGGTATTCGGCCCTTCAGCGAATATTAAAAAACCATATTTTCCTTCTAACCTTCTAAAATAAACTTCTAATTGTGTTCATGCAACTCTTGATCCTTTCAGACAACCAAACCAAATCAAAGTTGTAAATTTATCTTCTTCGCGAAACTAGTGGTCTGTCGTCATAAAATTCATCATCTTAGTAATTAGCAAATATCTAAGTTTCTGTCGTCGAAAAATAAATGAGTCCTTTCTAATCTCTTGCTGGAAAAACTCTACCCAATCCTGACCATAGTTCTTATTTAAGGGCACCTTTTCCAGAGCTTACGCCCCTAACCCAGCTGAACCATAAAAATTGATAGAGTAGAAAGCTTTAAGATATTATCATACATAGAATTAGAATTAAAGTAGATAATTGAGATGAACTGTCGAGATATCTTATAAGTAGCAACTACAACCATGATATTGAACAAAGTCGGTCTCGATTTAGCACAAAGTTTGTAACACCCACAAGAAGACGTCAGAGAAAATATGTACTATATGTATATGGGGTATTCCGTACCAAATCGACCACTTTTGAACCCGACCCCTCTAGATTTTGCTGAAACTTATCCATCCTTTTCTACCCTTTGAAAAACATTTTTGAGAATTTTCTCAAAATTTGTTGTCCAACTTGAAAAAAGTTATGAATTCTTCAAAAAAATGGCTTTTTTATTTTCAAATAGCCATAACTTTTGTAGAAATTGACTTTTGGAGACCTTTTTTTTAAATTTTTGTTTTTCTTTTCGAAAAAATACATGAAAAAAATTTAACACGATCAGTTATATTATATAAAATAATCGGTTTTTTTAAGTAGAATCGTCATTTTTTGCTAATCCCGGAGTGTGTCGATTTTTTTTTTATATAATATTATTTTTATTTATTTAAAAAAATTGTAAAATTTTCAAAAATGAAAAAATTTTTTTTTCCATAAACTTTATTTCTATCACATAAAAAATTTTAAAAAAATTCTCAAAAATGTTTTTCAAAGGGTAGAAAAGGATGGATAAGTTTCAGCAAAATCTAAAGGGGTAGGGTTCAAAAGTGGTCGAGTTGGTATGGAATACCCCATATGTATGCAACTGTGAGCGAAAAATAGTAAGATCTCTTTTCGCGTGAAGAGCGAATCGTCGAAAATTTTTTTTTAAGGGGGTATTCTACTCTAGAATTTTGAAAAATTCGATTTTTTTTTCATATATTTAAAGTTTAGACCCTTAAGAACTTATCCTTCAAAGGATTTTTAAAAATTAAAATTATTTTAAGAGCTACAGTTACTTTAGTGACTCAGTACCTAGCCCGGTAGACTCACGTTTTTCTCGAAACTAGTTTTTCCACACGGTACCGGCATTACCTCAAGTTCTATGCAACCGATTTACTTGAAACTTTGTGTGAACCTTTTTTATATAATCCTTTATCGTTCCTACCAGCATTGTGTCAAAATTTTGTGTTTTTAATATTTTAAAAAATTTCAAGAATTTCAAAAAAAAGCGTAAAAAATTATTTTTTTTCAGACAGTCGCCATTTTTCAAAAATTTTTTTTTTTGTCGTATTCCCTGATTTAGGGACTATAACAGCATCCTTACTGATTAAGAATTTCTTTTGATTTTTTTTTCAGACCACCAGGAGAGTCAGGATCAATGTCACCAGGATGCGCCATTTTTTTACACCTGTCTCTCCCCCCCTCTAATTATTTTAATTTTTAATATTTTTTTGTAAAACTTTTTTTTGTATTCTTAAGATATCAATAAAAACACCATAAAAAATGGATACTAAAAATATATATTTTTTTTCTTTTAAATAAAATTCAAAAAACTACTCCAAATTTGATTTCTAGAGTAGAATACCCCCTTAAATGTTGGTATGACTGTAAGTTACATCTGTGTCAAATGTAACATCAAAATAATCATTAGTGTTTAGTACACGTTTGTCTTTCTGAAGTACATAAAGTGCATTCGGCGATTTTTACGATGAGTGAAATTATTCAACAAGGAAGTTGCATTAAATTTTGTGTGCGGAATCAAATTTCTGGTGCCAAAACGTTCAGCATGTTAGAAAAGGCCTTCGGTGACAATTGTTTGTCGCGAGCAAGTGTTTTTGATTGATACAAATTATTCAAAGAGGGTCGACAACGCGATGACGACTTACCACGGCCAGGATGGTCATCAACATCAACTGATGATCAACGCGTCAATAAAATAAAAGAATTGGTGCTTGAGAATCGACGATTAACAGTCAGAGATCTTACTGGCACCGTTGGAATATTGGAAGAATCAGTGAAAGCATTTTTGATAGCTTATTTGGGCCTAATCACAATTGATTCCAAAATCACTAAATTTTTTCGAAAAACAGCGTCGCGGCAACGTCTGTGAAACAATGCTTTCCGACTACCAGGATGTCATAAAACGTATTGTAATGGCGATGAGTCTTGGATTTATGTTATGCTTACGACCGAAAACAGACGATCAATCGGCCGAATATCGTGGCAAAGGTTTTTTTTTGTTTTTTTTTTTATTATTTTACATTGTACCTAATATACAAAAATAAAATACTGACAACAATTCTGGTCTAAATAATTAGAAGAGATACTTAAAAGCTAAATTTTAAGAAATACATTTGCTGCTACTGATGGCTTACTAGGCCGGAAGGCTTCTTGCGTTTCAACCCCGTAAAGGAAGCGTTTGAGTTTGACTCGTTCAGCTATTCATTCACATATACTAATATGAGCAAACATTGTAAGACTTTGTGCATTATTTTAAAATTCTTAATTTATTTTCCAAAATTTATTTGCCCCCCCTCAAAGTAATTGCTCTTGGCACCAATGCACTTGTGTCAACGTTTTTTTTTAAATCTCGAAACAGTTGTTAAAGTAAATTGCGGGAATAATCTTCAATGGGCGTAGCGATTCACGTTTAATGTCTTCAATTGACTTAAAGCGGTTTCCCACGAGCGGTCGTTTTACTTTGCTGAATAGCCAGAAGTCACACGGAGTTAAGTCAAGTGAATACGGTAGTTGAAATATGTTGAAAATTTGGCGAAAAGCTCACAAATAGTCAATGCAGTATGCGACAGTGCATTATCGTGGTGCAAAAACCAAGGGTTTTCGGCCCATAATTCCGATTTCTTTTTATGTATATCTTCGCAGAAACGACGCATGATACTCAAATAGTATTTCTTAAAACTGTCAACATAACCTAGATTTTTCTCCTGATTTGATGTGGTGTTTTCGGCTTCGGTTCACCTTTGCCACGAATAAAAATCTCCAAAGTCTCACGAACTGAGGTTTAGACAGCACGATAATGAGGAAGTCTCCAGACTCATCGAAACTGCTGGGCGAGAAATCCGGTTGAAACGCAAGAAGCCTTCCGACCTAGAGGCTTAAAAAAATCTATATTTTCAAGGATTTTTTTGGAAAGGAAAGAAATGTCTGATTGAAATGAAACTTTTAGGATTTATTCTTATATATTTGTAGAGTCTTTTAAAATTTTTTTATTATTATACATTAGATATTCTTCATGTTTGAAGAAATTTACGGAGGCGTCTCGAGTGTGCAATTTCTGTGTGGCGGGCAAGATGCAGGTCGCAATTTTCATATAAAACAAAAGAAATTTTTAATTTTCAATAGTGTAATTCCTAGGTGAACAAAGAAAATTCAACAAAAAATTAAAAATTCAACAATTATTCGCAGATTAAAAAAATACATAAAAAAACAAAAAATTTACTTTAAATCGTTTAAAAACCGGATTAGTGTTCACTTTCTTAAGGTATTTTAGGTTCACCTAGAAGAGAATTTAATTCCAAATACAACGCATTTTGATTCGTTTCGATAGGATGTTTTTTTTCCTATCTTGTCCGCCAATTCAGTAAAATCGTTAAAATGAAAAACCGAGAAACCGCCCGTCAAAGTTTTCGCTTTCTGCTCAATCGCTCAGATATGTATCTGCTAGACGCTCCCTCACTATTTTCCTTCTAGCTTCGAAAATATTTCGTATTTCGATCTATAATTTTGGGGATATATTCTTAGACATTTTTAAGGAGATTTAAGCAAAAAAAATCGATTTTTTGAAGCCTTTAAAGCAGGCTCCCCCCTTTATCTAAGGTGCAATGGTATCTTCTACAGAGTTACTTGCCTCTGAGTTCCGATATACACACCTATATTTTATGAAATCATTTATAGTATTTAATGAGAGATAGTTTATTTGTTATATTTATAAAATTATTTTATTCAATTGGATCGTGTTCCATGAGTTACTACCACAATTCACATCCAAACATAATACAAATGCTTTCTTTATCTTTAAAAGTCCACTTAGTTGACAGATGTATGACACTGAAATACATTTGTACATAAGTATGTACATGTGTATATAATTAAATTCCAAGTGGCCTCTCTGCTTTCTTAAGTGATTAGTTGCACTCATCAGCTTTACGCTTTGTCAGTCTGATAAGGTGGGAAAGACATTATACATTTGCGTGAATATGTACTTATGCATGTGCTCGTACATACATACATATGTATGGTATACGCATAGATATGTAGCGAATGCATTGCAATGTTATTTTTATTTCAATTAAAAATATTTATTTACGCGTTGTTGTGGTTAAACTTGTTTGGAATTGAATTTTATCACCTTTCGCTTATCGAAATTGCTTATTCTTTGCAAAATTTCTGTCTTTTTATATATTTTTTAAGCAATTCTTCGCTGGCTTAAGTCAGTCAAGTTTAATTAAGTTGTTCTTGAATAAGATGGTTCAAGTAGAATGTTGTCTTACCACATCAATGCAGTTATACTGGTAAATTCACTTAAAGAGCAAATGCTCACCGGGGTCATAATTCGCAAGAGATTAACTTACAGTTTTAGCTCGTTATATGAAACATAGATTTAGCGAAGACCTATCCTTAAGAGGTTACATATGATTCATTGAGCAAAAAGGGTACTATTTTCAATATTTTTTTTATATAAAAATTAATTCCATTTGATTGAAATTAGAAAGGGTTCCCAACCTGGTCTGCTATCTTTTTTGCAAACTTTCAACACTACTAGTCCAAAATATATAGAATAAACTTGTATTTCATTTTCTCATCGGATTTGTGAATGTTCGCACTCAATATGCCTACTTTTTTCTTTATAAGCTGATGAAATTCATAACAACAATCGATAAAAATACTATCGAATAATAGTTACTCTTATTTTGGACTGTCAAAGCAGAGGACTTACTTTCCAACGATGTATTCGAGACCAAGTAGCCGGAACAATATCCGTCTAAAAATTATCAACTCGGCAGTATTCCATGAATTTGGGTTATTTTTATAACTAAAACGAGAACACCGAACTTTTAAAAACTCTTGTTAGCGATTTCGATCATCAAATTCTCTTACATACAATTTTCATGGTCGAATAATTTTTCAATTTTAAGAAAACTTCTAACTAATATGTGAAATTTAATTAATTAAAGTTTTCCAGTATATGGCTTTAGTAATATATATCTCTCATTGTATACATAAGTACATTCGGATTACGCCACATGCCAATAAAAATATAAGATTTTGTTCATAAAAATTTCCAGACAGTTTTGTGATGGCCTGACTCAGTATGGTTTGAGCAATCAATCACGGTAATTTTGGTTTCAAAGATGAACAATGCTCTGGAAGGAATATTTAGTGGAAATCGACGAGTCCGACCTATGCACACAAAAAAATGAATGCATCAAAAACCATTTGGAACTATTTAAATAAGGGTAGACACAAAAGAAAGATGACATATGGTACGAGCTCATGGACCCATTTCCATCTGCCAATTAATGCCAACAAACCATCCACCCATTTCTAAAACGGATGGTTAATGGCGATAAAAATTTGGTTTCTCAAGCCCATAAGAGGCGAGCTTTGACCAAAATAAAAGGAACTGTGCTCTATTAATAGTTCCAACTATGATAAATAAAGACTTAAGTTTAATGTGAAAATAATTGATTTTTTACTCGATTTTATATTTTTGTTAATAACGAAATTTTTAGGTTGAACGAATTTAATATCATATGTACATATATGGCTTTCAACAGATTGAAAAGGTCGAAAGTGCAAATTCCTGCGACTAAATTTCCGTTGAATGACCATAAGTCTTAGGTTATCTATGCACCTTGCTCAAATGTTTTCCAAGCTGAGGTGGAGAAGCGCTAAGCCAACTTTATACAAAAGTTTCCTCACGATACGAAATTTGATACTGGGTTTAAAATTATTGGCTAAAATGCGCTTAGAATATATGTTTTTACACAATTGTCCAAAAAATTTCCATCAACTGTTTTTTGCGTGTAAAAACACAATTTAGTAATTTCGAATTTCGAGTTCGGCGCGACAACAACTTATAAATGCTGCATGCGGTTAACATGATTTTAATTACTCAGCATTTCGTTATTCGGCTAATGCCGTTACTCGCGTTAATTCAATTATAAAAGTTGTCCGTCTACCATGTCATCCGTAAGCGACTTACAAACGGCAAAGCAACCGCAGCGCAAGCAACAACACAACAACAATAGCGAGTTAAGAAAAAACAACAAGAAATAAAATACATTTGCTCCCACTTTTTTAGCTTAGTGCTTCTATTAATTCTGAAATTTATGTTGACGTATTTATTTTTAGCGCTGTTAGACGCAGAATTGCTGAATTTTTGATTGTTTAATTTTTTTTTATATTCGAATTTTGTTGATTTCAGAATGTTCACACAAATTAAATTTTAATGTGCTACAACATAATTATATACATACATATGTATGTATGTATGGATATGTGGTCTATAATCTAACATTTTTAAATATTCTCACTGTGAATAACAAGGCCACAAAATTTACGCCTTTGTTTCCGTTCAGCTTTTGATACTTAGACTTTAAACCAAAATAACAAAAGAATTTATAACTCTAGTACTATTATGTGCAAAGAATGGTAAGACTTTGTTCATAATTTTAAAAATTCTTATACCCCCCACAATTCTCAAAACACTTGTGCCAACGTTTTTTTCCAATCCTCAAAACAGCTGTCAAAATCAAATTTCTGAATAGCCCGTAGCACTTCGCGTTTAATGTCTTCAATTGACTCAAAACGGTTTCCATGGAGCGGTAGTTTGAGTTTGCTGAATTGTCAGAAACAACACGGAGCTAAATCAGTCGAATATTGTGGTTCACTCATCGTAAAATTAAATGTAAGTTCAAACTCTGCGTGGTTTTGTAATGCACATTGTCAATTTTTTAGTTTTGAAAAAAAAAAAAAAAATTAAAATATAAAAGCCTTAATCCCAGAGTATCACAAATAAGAATCACAGAATCAATTCGCATCAAGAAATTCAATGAAAGGACAATGTCGGATTCTTTTAAGGAACTGCTGCTTTTAAATTATTTATAACTAAAATTAAAATTCGCGTACAGCCAACTGAATACAGGTCCATGTTGAAGGTTCGCTGACTTTCGCAGAAACAAATCGTGTTCCAATCATATTGTCACACCCGGTGTTATAGTGGAGCGGATCAACAAGTGCAAGCAAATATCCACACCTGTTTTGTAGACTTCAGCACATATGGAACTCGTTATATTCAAGAGGTATTCCAGAAAAGTTTATGAACATCATCAAAGCTCGCTACGTCGGCTTTGAATGCACAAAACACAAATCCAATTTATACGAAAATGTACTGTCTTACGTCACCATTTCTCTTTCTTATTGTTTCGGGGCGTGAACTAATCAAGGTGACTGTTAGCTTTTCAACTTTCTTGAACATCTCGAGGAACTGCCTTACGGAGATGATATTGCTCTCTTGGCAGTAAAAAAATCAGGCTTGCAGATGAATCTAAATAAGCTTGGCGTGTATGCTGGTGATGTGGACCACAAACTAACGTGAATAAAACCGAATTCATCTCCAGCAACAATGACATATACTACTGTGCCCAAAAAATAAGATGACATTTGAATTTAAACTGCGCGCGTAGAAAGATTTGGAGAATCATTTTCTTTTTTAGGTTGGTAGTACTCTCAGTCACATTTATGTCAAATTTCATGTTAAAATATTCATTAGTGTTTGAGATACGTGTTGTTTTGTGAGCTGCTAAAAGTGAGTTTTTCGTTTTTTGCGATGTCGAAATTTGTTGAGCAAAGAATTTGCATTAAATTTTTTTTACTGCTGCGGATACGTTGAGGATGGTGCAGAAAGCCTTTGGTGATGAGGCTATGTCTAAAAAAAATGTTTACAAGTGGTATAGTGAGTTCCAAGCTGGCCGTGAACGTGCCGAAGACGAAGAGCGTCCAGGGCAACCATCAACTTCAATCGACGAAGCTCACGTTCAACAAATCAAAGATTTGGTGTTGAAAAACCGTCGATTAACAATTAGAGACCTTGCTGATGAAGTTGGCATATCGAAAGGCTCAGCCAATTCCATTTTGAAGGATGTTTTGGGCCTCAAGCGCGTCAAATCTCGACTGGTACCGAGAAAATTGAGTTGTTTGGAAAAAGGCGTAGCGTTGAAGTGTGTGAAACGATGCTTTCCGACTACCAGGGTGTCATGAAATGCATTATAACTGGCGATGAGACTTGGATCTATGCTTACGACCCCGAAACAACCGATCAATCGAACGAATATCGTGCCAAAAGAGAGCCGAAAACAAAAAATCCGCGCCAAAGTCGCTCAAAAATCAAGGTCATGTTGACTGTTTTCTTCGATTATCGTGGTGTTGTGCATTATGAATTCCTTCCAACCGGTCAAACAGTCAACAAGGAATATTATTTGAAGGTTATGCGTCGTTTGCGTAACGCTATCCGCCTAAAAAGGCCGAAATTATGGAAAGACAATTCTTGGTTTTTGCACCACGATAATGCACCATCCCATACTGCCCTCGTAATTCGTGATCATTTAGCCAAAAACACAACCCATATCGTTCCGCAACCACCGTATTTACCTGATCGGGCGCCGTGCGACTTCTGGCTGTTCACCAAGCTCAAAAGACCGCTCCGGGGACACCGTTTTTATACGATAGAGGAGATTCAACCCGAGACGAAGACGGAAGCTGAAGTCCATCCGGGATTGTGACTACAACCAGTGTTTCGAAAATTGGAAAATCTGTAGGCATAAATGCATTGCATAGGGAGGGGGATTCTTTTGAAAGGGATGAAATAAAGAATTTTCAAAATAAATGCAATGTCACCTTATTTTTTGGGCACAGTAGTATACCAAAAATTTACGTGAATAAAACCGAATTCATCTCTAGCGACAATGACATATATGTATCTATACGATTCACTGTACTAGTATACGACAAAGAGATATCGCCATCGGAGGTTCTGCTGAAAATACTGTGAAGCATGTCGTACATTTGCTAAACTAAACATCATTTGTTCCTCTAGATCTATCTCAGTCAGCACTAAACTTCGTATTTTTAACTACAACATGAAAACATTATTTTTTTACGGTTGCAAATTCTGGTTTTTATCAGAACCGTTGATACACAAACTGCAGTGGTCCGATATCAGCGGTTCCGACGAATGAAAGAATGAAGCTTCTTGGGAAAAAAAATTCGTATGCAAAATCAGATCGGTTCCAAAAACTGAGCGACTAGTTCGCGAATATACAGACAGATAAACGGACAAGCAAACTGGCAAGGGTAAATCGACTAAGCTTGTAACCCTGATAAACGATCATGTATGTGTATAGTACACTTATGAGCTCTCTGACGTTTCCTTCTGGTTGTTACAAACTTCGTGGCAAACATAATAACTCCACCTTGTTCAGGGTATTATAAAAGTTAGATATTGAGAGACATTAAATTAAATTTAAACACAATTATATAGACGTATATACATATACGAGGTGTGTTCAAAAAGTATCGCGAATCGTAACTGACAGTTTTCTTCGATTGCAGGGGCGTAGTGCATCATGAGTTCTTGCCACAGGGAAGAACGGTCACTAACGAATATTACCTGCAAGTTATGCGCAATTTGCGCGAAGCAATCCGCCAGAAATGCCCGGATTTGTGGAAGAACAAAAATTGGCTTTTGCACCACGATAACGCCCCTGCTCACACACATCGTTGCTTGTGCGTTGCTTGTGCGCGACCAAAAACAACACACTAATGATGCCGCAGCCACCGTATTCCCAAGATCTGGCCCCCTGTGACTTTTTCTTGTTCCCTAAACTGAAGAGGCCCATGAAAGGACGACGTTACGCTTCTCTTGACGAGATAAAGACGGCATCGAAGGAGGAGCTGAAGAAGATAAAAAAAAAAAAAAAATAGTTTTTGAAGTGCTTCGAAGATTGGAAAAACCGTTGGCACAAGTGTATAATATCTCAAGGGGATATTTATAAATAAATAAATAATTTTTGAAAAAACACAAAATTCGCGATACTTTTTGAACACACCTCGTATACTTATTTTTTTTATTATTATTGAAACAAAAAATTTCATTTGCTCAGTTGGTTACTTAAATTCTACCCAAAATACTAAGCTTTGGTCAAAGAAACATTCAAATCAACAAATAACTGGTAGATAAAAGAAATCAAGAATTCGTATGTACACATATCTATGCTAAGCTTAACGCTGGACTCAAAATAATAATTTAAAATTTTTATTTACATATGCATATTTAAGCCGTTACTTGCGCCAATCAGCTGAGTAGCAAACAGTAAGATGATAAAAACACATGTTTACCAAAATACTGGAGCTACATATATGTATGTATGTACATATATACATATGTTTGCAACTGACGTTATGAGGTCGGAATGTCAGTTATTCAGCCGATTGGTCTTCGGTAAAATTTCAAACGAATACTAAGAAACGTGTAGTGTAGTTTGATTAGTATGAGAGACTTTGGCGAAAAGGTTTTCGTATTCTTACAACACTCCAACATTTGTAGACCAAAAAGTTAGCTGCCAAAATAAGAATAAAAAGTGTTTCTTGATATTCATTATTGACCACCCCACACAGTCACTTGATCAACATATCTTAAAAATCCAAAATGTACTCGAAAACTGCAAGAAATTATACTTTTGCTCTCAAACCGACCTAGATACGAAATGTACGTGACCGAAATCTACCGGTTAACTATTTTTAACCGGACAAGAATAGTCTACTTTTCAGCATTCCTAAAAATATTTATTTAATAATGTATCTAAGGCGATCTAGCGACATATTTGATGATTTCAGTACCATGCGACTAATTGTTCTCTCCAAACCAGAAGAGAGAAGTCGCTCGTGCCGAATGAGCTTGATTTAAACATAGAGAAGAAGACAACAAAAATAAAAACAAACCTGTGTACTTAATCAGTCCGTCCGGCAAAAGACTGTAAAACAAATATTAGCGTTCATAGCTTGGAATGTTATTTTGTCATCAACAATTCAAGCTTAAGTCACATTCTTTTATTGAACATAATTTGTAACTGAGTTTTATAGCTTCTTATAATTAAGACAAAATTAGCAAAATGTTTTACGATTTTGTTTACTTCATATCTACTTAAGCTTATAAATAAGGGTATGGAATAGAAAATTGTATTTAATTACTATGATATAATTTGCAATGACTTATTTGGTAATCATATAAGTGCTTATAGATAAGTATATAGTATGTGATTATAATACAATCATATCTGTCCGCAGAAAATTAGACCCTAGCAGTTGTCTCCGAGTAGCAATCAAGTTGCTGCTGACAGACTTTTTTCGGCCAAAAATCGAGCAAACTGTTAGCTGTTATTTACGAAAAATACTCGACGAATTTGTACCAAAAATGACACAGAAATTCGCCCTTCTTCTCTTCTTTGCAGTTGCTCCCAAATATGTGCACATCAGCGCGGGTCGATTTACAAGGAGCCGAAAAAAAGAGCAAATTGCGTATACGCAGGAAATGTTCTACGGATCATTCTGAACAACTTTGCCCAAGATACTATGTGTCTAAAAGCGGTTTCGAGCCAGCGATTTTCAAGGCGAAGTGTTTTAGGGATTTAAATTTTTTTTGTCAACTTTTGATATCTCTGAGTGAAATTAAATACGTAGGTGCGATATTCTATTGATCATTTCTTGGAATCAGGCACTCTATCACATGTCTCCCGTACAACCGATCGCCCTAAAAATCGCTTTCTCTAAACAGGGTCTAAAAATAATATAAGTTTTTCAGAATGATTCGTAGAACATATTTTGCATACTGCTTCATTTTTCTCAGAGCGATTTAATTTTAAATGCACATGGTGCACACAGAGGAAGATGTAAATACATATACATAAGTACGAATGCATATTTCTGTTTACATTCGTTTACCCGATTACACGTGCGTAAGTACGAATGGGTCTATCACGCGCATTTTATACGCGAAAAGTCAATGAA
Source organism: Bactrocera zonata (assembly GCA_037783105.1). NCBI lineage: Eukaryota > Metazoa > Arthropoda > Insecta > Diptera > Tephritidae > Bactrocera > Bactrocera zonata. Next base: position 2,004,299 of record JBAWJQ010002358.1, read on the forward strand.
TGATCTTGGCAATGATTTTACCGGCATGTATTGCGTAGCAGAGCATTTTATTTTCCCCCAGTGGCAAAAAGGTATGGGATCAAGTAATGACTGATTCGCATACAACTTTTGCTTCGCTTTGCTTTAGACTTTTTACACTTGACCAAGTAGCTATCACCATTGTGGTTAAAGATAAGCACGAAAAACAAAGCGTTCATTCAGACAGATTCGAAAAGGCTGAATACAAAAAGTTCGATGTACGGCTGCTGAATCGCAACAAAATCGATCCATTTCTTAAGCGGATGGTTACAGGTAATGAAAGGCAACGTCAAGTTTAAAACAGCCGTGGGGAAATACGGTGACCCCGCGGAATTGTGGCCAAGCCAGAATTGATCGTCACAAACGTTTTGCTAAGTGTACTCGTATAGTGGGATTGACTGCGGAAGGTCAGCTTTGGTCAATAAGAAAGGAATTGTGTTCTCTAGCGGGAAGCTCCGAAAGCTGGAATAATACGCTTCTCTTGAGCTTGTCAAAATCGAATGTCCGTATCAGATATGAATATCCTTCAAAAATGTTACTTAATCCAAATAAAGCTCAACTAATCAATATTGCATCTCGGAGGCTGGTGTAAACCATTGACTATTGATGTCTTATGGGCATAGTTACTTACGTATGGTCTTTATATGAAATGAAATTCTATCCTTCTTATTTTAATTTAATTGACGCCGTGATCTCACTTGTTTACTGCTGCCAAGTTTAGAAAACGGTTTTAAATGAAACATATACGAAAATAATACAATTTTCTATAAATACTTTTAATCTGTGCACAGATACTTACATATGTGCATGCATATTCGATTTGGCGTAATATTACACATGCATTTTATTGAATTGTTTACGAATTTCACTTCACCTTACTTTTCTTGTAAATATACAAGTATAAATACCCCGCCATTTTTGATTATGACAGATGTTCGCATTTGCTCTTTAATATTCTGTAAGGAATAAGCTTTATTTGCGTGTAGTAGATGAAATGCAGGGTAGTCCATATAACGGTTTCTTTAACACATGTTCTTCAAACAAAGACAGCTCTTTGCCACTGCAATACTTAACCGAAATTTTTTATCAAATGTAATTGGCAAAGTCACTTCCATTAAAGGGACAACAAAATGAAAACCATAGGCTGGAAAGCATTGGTTTACTGGGTATAGCCTTTCTAAAGCGGCAGTAGGTTTCTTACACATCAAATTCAGTCATCGAGTCGTCCGCCCGATGTCTGTTGATCTCCTTAGAGATCGTGATTAAAATATTTTATAGAATACCGTAAAAAGACGCCGGCTAGAACAACTGTACAATCACGCGACGGTAAAAATAGGAGAATCTTTGAAATAACGGGTGGGCCATCTAACGTTTTAAATTTGAATTATTTATATTTCGACATTGGAAACGTCAAATACCATTCGGAAAGTGACAGATATTCAGTAAAAAATCTAAAATTTACGAAATGGGTCGCTATTCACAAGAAAAAAACTGGGAAATATTGAAAACTTTTTTCCAAAGTGGTGAGTCAAGTGGATGGTCAATTTTACCGAAATATCATCTTTACGGACGAGGCTCATTTCCACCTCGATGGTTACGTTAACAAGCAGAATGGTCGCATTTGGAGCACAGAAAACCGGACGTAATCGTCGAGAAGCCAATACACCCAGCACGAATCACTGTATGGTGCGGATTTTGGTCTGGTGGAGTCATCGGCTCATTTTTCTTCGAAAATGAAGAAGGAACCGTCGTAACCATCAATGGTGAGCGATACCGCGCAATGTTAACCGAATTTTTCTTCAAGCAAATTGAAGAGGAAGACTTAGACAACATTTGGTTCCAGCAGGATGGCGCTACGTGCCATACAGCAAACGCTACACTCAATATTTTACGCCTTATCTTCGAAAATCGCATAATCAGCAAAAGAGGTGATGTGAATTGGCCTCCCAGAAGCTGCGATTTAACTCCGTTGGACTATTTTCTGTGGGGAGCTGTTAAAGATAAATGTTACGCCAACTTTCCAGAAACAATTCAAGATCTAAAGTACGAGATTCAAGCTGCTGAAGCTGCCATAAGGCCTGAAACCATCGAGAAAGTACTCCAAAATTGGGTGGATCGGATAAGCTACTGTAAACTCAGCCGCGCTGGTCATTTGTCCGATATTGTTCTCCACAAATAAATTTCATAAAACAGCCTTTTAAATAAATGTTAGACCTTTGAAAAATATGAAGCCTTTTTTTTATTGACTTTTTAAATTTAAAATTTTGTATGGCTCACCCTGTATTTGGGTGTAATGCTAGATGCGGTGACGGCTGCAAAACGTATGGGCAACAGCTTTGCAGCACAAAAAATATGCAGAAAAAGCTAAATCAATAGTTCGGTTAAGTGCATTCCGGGGAGCCTGCGCTTTCTGGACGAAACCGTTGAATTTATGGTCATCAGACGTTATAGACTACTAAAGAAAGAGGGGAAGCAGGAAGGACATGGATAGAGGAAAGCATGGCGGAACCTGGTTCAGCCCGAGACAATTTACCATCCTAAGTAAATGCCAAAATTGTCCCCCTTCTAAGCCAACATTCTCAAGGTATAAATATTCATGAGTGAAAAGGCGTTCCGCAAATTATTTATGTAGTCACGTTGCAAGGACGGAAGAGAGCGGGAAACTGATGATGAACCAGGAATATTACAATTTTAAGTCGTAGAGGCAACCGGCTAAAGTTTTCTCTTGCGACGAAATGCCTGGCGGCCATCCCGCAAGAAAATTTATGGAACTATAGGAGACGAAGATAGAGGGTTTGGTAGGCAGGCGTCGTAACATGTAAGTCCTGCTTAGGACTGGCGAACGTGAAGAAAGGTTGTACCATTCATTAGATTTGGAAATAGTCTCAAAGTCCGGACTCAAAAGCTGCCCCAGCCAAAACTGACAAGTAATGTAAGAATCCAAAGCATTCTAATATATAAACTACTATATGGACAACCCTTCATGTATTTACTAAATCACTAATTGTGTAAACACCCATGAGTTTACAGGTAAGTATTTGGCAATAATGGAAATATTCACAATTCAATGGTAGCAAAACAACACACTCGCCCCCGTCCACACAGCTACAATTAATTGACGGCATACTGAATATGGGCAGATCAACTAGGAATCTTAAACCAAAACGAGCTCAAAAGATTTGGTTGGAAATTTAGTAATAGAGAATTTGGGTGTTTTTGTTATAAGAAATATCGTAGTTTTAGTTTGGTTCCAATTACTTGGAGTTCCGGATTTATCGCCTATGATAGGGCTAATAATCGGCATTAAATTAAGGAATATATACATATTTCTGCATATTCTAGAACATGAATCACAAGCTGATACTTCTCTCTTTACTTTTAGAATATAAGACTGTCAAAGTTAAAAACATAAAAAAATGTCCCATAACATTTAACTACTTTCTATAACAATTTTAATTTTCTAAGGCGAAAATTTTGGTCTAGTGTCCTGTGATTTGAATTTGTAAATTTTTACAAATCAGAAGTATTGCCATTAAAATAGACTACTGAACCAATACAAGCAAGTTGACGCTTAATGCAATTCCCCATACATATCTTATAATAAGCTTCGACTGGGATGACTTTTATAAATTTTTGGCGCACTAATCGAGCGATAAATTGTTAAACCCTGTTAATGTCTTATTCATAACCTGTTTCGTTAGTTCCATCTTGGTTTTGCAAAAACGTCAAGAATTTTGATACGAGCCTGACATTGACACGTGAAGTCGACCCATAAGTGATGTTGAGATGCTCCGCTGCTGGGGTACTTTTAAGGGAAACCACATATTTCGATACCCGCCCTACCGATTTGAAACGTGCTATGTGACATCCTCCGACCTTTATATATATTACAGAGCGAAAATGAACTAAAACGGACTACAGCCATGCCTACTTCCAATAGAACACAATTTTAAATTATGTCTGATTTTTACCATTCGAGTCTACAAATCAGTAATAAAAAAAAATATAACGGGATAAAACTTTGTGCGAAAAATGCACAAGTATGCCTACTTATGACCAGAAATGGTCCATATCCAACAAAAACTTTTCAAGGCCCTGGGTACCGAATATATTGACCCCAGTACCTATAATTTACTTTTTACTGAAAATATAGGCCAATGTGTCACATTTATAATTAAAATTCACAGAGGCTCTTTTCCTGACAGTAGTTTATCTATGTGATATAAATGGGTTGAATAGGGTCAATGCTTCCCTGATTAATCGGACAGTAAGTGAGTTGTTTGCTCATAACAGTGTATGAAATTTGTGCCTAAAATGGATAAAATTGGGTGAAAACTTACCCCATATAACTATATCAACATTTTCGAACATCCGGCTGACTTCACTCCATATGACTGGTGATTGTACGAGGGCTGCTATATATATTTCTGGCCTAGGCAAGTGTTACCAGGTGCAATCTGACATTTCCATTGGAAAGTTTGACATTTTTTAGCATAACATCACTCAGAACGTTTTGTCATTTAATCGTGAATTGTTTTATTTACAGGGAATTAAAAAATTCATCTCGACCAAAAAATGGAATTAACTCGTGAACATTTTCGTGCGATCATTTTTCACAACTTTCGACCTGGATTATCACGACAAGAGTGCATCGATGAACTAAAATCTTTGTATGGCTATGAAGCACCATCCTATAGCACTGTGAAAAACTGTTACAACGAATTCAACCGTGGCCGACGCTCGCTCAAAGACGAATTCCGTGAAGGTCATCCAAAAACAGCCGTTGTGCCAGAAAACATCGATGCCGTACGTGAACTGATAATGCAAGACCGTCATGTAACATACCTTCAGATAGAGGCATGCCTATGCATTTCTCCCATCAGCATACATCCGATATTGCATGAACACCTGGCCGTAAAAAAGGTTTGTTCTCGTTGGATCCCGCACAATTTACAATCGCTCAAAAAAAGGCTCGTGTGGATTGGTGTAAAGAAATGCTGAAAAAATACGATCGCGGTACTTCAAAAGACGTTTATAAGATCGTCACAGGTGACGAATCATGGATCTATGCGTATGAGCCCGAAACAAAACAGCAATCGACCGTGTGGGTCTTCCAAGACGAGCGAAATCCAACGAAAGATGTTCGTGGAAGAAGCACTTCGAAGCAAATGGTCGCCTGTTTCTTCGGCAAAACTGGTCATGGGCGAATGTTCCGCTTGAGCAACGTAGGACGGTCAATTCTGAGTGGTACACCACCATTTGTTTGCCTGAAGTCTTCGGAGAAATTCGAAAAACGAAAAAGAGAAGACGAATCATTGTGCACCATGACAATGCGAGCTCTCACACATCGGCTCAAACCAGCGCCTTTTTGACCGGCCAAAACGTCGAATTGATGGGTCATCCGCCGTACAGCCCTCACTTGGCACCCAATGACTTCTTTTTATTCCCACGCATCAAGAAAATAATGCGTGGTCAACGATTGTCGTCGCCAGAAGATGCTGCAGAGTGGAAAAAGTGCTTCGAAAATTAGTTTGAGCGCATGCAAAAGTGTATAAATCTTGATGGAGAATATTTTGAAAAACAATAAAACCATTTTCGTTGATAAATATTCCTATTTTCATAATTAGGCCAGAAATATATATAGCAGCCCTCGTATGTTAGAGACTTGATGAAACCATGGAATAGTTTTTACTATGTGGCATGTTAATAATATGTGATATTAGCAAAAATAGATAAAATCGGTTCGTTACTAAAGTCGATAATTAATATAAAGTTTTGTCAGCACCAGAAGGAGTTTAGCGGTCTTTAATCTTTGCAAGTTGCAAGAGAATAAAATGTTTGGTTACACCCGAACTTAACCCCTCCTTTCTTATTTTAGTAGTTGAGTTTTGTTTTTGAATAAAATTTTTAGAATATATTCTTCACAAAAATAAATAATATTTGCAATTATATAAACTTAAAAATGTACATAAAATTTTCAATGTCTTTTTTTAATATTTTTTTATATACATATATTTTTATAATGCTTAAAAAAGTTTGTATTTCCTTGCAAAGGTCAAAGAGGTGAATTTTCAAATAATTTTGCTTTGTCCAAATGTTCAATGAGGCTTAAAAGGGAACATCACATTTTCAAGATTTTTTGAATCAACAAATTTATTATTTCCAGAACATTCATACGAAGGTCGCTGTTTATAATTCAGAACTTGGGAATTTCTACTACTTTCAGGCTTCGCCTGAGGTTTCCATTATAAATTTTTATAAAATCATTATATTTCTAATCAAAATATTGAATTGATGAGTTGTAGTTGCTTTTCATTCAGTGATTTTTGTCCAGCTTTTAAAGATTTTTGAGTTTTTTTTTTAATTCAGAAATTTTTGCGCTACGCAAAACGCTTCGAATATTTTTGCAAATAATTGTCAAAGCGTATTTTGCAAATCAACAATGTTCATTTTTTGTTTTGCTGCTCTAAAAATGTTGAAAGCAACCCACGTCCGTAGAATTAAATTGCGTTGCGTCAGCGCGATATTATACTAAACTAATCTTCATAATACTTACTAAATGTATATGTATGTAGTTTAGTTTATTTAATTATATGACTAATAAATTATGCTGATCATCCGGTCGTATATACACACGCATTCATGCAACAGATTGTTTTTGTCAAAAATGCCAACGCATTTTTCCACAATGAAGAAAAAGTGAGCGCAAAAAATATTTAAATTTAATAATAAACAATGATATTTACACAACAACTTATACAGAAATATATATATTTCTATATATCTATATATTTTTTATCTTATTCCGCTTATATAATATAAGTAAAATATTTATTATTATTTTATTATATACAGTAGTTGATATACAATATATGTATGTATATACCTATGACATAACTTTTAAAAACAGAAAGCCTCGGTCGTGCGATTTGACGCCGTTAGACTCTTTCCTATGGGGCTACGTCAAGTCTATGGTCTATGTCAACAAGCCAGCGACGATTAATGAACTTCGTACGAAAATGGAACATGAAATTGCAGCAGTATCGGCCGATTTATGCTTGAAAACCGTAGCACAGGTGAATCCACGAGGGGAGAACTGCGGAGAGTAAATCCCACCCCACCCTAAAGTAAAAGTTATGCATTATTTCCATCATAAGTGATACTCCGCGAAGAATGGGACTTTGAGTTGCAAGTACAAAATTTTAAAGTCCCGCAATAAAGTTATGCAATACTATAACATATGTACATATCTTATGAGGTCACATGAAGGTCAAACATGAAGATGAAGATGCAGTGGAGATCGTAAAGGAACTTCAAAAAATCTACCAAAATTTATTTAACTAAATTGAAGTAGTAAATATCAATTTAATTTCATTTTGACGATCGACGTTTATTTGATCGAATAATCGCCGTAAATCGAATCCAAAGCCTGGCGCAAACCTCAACTGACAAAGTTACTATATAATTTACGTAGATCACCAGGTTTTCTATTATATAGTGTTAATGAATCGTTTGAAGATCGTGGTCTCATAAAATTGTTTGCTTAAATAATAACCCATGCCGAATTTCATGAAGATATAATGTCGAATAAAAAAGTTTTTCATAACAGGATTGAATTTTTATCGATCAGTTCGTAAGGAGCCAATATTCATAGTAGTCCGATCTGCAAAATTTGCTCCTAAACAATGGCCCATGCCAAATTTCGATTGTTCAGTGTCACGCTTTAATGGTGCAATTTCTCACAAATACGAGTAAGTCGCTTCTTGGGATGAAAAGAACGTAATAAAAATTCGTATGAATAACTCAAAAATCTTCTAATAAGATTACAGTGAGCGTCAAAAATAAGTAAACAGCAGTGCTATCAATATTAAAGTGATTATAACAACGCAGTCTTTAATGCAACAATAAAAAGTTGTATTACAGAATTCAAGGCTTATTTTGTAAGAGTTTAACTTAGTATAAATAATAAACAAAAATTAAACACAGCTAAAAATGATTCACTTAAAGTAAAAACAATATCGTTTTTTCGCGTCAAAAAAAAGTAAACAGAGTTCAGAAATGTTAAAATATATGTACTATATATTTGTCTAGTATTTTGTTTGCTTTCCTTTGGACTTCAGGACCTCAGTTAATCTTCTAGGCATAGATTGTGCAACATTTGTTGCAATTTCTGGGAAGATTTTGCTCCATTCTTCAATCAAAATCTTATTTAGGTTGTCCTTACTTGAAATGTCCTTCTGCCTGATTTTTCGATCAAGGCGCTCCCACAGATGCTCGATAGGATTATTGTCTGAGGTCTGTGGAGGGTTATCCAGAGTTTTGGTGTTCGATATAACAGCCACTCACTACCAATTTTGGACTTGTGTATAGGATGGTTGTCCTGTTGAAAGATCCAGTTTCCGGATAGTCCTAATTTTTCAATGCTGTGAGCAACATTATTTTTTAAAATGTTGAAATAATCCAATTTGTTAATCTTGGACTCAATAAAAACCAAATTCCCAACACCAGATGCTGTCATACAGCCCCAGATCATAACCGATCCTCCACATTGTGTTGGTAAACACTTATCATTAAAGGCTTTATTTTTGGATCGCCAAATTTTGGGAGGATTTTTTGATTCAAATATTTTGAATTTGCTTTCGTCCGTATAAAAAATATTTTCCCAGAAGTTTCAGCCTGATTTGTATACTTTTTTGCAAATTCCAAGTTCGTCTGTTGATTCGCCTTTGATGTATAGGGCATTTGGCGTAGTACTCGTCCATGCAAACCGCTTTTGTGCAATGTTCTCCTGATTGTACTGGCACTTACTGGTTTACCCGATGTCCTTTGATATTTAAACAGCGTTTGAAGCTGGATTTGTTTTTACTTCCCGTACTATTTATCGCGCTTCAGTGTCAGTAAGGCGCTTTGGTCGTTGATGTTTACCATTTTTATCAATCATTTTTTTTGTAGTGCAATAGTGTCTTCCAACTATTTCTCTGATTTTGCGCAAAGATTTACCTTTTTATGCAAATCTAATATGATTTTTAACCGTTTCAGTGGTTGTTCGCTTACCCATTACAAATTTTGAATTTTAGAGACTTAAATTAAAAAAAAAAGCAATGATGACATAAAAAAATATGTTTTACTACACTCACTCTCTTGAATAGAAACGGTTTCCAAAGGATATTTGGCGCTTTTCCGAAATAAGTATTAAAAACAAACAACGGTTGTTGCCCCTGTTTACTTTTTTTTGACGCGAAAAAACGAGAGTATTTTTAGTTTAAGTGAATTATTTTTGGCTGTGTTTAGTTTTTGTTTATTATTAATATTAAGTTGAACTCCTATAATATAAGCCTTGAATTCTACAATAAAACTTTTTATTATTGTGTTAAAAACTACCTTGTAATAAACACTTTAATATTGACAGAATTGCTGTTTACTTATTTTTGACGCTCACAGTATATAATATAAAATCTTAATGTTTAGGGATTACTGATATCAAGAAGCTACGCATAGAAGCCATCAAACCCGAACCAGAAAAGCCGGCTTCAAACTAATCGTCAAACATTAACCCTTTGCACTCGAGAGGTGACTCTCACTCACCGTGGGATGTGCTGCCACAGCTCACCACCAGGTTTGCTGCGGTACTCGATACGCGGGACTTGTTTCTTAAGCAAATAACTTAAATGGTGGTGTTTAATTTGGGATTTGTAGAGTTGTTCAATAAATACATATATTTTATATAAGACCGGTAAACTACTGGAACTGTTCAGGTTGCTGGGGCTCTGGGAGGTCATGTGATATAGGAGAGGGCACAATAGACCCTAGGTCGCGGTGCAGAACCTCAATATTTAATCTATCTATCTATCTAAGACCACGAAATAACAAAGAAGCGTACGGCCGCTGAAACATTTACGATATTTAAAGACATTAGTTATTGACTGGAGATTTCCACCAGCCGCGCGACCGAGCCTCGATTTCAACCGTCGAATCTGATAACATCCACCTAATGAAAAGCTGCATAGCATTCTAACAGGAGTAAGAAAAAATTGCAAAGTCTGCTCTCGAAGAAATAAGCCCGGCAGAAGACACCAAGAAATTTATTATTGTGACGCTTGTCCCGGCTTATCCATCTATTTCTACCTTTATTTAATTATAAAGAGTAACGTTTGAAAAATTATCATCTTAAATATGTAAAGACACATCTAATATTAAAATATAAAAGTTTTAGGTGTTACTTTATGTGTGCAATAGTTTTAAGTTAGATATTAAGCTAAAGGTTAGAAATTCGCTTCGAGTTGCTGATTTGCCGCTTGAAACAGGTTCCGAGTGCAAAGGGTTAATTATTAGTTGTACAATAATCGTTCGATTAAGTCATTAATATCTCGTTAAGGGGTCTTAGTTATAGCACTTAGGTAAACTTCCGCGGAAAATACAGTCTGTCAATTTAGTACACCTACTTGTTAGATATCTATTAAACACAAACTAAAAGCAGCGAAAAACTTGCGTGCAAAAGCGCAAACAACAAAATATAAATGTAAATTAGATTGAATCTTAGTTGATAATTATGTATGAAACCTGAAATTTCTAAATTAACATGTTTGCGTTTCAGTTACGTGTTTACAAGCAGCACTCTGTCTTCCGTGTAGATATCTATATTTATATTATATTTATATACTTATGTATATATACGCTAGTATGTGCCTCAAGCTACGGCACCTTCACTACCTCAACATTGAATTTAGTGAGTTTCATTTGAAAAACCAAAGTTTATATGAAGGAAATATGTACATATGTACACTTTTACTTAAATTCAGTAATAAACTAAGCATTTATATTACATACATACTTGAACAGAAAAACAATATGATTTTTACGACTCATTTTATTACACACTTACGACATTTTACAGCTCGTTTACAACCATGACGATTAAGAATTAAAATTATACACTATACTATACATGGGTATATAGTCTACTATTCTTTTATTTGGGTTTAGTAAGAAGAAATAAGTTATTTGGGCATTAAACTGAAGCAATATGAACCATTTTATTTGATAACTTTGTTTTAATTTGCAAGTAAGTTCAAAACGCCGCTTTCGTAGAGTACCCATCCTATTGACAAAACAACTAAAACAGTCGATATTCTCAAGCTTCTCTTAATACGATTTTAGCTAACACCAGTAAAATTATTCGTCATGATCAGAAACAGGTGGTAATCAACATGAGCGAGTTTCGAACTTTAACGCGAATGCAAAAGAACTTCTCAACTAAACTCCCGAAGCTTCTGGCGAGTCACTATCGATGCGTGCGGCCTGGTGTTATCCTCATGGAACACACTTTCTTTCCTATTAATCAAAGTTAACTGTTTTTGGATGCTTTGGTTTGGCCGTAGGGAAACAGCTCTAAGTAGGTGATTATCTGCAAATCCTACCAAACACATAGTAAAACCTACCGCGACCTTCTACTTAGATTTGGCCAACGTTTGCGCAGGCTCAACTAGTTTTTTAGAAATCTTATCTTTCTAACCTCTTTCTTACGTCATAAGGGCAAAAATCATTAAAAGCTTCAATTGGAAAACTGATAGTTTTCTTTTTACTAAACTTAATATACATTCTAGATATAGTATGTACTACAAAAATGTCCGCTTCCGTTAATGTGAAGTTCTTTTGAACAATTTCATCCCACTTTATGAACAATATATATTTACATATATATACATATAACGGTATTTCTATACAAACAAACATACTTATGTATACCGTAAACTGTATTTATATAGTATATCTAGAAATATTTCTTAAATTACGTGCCAAGTTCAATCCTGTGTCGAGCACATTTGGTCAAATTTAATGAGCGGATTAGTGTCAAGATGATCGTAAACACCTATTAGCCATTAAATTTTATGTCTGTTGAATGCCAATTTGCACATATTTACATACTTATACTTATTTGTTTTTATATATAAAATAGCAATTCACTTACATACATACTAAACATCAAGCTGTGCAGCCACATTTTATATGAGGAAATCTAAAAATTGCCTTCTAGAAAATTAACAGTTTTATGGACCATATACATACATATGTAAGTATGCATTTAATATTTACAATGATAAATAAAAATAAAAATAAATAGTATAATGACTTATTAATTGATGGATGTGCAATTAGTTAACCAGCAACTACAACACATATAAAGATAACAACCACTTTCCATAAGCGGTTCCTACAGATCAGTAGGATTATTTAAAAATATTACTCTTCTACCATACATAAAGGGCCATCCATTTCTCGGTTCTCTACTTTTTTAAAGAAAAAACACAGAAACTTCAAATTTAATAGAGAATGTTTATTTACATTCGAAAGAACATCCTTTGGCATTTACCTTTTGAAAATTATCTCTTTCAAATGTTGGCCGCAGCTACGACTCAGAAGGTTCATCAGTTGAGTCCAATTTACGTTGACTCGGTCAAACATTTCGACTAGTACATATGTAACTGACCAATAACAAGCGTGATGTTTTGCGCCAAGGCCTGAATCGAAATCCTGAAATCTTTTTAGCCTTTACATATTCCCACAGTAAAAAGTCTAACAGTGTGATATCACCAATCGACCGGCCCAAAACGTGAAATTCTCTGTTCGCCGAAATGTTCTCTCGATAAATCCATTGATTGATTAAAAACAAATGTCGCCGATATCACGAGCTTCAATTTCAGGCATGAAATAGCCGGTTATCATGGCACGATAACGGTCGCCATTGACGGTTACGTTCTCATTGGGATGATTTTTGAAAAAATATGAACAGACAATTTTACCGGCTCACAAGCCACACCAAACCATTGTTTTCTTTTGGATGAAATGACACCTCTTGAATCTCTTTCGGTTACTCTTCGTCCTAAAGGTGGCAATTTTACTTGTTTACATACCCATTGAAAAAGAAATGTGTCTCATGGCTGAACAAAATTTCACTCGAAAACGTTGGATCTTCTCGGAACTTTTCAAGAGCCAATAGAGCGAATTGACGTCGCTTGGGAAGATGTAGCGGCTTGTTGTTCTTGCGCAGGCTGTAATTTGTACGCTTTCAATTTAGGATTTCGACGTAAAATGCGCCAGGTCGTTCTATACGTCTGTCCGAGTTAATGCGAACGGCGCCGAATCGATTATTCATGGTCTTCGTGTAAGCTCTTTGCGTGCTGGACGAGATCTATTCGCTCGAATATTATCCAAAAATGAATGCTGGATCTCAAGATGGGTGATGGTGTTGCGATTAGTATGCTCAGTAGACCGATTATGTTGACCATAAGTTGAACGAAGCGCACAAAACACATTCTTTACCGAACGTGAATTTTCGTAATAAAATTAAACAATTTGTACAAACAAAAGTATCATGGCACCTTGACTCGACTCCCGCCTGATCTGTTGAGCTAGTAGCTCTACTTAGAGAGGACCGAAAAATATCCTGACCGTAGAGAGATTTGTATTTATACGAACACTGTCAGATCAATCAGATTTGGGAAGAACCACCCTGAATCATTTCACAGTCATTACGGTAGAACCTTTGATAACAGCTTAGAACTAACAACGGTATCGACATGTCGACTTTTCTTATCAAGCAACTTTTCCTGTTCTCAGACCTCTAGAGAATTGACGCTGAAAAAAGTTACCGTCAATACTAATGCCCTCATTGAACACAAATACCAATCTTACATACTACGAAAATATTATACAAATTCAAAGATCCCAATAATCGGCATACATACTGAATGGTAATATAGAATTTAGTAAGAAAAATCTAGTTATCTTTAAAACGATATGAGCTTCTTACCTGCGGGTTACTCACATATCAAAATGGCTTAAGTCTGCTGAAGTCATTGGTTAGGTTTTGTGTTATTTTAAGTTTTTCGAAACTCTATATGGTTTCGGTATAATCAATAATGACGCTATAAAACTTCAAACTACCATTAGGTGGATTAAGAAATATACATAAGGATAAAAATTTTTACTAGAACCTACCAACACACTATAGCTTAAGTCCGCTTAATCTATTTGAACAGTTTCCCACAGAAATGATAAATATTTGCATTTACATTAGAGTTTTGATAATAAATTATACACTTAATATTCCAGCAAAATATAATTAAACGAGTATAAGAAACAACTTGATAAATTATTTAAAAATATATACTCACAGTTTTTATTCCAATTTACATTTGCTACTAAGGAAGTTCATTTAATTGGCAATCACTTTTTTCTACTTTTCACATATTTAATAAAGTGCACAATTTATTAGCTTTCACAATAGTTAGTAAAAAGTCTAATAACACTTTTCAGACATTTACAAATGTGTGTAGGCATGTACATATGTATGTATGTACATGATTTTCTTTACAAATTCTTCGCAGTTATTCCAGTCTTTGTTACTGTTAATTTCGCTGCGCAGTTAAATTTGAGCATTAAATATATATAAATTATTTGGCTCCTATGGCAGCTTTTAATTCTATTTTTTTATTTTTTAGACTACAATGCTTCATTGCTTTCGTGCTTCAAACGATAAACAATGTCTTTCTAATGATTTTTTTTTAATAAAAAAAATTGTATGTTATATACATATGAATATTAAAGAGAAGTAAGAAAGGACTAAACTCAAGCGCGGGCGAGACTTAGATGCACTCGTATTGTTTTAATAATTAATCATTCATTTTTATTAGTGTTTTTTGAAATATCGATATGAAAATTCTATATATTAAATATAAATAAATATTTTCTCCCTAAAAAGCTGCTCATTTGTAAATTTAGCAAAAAATATTGTTCAAAGCAACGGTACAATATTTGAACAAATTGTTCAAATCGCTTCACAATAGCATATATGTAGCTGACATACAGACTGGCCGCTCAAAATCGAGATAAATATATTTCGCTGTAAAGCTCCGTCCTTGCAAGCTGTAACTTCAGTAAAAATTGAGATATCATGATGAAACCTGGTGCACGTATTTCTTGGCTCCATAAGAAGGTTAAGTTCGAAGATGGGCAAAATCGGCCCACTGACACGCCCACAAGATGGCGTAAACCGAAAACCTATAAAGTGTCATAACTAAGCCATAAATAATGATATTAAAGTGAAATTTGGCACAAAGGATCGCATTAGAGAGGAGCATATTTGGACGTAATTTTTTTGTAAAAGTGGGCGTGGTCCCGCACCCTACTAAGTTTTTTGTATATATCGCGGAAACTACTATAGCTATGTCAACCAAACAGTCGTTTCTTCAGGCATTTCCATATACAGTTCAAAAATGGAAGCAATCGGATAATAACCACGCCTACCTCCCATACAAAGGTTATGTTAAAATCACTAAAAGTGCGTTAACCGACTAACAAAAAACGTCAGAAGCACAAAATTTTACGGAAGAAATGGCAGAAAGAAGCTGCGTCCAGGCTTTTTTTAAAAATTTAAAATGGGCATGGCGTCGCCCACTTATGGACCAAAAACCATATCTCAAGAACGGTATATAATATTTTCTTAACACCTTGATGACATGTACGAAATTTGGGTGAAATCGGTTTACAACCACGCCTTCTTCCAATATAACGCTATTTTGAATTCCATCTGATGCCTTCTCTGTATAATATATATGTACATTAGGAACCAATGATGATAGCGGAATAAAACTTTACACAAATACGGTATTTGATCTGAGGTATCCCTTGTGGAAAAATTGTCGTGATCGGACTATAATTTTTCAAGGTCCCTGATATCGAACACGAAGAACTCAATGCCTAACCTAACCTAACCTAATTTTTCACCGAAAATATCGGTAAATCTCTCAGATATTTTCATGTAATTCAGAGGGCATCATTTTTATACTCCCATAGGATACGTTTTGCTATTTGTAAAAACATATCTTTAGAATTTAAAAATATAACATTTAATTATTAAAATATATAATACTTATTACTTCTAAGTCAAACCTGTATAATCTTATTCATGTAAGAAATAAAATGTGCATTAACTTCGAAAAACGATTGTTTTTGTTTTTTTACATAGTCCTCAATACAGTTAAAATAAATGAAAATACAATTCAATACTCAAAGTACACAAATTGATCTACTCTATCATGCGAGAGTATAAAATGTGCGGTGACACCCGAACTTAGCTCTTCCTTACTTGTTTTCTATTATTTTGTATTAAATTATTTAATTTAATTTTATTATATTTATTATTAATTTTTCTTCTTGGTAAAGGTTCAAAAAAGTACATATCACCAATTCTCAAGAAATCTGAGCCGAATTCATCTTTTTATATCGTTTAATATAAAATACTACTATGAGCAAAAAATAGTAAGCATTTTTCATAATTTTAAAATTCTTAATTTATTCTTCAAAATCGATGTCGTCCCT
Source organism: Bactrocera zonata (assembly GCA_037783105.1). Classification (NCBI taxonomy): domain Eukaryota; kingdom Metazoa; phylum Arthropoda; class Insecta; order Diptera; family Tephritidae; genus Bactrocera; species Bactrocera zonata. The sequence goes on from JBAWJQ010002358.1 coordinate 2,020,697, forward strand.
CTAAAGCAATCCCCCTTGGCTCCAATGCACTTGTGTCAACGTTTTTTTTAATCCTCGAAACAGTTGTTAAAGTCAATTAGCAAAATAGCCTTCAATGCGCGTAGCGATTCAAGTATAATGTCTTCAGTTGACTTAAAACAGTTTCCCTGTAGCGGCTGTTTGAGTTTGCTGAATAGCCAGAAGTCACACGGAGCTAAATCGGGCGAATACGCTGATTGAGGCACAATATTTGTTGAAAATTTGGCGCAAAACTCACAAAGAATCAATGCAGTATGAGACGATGCCTCCTTACGAAAAGCTTCAAACAGTATTCCCTGTTGCCAGTTTGACCAGTCGGAAGGAAATCGAAGAGCAGCACACCTCGATAACCGAAGAAAACTGACAACATAACCTTAATTTTTGACCTGTTTTCGACTTCGGCTCACCTTTGGCAGGATATTCGGCCGATTGATCGTCTGTTTCAAGGCATAGATAGAAATCGTTGCCATGACATGTTCTTATAATTATATTTAGTAAAAATCATGTTGCGAACATTTTCAACAAGGAGACGATTGCGTTAATCACTCCATTGGATATTGATGAGAGAGAAAATTCTTTCATAATTAGCGTTATAAGAAAGAATTATAAACGTTGTTGCCAATGGTGGTGGCTGTGAATAACAGTATCGAAAGTCTCGGTAACGATCGATATATTTTATCTCTTTTCGTCCGATTTAAAAATCGTTCGGTGCGTTTATCGAATATGTGCGTTGTGTATCCAATGAAATTGGTTAAATTTGCGAAAAAAAGGCGTTCGCGCCGAAAATCAGTACACTTCATTGAAAAATCAGTATATCAGTACGGGGGTCTAAAAATCAGTACATCTGGTAACCCTAGGAAAAGCGTTGTTTCACAGACGTTGACGCGATGTGGTTTTTTAAAAACCTTTAGTGATTTTGGAACCAATAGTGTTTTCTCTTTCCTTACGCCCAAATGATCTTTCAAAATGGGTTTCACTGATTCTTCCAATATTCCAACGGTGCCAGTAAGATCTCTGACTGTTCATCGTCGTTTCTCAAGCATCTATTCCTTTATTTTATTGACGTGTTGATGTTGATGGCCGTCCTGGACGTGGTTCGTCGTCAACGCAAGCCTTTTCCCACATTCTGAACGTTTCAGCACCAGAAATTTAATTCCGCACACAAAACTTAATGGAACTTCCTTTTTAAATAATTTCACTCATAGTAAAAATCGCCTAACGCCCTTTATGTACCTCACAAAGACAAGTTTATACATAAAAAAAAAAATTATGATAATTTTGTTACAAATCTTACTATCTTTTGCCCACTGTATTATTTTAACTTTGTATTTTTTTTTTCTATTCTAAAGATTACATTAAGTTTATTAAATTTACTTAAAGCAATCTGGCAGCACAAAGTACACATTTTCTGCAATTTCATTAGCACAAAAATAATTTACGTGAAAACTATAAAAGGCTTCTTGAAAATTAAAAGACAGCTACTTCTCTCTTTCTCGCGCACATATGTATGGATTTATTTATTATTTTCAAAAGCTTGTCACAAAAAAAAAAACAAAAATTAATTATAATTTTAAGTTTTGCACAAAAATCACACGTAATAAAATAAAACCCGTTATGCTCAGTACTCGTCCATACATATACATATATATATAGGCTAATATTGTATACAATTCAAGTAGTTTTATTTTTGAATAATATTTTTTTGTTTGGTAGCAATATTTATTATTGTTGTACATATGTATATACAAATTTATATGTTATTCTCGCAGACTTTTATTCTTTGTTTTATGTACAATTCTACACACGCACTTTTTATGACCTTCCCCACTATTTACCACCTGTTATGCTCTTAATCGCACTTTCATCAATTGATATACATACATACATATGTATGTACATTGTAGAACAAATACAAAAAGCACAAAGAACATTACATGAATTGCTTTCGCATATTCGGAGCTTCTTGTATATACATAAGTATGTATGTATGTACTTATGTACATATTTATACTTGTTCTTTAGTGTTTCGCAATTTTTACTATTTTGTTGTGATCGGCTCTTTCTGTTTATTGTGCACATGTAGAACATACAAACATACAAAGAAATCGGTATTGCTTTAACACTATAAGCACTATAAGTAATTTAGGTGGTATAAACCAGCAGCCAACTGATAACGCTTCGTACAAAGTGTACACAAAGTACGAGCATATGTTTGTACATGTGTATGTTTGCATGTCTGCATTTATTTTTACTACGCGTCTAATGAATGAGGCATATGAGCACTTGTTAAGTGAGTTAATTACTAATATTAGCAATAATTATATTGACTACCACAGTATTGGCAACAAAAACACAAAAATATTTGTTGTTTTTTTTTCCTCTTTTTAATATTTCTTTTTATTTGTGCTGATAACAGACAGAGTTTCATGGCATTAGGCGGCTCGAGTTCAAGTGTTTGCACACATACACACATGTGTACATATTGTGACAACTTGAACCTACGTCGGCGGTCGCAACTAAACGGTCACTTGCGTCACAAAAACAAAGCTACACATATATTTTTTTTACTAAATTATTATTACTCCTATTAATTGCTAACAATTTTCAATTTATTTATATAAATTAGTACTTATTTTTTGTTGTTATATTTTTTTTTTTAATATTTTTCTTTTTGTTTTTATTTTTAATGTCGAAAAATGTCTCATTAATTTAAGTGCGTTCATACTTTGTATGTAGACACATATGGTAGATATGTTATTTATGTGCACAAAACCGAATTGTCAAATAAAAACAATAATACACACACATAAAAATTATTTTACGCGAATTTATTTAGCAAACTAAAAGACAACAGGCAATTTTGAGAACAGCACCGACGCATCACATACGGCGTATATCAAAAGACTAAAATTTAAATTAAAGCATTTAAGCGCGTACGCTGCTGGCGCGCACTCATTCGTAGTGACGAACATGCCTCTAGCTTTTGTATTGATGCCTCCACTTACTCGTGTGTATGCACGCGCAAAGCTTGAGCTCCACTTGCCGGGAGTACGCCAGCATATTTATATATGCCTGTGTGTAACGTCCAGTGTGCGAAAGTGTGTGTGTGAGTAGGTGTACGGCGCACCGGCAGTTACTCTCAGCGTTCTTTTCGTCCACTGTGATTGTGCCAAACATTGTTGCTAATCAAACAATAACAAAAATGCGTAAATATGTATAAATTTATATTTTTGCCAAAATTTTGGCAAAACAAAAATACATAATAACCGTTTGATGCAAACGGGAGCTAATAAATTATGAAATGTTAACAATTTATTAGCGTTGATAGTTCCATATATTTGAGAATTTTCAGAATTTAGAGAATTTTTCGGTATACATGTGTACAATAAAACACAATAAGCAATTTAAAAATGGTACCGGAATTCGGTACATAATAGAGTTTTGATAAAAATATCCATTTGAGCTCCAACCAGAACATGATACATATAAAGTATGTATACACATACATATGTACATATGTATATACAAAACCAACATGACTATAGTGGTGCCAATATCACGGTTGTTCGTAATATGTATCTCATATCACCGATTATTTAAAAATGGTACTTTCCGAAATTGTGTACATCTTACATATAACATAGATGAAGAACTCCATATAATATGAATTGGTATTCAGCCTGTTTCGTACATTTCCTCATCGATCTTGAAATTTCCAAAAGATCTCACCGAAATTATGCCTCATTTTAGCCTCCCAAAACCTCTATTAGCGAGAAACAGAAACCTCTGTAAGAGAGAGCCGTTTTTGCCTCATAGACCTCCGTAAGTGAGACTGATACTTATCTATACCTCTACATGTATAAGCGACAATCGAGCTTTATTTACATATCGCTCATTTGCTGCAAGACCGGCATAAGTCAAAAAACGTGATTTTTGAGTTAATGCTGCAGAATTGTTCGTTATATCATACTTCATGTCGAGTGAAAAATTCATATGAATACCTCTTATATGCTCCGCTTGAGAAGAGAATATATTTCCTGTTTTCCGTGTAAGGTTATAGTCAGTTGAAAACTTTAAACGCGTTTTCTGGCAAATCGATTTTTTTGACTTATGCCGGTCTTGCAGCAAATGAGCGATATGTACATACACAGATGGACAAAAGTATTCGCCACTGAACATGCTATACATGAAATAGGTTCAAACTATAAAAAAAATATTCTAAATGTTAGTTTTTAAGTTATGTTTCAATAAATTATAATCCATTCATTCATTCTTGACAAAAAAACTCCAATTAAAAATAATAAATTTTAATATTTAAGCTAAAAACTCCAGAATGTTGAGATAATGGTTGGACAAAAGTATTCGCCACTTACTGTATACGAAGCTTATAGTCGCCTAAGGGAAAGAAGCTGGAGCATTTACATAAAAATTTGTATCTGGCAAGATGATAGTTTGTATCGTATGTTAGAATGTGTCAAAATAATTTACCGTTAGTTTATATTTTGCGCAATTAAGTAAAAATGGGTCGTAAGGGTAAAGAAACCACAGAGGAGGAGAGAAAAATAATTGTGAAGTTATTAACTAGTGGAAAATCCATAAAGGAAGTGTGCTCTATTGTTTCAAGACCGCGATCAACCGTGCGCAGCATTTTAAAACGTTTCGAAGAAACAAACACTTACAAAAATTGCCTTCGCACTGGCCGTCCGTGCAAGTTAAGTGAAACAGACAAGCGAAAAATAAAAAGAATGGTGAAAAAAAATCCCAAAACTGTATCTTCCAAAATTGCAGCAACAATAAATGAAGATTTGGACATAACCGTACACCCTCGCACAGTTCGACATGTGCTGAATGAAGCTGGGTTTAATGCCAGGGTTTGCCGCAAAAAACCTTGCATAAGTAAGATAAATAAGAAAAAGCGCTTGGATTTTGCAAAAGAGTACCAATCCAAAAATATTTCATTTTGGGAAAAAGTGTTATTCTCCGATGAAAGCAAATTTAATATCTACCGCTCAGATGGTCGTATTTTAACATGGCGGAAAAAAAATACAGAACTGGAACATCAGAACTTGCAAACCACAGTGAAGCACGGTGGTGGTGGGATTATGGTATGGGGGTGCATGGCAGCTGCAGGCGTGGGTAATCTCATTTTCACAGATGAGACTATGAAAAAAGAAGATTACTTGGCCATTTTAAAAACAAATTTGAAAGCCAGTGCTGACAGTCTTTGCTTGGGAAATGATTTTTATTTCCAACATGATAATGATCCCAAGCATACGGCTGAGATTGTACGGCTTTGGCTTATTTATAATGTGCCCCATTTACTGCGAACACCTCCCCAGTCACCTGACCTTAACCCCATCGAACATCTGTGGGATTTGCTAGATAAAAAGGTTCGTAGTCACAACATAACATCAAAAGAACATCTGAAAAGAGTCCTTTCCGAAGAATGGCTGAAAATTGGAGCCGATGTTACAAAAAAATTAGTGCATTCAATGCCCAATCGTTGTCAAGAAGTCATTAAACGAAAAGGGTTGCAAACAAAATATTAAAATTTGTATAAACGCTTATTTAAAACAAAATTGTTGAAATTGGCGAATACTTTTGTCCAACCATTTTCTGAACTTTCTGGAGTTTTTAGCTTAAATATTAAAATTTATTATTTTTAATTAGAGTTTTTTTGTTAAGAATGAATGAATGGATTATAATTTATTGAAACATAACTTAAAAACTAACATTTAGAATATTTTTTTTATAGTTTGAACCTAAATCATGTATAGCGTGCTCAGTGGCGAATACTTTTGTCCATCTGTGTATATTATTTAGGAGGAGGAGGAACTATAGCTACAATAAAAATGCATACAAATGACGAAACAACTTTATGCTATAGTGATTCGATCTGAAAAATTTCTTCAGAGATGGTAGCTAATAAAAAAAGTTTAAGTTTTATGATGAAAAATGTGATGTCTTGGTGTGATACCTGTGTTCAAGGTGCTAAAAATACATATTTTATTGGATTTCTGAGTAGTTTTTTCTGGTTGGCTCCCGGCAAACCTTGGAGAATCAGCGTGGTTAACAGTTTTGGATGTTGGTCGAAACGGAAATCGAATCCAAGATAGTGGACTCTTCTAACTCGAAAACCACCTTTCAATATCAGAAAAATTATTAAGAAAAATTATTTAAGTGGTCATACAAAACATATAGGAATATTTGCCATCGTAGCTCTTAAGTTTTAGAAGTTATAACCTAAAATCTGAAAAAAATTAGAACAAAAAAGCGCTCGGAAAGTGTAATTATGTAAATTCTCCGGGGAAATTATATTTCAAAATTATGTATCTTGCTTAAGATGAACGCGAACTGCATCTCCTTAAGTCGGTAGACCTTAGTACTGCGTTGAGAGCATCTAACTAAGAATTTGTCTCAAATGTGATAGTTGTAACCAAATTTGGTGTGCGTAATCATTGCGAATGTTGGAAAAAGCTTATAGCAAATCATTTTATCAAATACCCAAGCCTACGAGTGGTACAAAGTCTTTAAAGAAGGTAGAGAGATATGCTTCTTCTGGACTACCTTCGACCTCTTCAACTGATCAAAATATTAGGTTGTCAAAAAAACCCCGCGGTATTTTCGCTAGTTGGCGCTGAAAGCGCGTAGTTCTAGTTTTATTCGTCGCATCGTCATGCTATACCTTTTTGGAAAGCTCATTTCACGCGCAAACACGTGTTTGATTGATTGTCGTTTCTTTTAAGTCGTTCGTGAGTTATAGCGTCGCAAACATGGAGCAAAATAGAGAGAAAATACGGCATATTTTACAGTACTACTACGATAAAGGCAAAAATGCATCTCAAGCTGTCAATAAAATTTGTGCAGTTTATGGACCCGACACAGTTTCCATTTCCACCACACAACGATGGTTTCAACGTTTTCGTTCTGTTATAGAGGTGGTCGAAGATGCGCCACGCTCCGGAAGGCCTGTCGTCGAAAATTGCGATAAAATCGCTGAATTGGTCGAAGAGACCGGCATAGTATCAGCCGTAGCAGCGGCCAAGAGCTGGGCCTGAGTCATCAAACCGTTATAAACCATTTCAATAAATCATTCAATAAAATTACCGCAAGACTTTTTTGACAACCTAATATTAAAAAAGTGAAGGATATGGTGCTTGGTGCTCGTTAGGCAAATGTTAGAGAGATGGCAAGAGAGCTCGACATTTTTCTCGAGTCCATTCGAATGATTTTGGTGGATAATTTAGGTATGAAACGCGTTCTTGCTCGACACTTCCCGATAAAGCTGAATTAAAAAAAAAAGAGTACGATTATAGCCATACACGCAATGAATACCATCGATCAACCTCCATATTCACCAGATTTGGTTCCGGGTGATTTTTTTTTGTTCCCCAAAGTAAAATTGCCGCTCCGTGCAACCCGTTTTCAGCCGATCGAAACAAAGACTTTTTTCTTTCACTAGCTATTCTGAAAAATGGGTACTAGACACCTCTAAGCAAGTCTTTCCAATTAAGAGCTCTTAATTGTAACGGGAAGGGCCTGCCCCTTACAGTCTTCTATTTCTTCTTATTATCAGATTAAAAAAATTCATATCTTGCTTCCAACTACTTGAAAAAGTATCTCATGGCATAGAATTTGTAGAAAATTTAATGATCTACAAAAAAGTCTCGAACGATTTTTTGGTAAACCTAACCGTTTAGAAGATTTTATGGTTAAAGTTTGATTATTTTAAGATAAATTTTTTTATTGAATTTTATAAGTCAACGAAAAAGTCATTTTAAACTGAAAAACTCATAATTTTTTTTGGAAATTTACTACTCTAAAAAAATGGTTCATGAGAGTACCAAACGGAAACGAATATTGTTTTTATTAGCCCACCTTGATATACATACGCTCACGATCAAACTTGTCAGACAAACTATTCGGAAATTATTAAAAAGATGTTTCTCGAGGTTCAATCTCACAGATTGACCGATATTTTCGAGGATTAGTTGTTATCCTATTTTGACAATTTTTGGTGATCAGGTGGCATATCTTATGGATGTATTCATTGATGCTTGATTTTTTTACATTTTGTTATATCAGAAGTAGGCTGTAGTCCGGTTTCTGCCATTTTCACACTGTAACATGGGATTGCCAGAGGAATATCACATACCAAATTTGGTGCGTTTGAAATCGGTCGGGCGGATTACGAGATTAGTAATTTCACCTAAAAATGTGCGGTGTCATGCCCGTCTTGCACGGACTGTCATTCGGAATTCAACTCGTTTCGTCATCCTGATCATTTAGACATAACAAACTCTATATATGTATGTTTCAATCCATTTTAAATCTTCATGATTCCATACTAATGCTCATCAAAAAATATACTATATACTATATAAATACATATAGTATATTGTATAACCGCGATTATAATAAAAATTGTAATAATATTATTTTGGTACTTACACCTTTTACCGTCTGCTTGGCGAAGCTTCTCTCGCCTCGTATCCACTTAATTTATAACTGATGTTTTCATAAATTCGTGCTAATATACATTTTTATCATTTATACGTAACATTTTGTTATCGTATATTTTTGGAATTTTCACCTTTTGCTCACTTGCGCTGAAGAGACATTATTAAAAGCTGATGATACACTAATATGACACTTGGGTCCAAAGTAATCAACAGAGAATGCATCTACATCAGCTATTAGTAATAATAATTATATTGTGTGTGTTTTTTTTTTATTTGGCGTTCATTGTTTGTAACACCTAAAACCTAACCGGTTAGATATGGCGTTATATTCATATACCAAACTGATCAAAATAAGAGATGAATTTAGTTCTGGGTGACTACCCATACGACTGTCCGCGCAAGCAATAGCTTGACTAAAAACAGCGAAGCTATAATAACCTTCACAAAAAAATAAAATTTTCAAACAAGAATTAGATTTTGATCGTTCAGTTTGTATGGGATCTATATGTATGCTATAGTGGTCCGACCTAAACAATATGCTAAAATTGTATTAAGCCATATTTTGTGATGATATCTTTTCAAATAAAAAATATTTCCATACAAGAAATTGATTTCGATTGTTCAGTTTCTATGAGAGCTACATATATGCTATAGTGATGTGATATCAGCGATCCCGACAAATGACCAGTTTCTCGAGACTGAGGGACTAGTCCGCATGTAGTATAAACAGACAGGGGAACAATAGAACGCGGCTAAATCTACTCAGCTCGTTGCGCTTTTCATTTGCTTATACATATATACATACCCAATATGAAAATCAATATTTCCTCGCAAAGATCGACCAACATTGAACAAAAATGAAGTAAGCACAAAATATATAGAATATAGTTCAGTACCAAAAATGTGTGACATCGGTTCTCGAATTACCCAGCTTCCATACCTTTCCCTAGCTCGTTTACCTGTTAGAGTAATTTCACGCTGGCTTTATAGCCGATGTATGTATGATATTTTAATTATCGATATAGATTTTGGTCTAAATTTCGTATCCCTAATAAAAACACTTTCTATTCTCCGGTTATCTTTCCTTACACAATATATGCAAACATACTTATATGTATGTATGTATTTATTTATACTCTTGCAACCAGTTTTGCTACAGAGTATAATAATTTTGTTCACCTAACGGTTGTACGTACCGCTTAAAACTAATCGGGACAGATATAGAGTAATATATATACAAATGATCAGGATGACGAGAAAAGTTCAAATCCGGGTGACTGTCTGGTACGCGAACTCCTTAGTACAAAAACATTTACGTAGTGGCATAATCGGACCACTGTCACGCCCATAAATCGCCCTTAACCGAAAACGGCGCAGGGGATCACAGTATCAAGGAGCATCTGTGGACAAAAATTTTGAAAAAGTGGGCATGGTCCCGAAGTCTAGTTTTTTGTACATATCTCCTCAACCGCTAAAGCTACAGCAACCAAATTCGCCCGTCACAAATATTATAAGAATAGCTACAGACGGTGTAAAAATAGCTGAAATCGGAAGATAACTCCACCCACTCCCCATATAACGGTACTGCTAAAAACTATTAAAAGCATAATAAATCAATAACTATGTAAATATGCCACAGGTATTAAATTTTACCTCCGAGATGGTATGGGAGGGTTTTATGAAGTGAAAATTGGACGATGGCGTAGACCGCCCACTTTTTGGTGAAATCCTATATCTCGGGATCCGTCTGACCGACTTCGTTTAAATTTAGTATATGGCATTGTTCTTATATTCTTATGTGACAGTGTGAAAATGAACGAAATTGAGCTACAACCACGTCTACTTCCAATATAACGGAAAAAAATTTGCATTAATAATTCCTTTTAAGTATGCCATCTTATGACCAAAAATTTCCAAAATCGATCCAAAGCTGTTCAAGCTCCTAGGTTCCGAGTATAGTTCCGAGTAGTTGACTTTTGACCGAAAATATCGGTCTACGTATGGGTTATACAACCGTGTAATGGGTTTAACCGGATGAATACTCTCCTAAGCCCTCTTGCACCTATTGTAAAGATTTTCGAACTTACGGATGACTTTATACTGCATACATCGACCAATATTTTAGTTATCTTAATGAAGATAACAGAACATAGCCCCTATATAACTAATATTTTCCATCCGGCTGACTCTATTCCATATGATTAGTGCTTGTATGTGAGGTACCTTAATGAAACCCAGAGAACATTCTTTTAATATCTGGCATGGTAATAGTTAATAGATAAAATCGGATCTATACTACCCCAACTCCCATTTACTACATATAATGATTTTCGTTTTTTTAACAAACCTTATGCCGAATACGTCAGTGTATGAGTTATAGTATATGTATATTGGTTGTCAAATATCTCCCTTTCGCTTTTTTGCTCTTCATTCAATGCTTTATAAAAAGGGTTACAGGGATCGGATTTTGTTGAAATATGCGCCGTTTCATAATACCCCCCTCTTTGAAGCCCCCCTCCTTATTTGCGAAGAAAGCTCCCGTAGCTTCTGACGAGTCATCAACGAAGTGTGTGGTCTGGCGTTGTCCTGGTGGAACACTACACCCTTCCTGTTCTGGACGCTTCTAATCGATCGCCTGCTTCAAGCGATCCAGCTGTTCGCAGTAGATTCCCTTTCAATCCCACCAAACACACAGCAAAACCTTCCTGGACGTCGATCCCGGCTTGGCCACTGTTTGTGACGATTCACCGGCCTTCGACCGCGACCGTTTTCGCTTGATATTGTCGTATGTGATCCATTTTACGTCGCCAGTCACCATCCGCTTCAAAAATAGGTCGAGTTCGTTCCGTTTCAGCAGCATATCGCAGGCGTTGATTCAGTCCAGAAGGTTTTTTTGCGTCAAATCATTTGGCAAGCTTTTTTCATCAAGCTTTTTTGTATATCCAGCCTTCTGCAGATGACCGGCTGACTTATCCATGTCGTTTTCAACCGCTATGAATCGTCGAAACCATTCCTCCGCAGTTCGAAGTGATAGAGTACCATCCCCCAAAACACCATTAATCCCATGGAACGTTTCTCTAACGGATTTGCTTTTAACGAAGGAAAACCGTAAAATAGCGCAAATTTCGGCGTTAGTGAACTAATCATGTACAGCATCGTTTTGTAGGTTTTGTCAAGACCTTTCAAAGATGTGTAGTATTGCTAGATACGAGCTGTGTAACGCTTCATGGCTACCCGCGAAATTCAAAAGACAAAAGGGCGGAAGGGCGGAAAGGAGATCTTTGATCTTGATGCTTGGATTCCGATCCTCTGGTTGACGTTTTTTGACTTAAGGTATTTCTCTGGCCTTGATTCTTGAAGTTGCGAGAGTATAAAATGTTCGGTTGCGTCCGAACTTAGCCTTTCCTTACTTGTATGATTTTCTCTTTGATTGAGTGTACTATATATAACAAGTATGTACATATGTCATTTCAGTTAACTATTCATAAGCCTAAATACGTAAATGGATTTGATTTTTAGTATTAGATACTGTAATTTAGTATAACTTAGTTTTTCAGAACATCACTAGCAACAAGTGCTGCTATAAGTGCAACTTCATATTAAATTTTGCAGTTATTCAGCTGTTATTTTTTCAAGTGAGAATAAACTAAAAGGCGTCAAAAGCTTCAGCCTTTTTGTTTGGCTCAACCGAATCATTATTATTTATTATTTTCATATACTGGAACAGCATATCTAGAGGACTTTTAGTTTATTCTCACTTTGGTCCGATTAAATTACCTTCTGAAAAAGTACTCGATTGGGAAGATTGTTAATCTATTCTCCACAGTTTACCATTTCTACGTATGGAACATTTGATATACAAAAGTTCGGCTTTAAGAATTTTTAATATGGCCGACGATTATAGCATCTCCTGCTGAGACCAATATCTATTAATCGAAATATATGTATTGACACAGAGTGAGTATTCATGTATATACATTAGGGGTATTCTCTTGCTCTTGCAAATCTCGGTGCACGGTGCAAGCATTGCAGATTTACAACGGCACAACAACAAACACACGCAGAAAAATATTTGCAAGGGCTGTGAAATATGTCAGACCAAAACCCATGTATATTTGCGTGCAATGTCACGCAAAAATAAAATTGCAACCCTGTTGTAGTTGCCATTTTACATAAAGTCATATTTTGACGTTAAATTGTTGAAGAAGGTAAATTTTAATTAGATTTTATAATTTCTATTTAAATTATAAAGTTTTGTTACAGTTTTTTTTGTTAAAAATGTATGCAGATGGTGCGCCAATTCACAATAGCTATGCACAATAGTCATTTACAATAAATTGACTGAATCAGTCGCTCATATATCACTAGATTCTGCAATGGGTGCTCTCGTGCCCTTGTATATTTCGGTGTAGTATTTTTGCAATCTGCAATCTTGCAAGAGCAAGAGAATACCCCTATTATATGCATTGTAAGTATATCATGTAAGTATGCATATGCATTGGGTATGACAATTTTGATTTTCGTTCAGCTAACATTTAATTACATTTTTTGGTTATCATTTGTATCAAGTATATTGCCAATATTCCCGAGAAGATAAGCATTATCACAAATTTTGTATATGAGCACTTTTATTGGTGCATTTATATTATAATAATTTGGCTTATGAATTTTTGGTTATTTATAGTATAACAAATGTACATGGTTAAATGGGAACGACAAGCGCGACTACGAATTTGTGCTACTTTATACTTTGTGTACACATATGTATGTCCGCTTTTGTATTATAGACGCCGCAAAGTCTAAATGAATTTGTCTTTATGCCATCCTTGTGTTCCCCAATACTGACTATTATCACTTTACTAGGGCGGTCAGTTAAATATTTTGCGTACAAAAGGAAAACAAAAATTTTAGAAATGTTATGATGCATTTCTAAACATAAGTGTATTGGGTGCTCGAACCACCCAAATAACAATGCGATAGGGCGAGTGCCATAATTATCAGAGATAATATTCCCCACTGCGAAGAAATTAATATAAGTGTCCCAGAATTCCAAACCACGACCATATCGGTTGAATCTAGTTTCGGGAAAATAAGTATTACCGCGATATATAACCCACCTAGACACAATTTCAAAATGGACTTGTACATGGAACTTATACTAAAACACCGTGGAAAAGTCATCATGGGTGGTGACTTTAATGCAAAACACTCCCAATGGGGCTCAAGAGTTACGACACCGAAGGGAAAAGAGATATTTAAAGCTGCTATGGCTACTGGATGCAACTTTATGGCAAGCCGACTTATTGGCCTTCCGACACAAGAAAACTACCTGACCTGATCGACTTTTTCATCACTGACAAATATCTAAGAAATGTAATAAAATTCGGACCATTCGCCGGTATATCTAATCTTAAATGGTCATCAGAAATCGACATACCACCTTATCTCTCTAATAGACATACGGACTGGGAGTATTTCAAAGTTATGCTCGAGAAAAGTATTGATTCTAAAGTAAATATAACTACTAAAGATATATAGGAAGATGAAGTTCATGCATTTACGAAAACTATTCAAGACTCGGTTTGGGAAGTACTCCTGCTCCTAAACAAAGAAACTTTTACACTAAATATCCTTCCGATATTTTAGAACTCATAAAGAAAAAGAGAAAACTACGTAAAAAATGGCTGGAAGAATCGCTATACGGGGGTGAAATCCAACCAATAACAAATAAAGAAGTATAAAATATTATTAAAAGTAGATTTAAACCAAAAAAGGCTCCCGGCTTCGACTTGTTGACTGCTGATGTACTAAAAAATCTAACGCGAAAAGCAATAGCAAAGCTTACGACGATAATAAACGCTTGCTTAAATCTCAGATGCGTCCCACTGTCATGGAAAGTATCTGAAATCATTATGGAACAAAAACCAGGGAAAAGTGCAAATGAAGCCTCGTCATATCGTCCAATTTCACGGTTGCCTATTTTGTCCAAACTACTTGAAGCCGTAGTCATAAGAAGAATTCAGAACATAATTGAAGAAAAGGAACTTATACCCATTCATCAATTTGGGTTTAGATCTCAACATTCTATAATCGATCAAGTTCGTCGAATAACAAGCATAATAGAAGATGCGATGGAAAAAAGCACAATTGCACAGCTGTTTTCCTTGACGTATCGCAGGCGTTCGATAGAGTATGGCACCATGGCTTACTTCTTAATTAATTAAGACTTCACTTTCCACAGTAGGTATTTAACCGATCTAGTTGACTCTTACCTGAACAACCGCTATTTAAGAATCAAGCAGGGACAATCATATACTACGTTACAGTCGATAAAAACAGGTGTACCCCAAGGAAGTGTCCTGAATCCAGTCTTATACATTTTATTTACTAGCGACATGCCTACGCCGCCAAACTGCGCAATCGTCACATTTGCAGATGATACTTGCATCATTACGACCGGCAAAAATGAATGCCCCTATTGCGGTTTTCAACCCGACTTAGTCGAATTGATGAAGTTAAGGCAATTCAACTTCAGGTCAACCAAACTCTTTTTCGGTATTGCGAACTTCAACTAAGTTCAGTCGAAGTATGATTTGCGTTGCCAACCTAAGAAAGGGAAATTTGACAGATAGTGAAACTGCTAAAAATTTTTAAACGACATATCTAAACAATTTAATTCAGTTGTCGCTCGCAAAAAAGTGAATAAACATTAAAATAAATAAAAAAAATGGATATAAGTTTTGATTTATATTACAATGGCGAAAATATTGGGGGCAAAATTTATGTACTACGTATACGAAAAAGCCTTCGTGATCACTCAAATCCATTGGAGCTTCCAAATGCAAAGTAAGCCATAGTTTTTTCACAATTGAGTGGCTTTTTAATAATATTTGTTTCCGATTCATAAGTTATTTTCGATTAAATAAAGAAGCATTTTGTTTTTTACTGATTGAGATGTAGGAACATTTCTACAAATGTGTGCGAGGAACGGCCATACCTCCTATATTAAAATTATGCGCAACTCTGCGTTTCCTTGTTGACGGTGGTTATGCCAGTGAAAATAATTTTAACATTGGGTTGGCGCAACCTACGATATCTTTAGTAATTAAAGAGGTTCTAAATATAATTGAATAACGTATTTGTGCCCAATGGATTAAAATTCAAATGACTGACGCTTCAAAAGTTTCATTTTCTTCAAAAAGTACTTTCCTGGGAGTAGTTGGTTGCATCGATGGGACTCATGTTCGCATAATTTCACCAAGAAAAGAAGTGCAACATCTTTATCTTAACAGAAAGGGCTACTTCAGTTTAAACGTGATGATTGTATGTATAAAATCTGAATTATATTACAAACAAAATGGTATAATTTCTTAAAATTTTTAGCTTTGTGATTATAAAATGTCTATTCGGTATGTGGATGCTAGGCATGCAGGCGTAAATCATGACTGTTTTGTTTTCAATGTTAGCGATTTGAAAGTGCATTTACAGAATAACCCTTGGATCTTGGGTAAGACTTTATCGTATTTATTGCTAAATAATTGGAGTAATGTAATTTCTTAGGTGACGCAGGCTATCGTCTGCATAAATTTTTAATGACGCCTTATCGCTTGGCGGAAGCTTCTTCACCCCAAGCACGCTACAGTACAGTACACTCAAAGGCCCGGAATATTGGTGTACTCAAGAGTAGATTTCGATGTCTTTTATCTGTACGATTAACTCCACCAATTTTTCGAATTGCTTTTTATTGTAACTTTATTTTTTCTAAAATTTATAAAAAATATTAATTAAAATTAATTTAACATTAATGAAAATAGTTATTTTACCCGTTCTCCATTTTTCTTTAATGTTTTTTTTTTTGTATATCACTGCACGAATGTTGAACTTCAACTGCTATTAAGAAGTCGAAGTTTATTTATGTACTAGTCAACCCCACTTGTACAGGGTTGAAAACCGCAATACCAAAAAAAGTTGAAGTTCGATCATACTTCAACCGCAATTTTTTTTGACGGATTGAGTTGAAGTCGGCAATACCGAATTTTTAAACTTCGACTGAAATGCAGTTGGGTTGAAAACCGCAATAGGGGCAGAAGTTGAGTCGTCGCACAGAATGCAATCTTCACTAAATCAAATTGTAGAATGGACACGGAAATGGTACATTACTTTAAACGAGTTGAGGTCTATCCACATAAACTTCACTAACAACAGTGCTACGTACACCCCCTTACATATTGGAAATGAAGTGATCCCGTATTCCACCTCGGTGAAATATCTTGGTATGACGTTGGATGCAAAGTTGAATTGGAAAGAGCATATACAAAAAAAAGTTTCAGAACTAAAACTAAAATACCACAAAATAAATCGTGACCGTCAAGAAATCACCCTTAACAACATCAAATAAACTCCTAGTCTACAATCAAACTTTGAAACCTATTTGGACATATGGAATTCAACTATGAGGATGCGCCGCCCCGTTATGGATCGAAGCGGTTCAAAGATTCCAAAACAAAGTTCTGCGAAAAATGGTATCGTGATCTTCATTTAAAAATGGTTCGGGAAGTCATTCGCGAAACAGCAACGAAACATGCAAAAAGGTTACAAAATCATGTAAACAGTGAAGCCCGATAACTAGGAGAGACTAGAAATAGCAGGTGCAGACTGAAAAGAACGACGTTTCGTGATCTATTACGAATCTAAGAAAATAACAAATATCGTTATATTTAGTTGTTACATTTAGCTTAAAAAAAGCTTGTTATTACAGCTTTTATTGTTTTACTTCATACATTGAGAAAAATATTGCTTGTTAGTTTAAATTTATCACTAGTTGCAATTTCAGTGAATTGTAAAACGATCAGTTATTACGTTTCAATAATAAAAAAAATAAGTGTATTTTAGCTCAATACACTTAATCAGTCATGCCCCAACTTTTTTAACCAGTTTCAAGAATACATTTTCTGGAGGCTTGCAAAGTAGGCCCTTTTGGGTAATTTACGTAATTTTAACAAGCAAGAAGAATGGATGGTTTACTACCAAACTATTTTGCAGGAATCTTCAGGACTTTCTTCTATAATTCCGGATTTCACAACCCTGGTGTCTGACAACTCACAACTTTATCGTAAATTTTGACATTTTTCATGTTTCAGAACGTTTTGATATATGTACGAACGTTTTTTTGTGTTGCTTACAGCAATTTATTTAAAATATTCATCTCGGCCAAAAAATACATTTTGCGCGATTACGAAAACGTTGAAAGCATCGTTGTGCGATGGGAATGGAAACTGTGTCGGGTCCATAAACTGCACAAATTTTATTGGCGGCTTGAGATGTATTTTTGCCTTTATCGTAGAAGTACTGTAAAATATGCCATATTTTCTCTTTATTTTGCTCCATGTTTGCGACGCTATAACTCACGAACGACTTAAAAGAAACGACAATCAATCAAACACGTGTTAGCGCGTGAAATGAGCTTTCCAAAAAGGTATAGCATGACGATGCGACGAATAAAACTAGAACTGCGCGCTTTCAGCGCCAACAGCGAAAATACCGCAAGACTTTTTTGACAACCTAATATTTTACAACTTTCGACGAGGATTAACTTATCAAGAGTGCATAGTAGAACTTAATTCAATTTTTGACGATGAAGCTCTATCAACCATTATTTATCGATAGAATGGTGTATCAAATCGAGGTCGTAGATCACTCCAAGGCGAATTTCTTGGAAGTCGCTCAAAATCAACTGTTGTTGCTGTGCGTAAACTGATATTGCAAGATCCTTATGTGACCTATCGTGATATAGTCATTAGCGGGCTTGGCACATGAGGCCGAGCGTTGACATGTTGGAAAAATATTACCTCCTGTCTAGTTGCAAATTTCGAGTATTTGCCGGAGTTGTTATTGGTAGTGTTCCTGTTAATGATTTCTTCCGGTTTTAGAAGCTCATAACACAGAATTAAATTGACGTCATAGATATCATGTTAACTAAAAACGTCCACCAGAATACGAGATCATTCGGCTGATTTTAATTCATATTGAACTAATGAAGAAGAACTCCCGTTAAACAGACACAAGTTCGACATAAAGGGTCTACAAACAAGAACGACGTGATGTTAAAATGAATAAACCACTTAAATTGTGTCAAACTTTTTTGTTATGCAGATAATTTTATGCTATTTATGATTTTAACAAAATATCCGCCAAATGTCCACTTTGCTTATCTGTTGTCATTTACGCCAATTTTATACTATGGTCCGGTGCTATTGTGCGCTAAATGTTGCCTTAGAGCTTCTCGGGTTACATGGGTTTACGGATTTCAAAAATCGAAAGTCTTTTTAAATTTTACTTCTTCTTCTTCTTTACTGACGTCGACACCACTTACACGATTATAGCCGAGTTAACGACAGCGCGCCAGTCGTTTCTTTTTTTCGCTATGTGGGGCCAATTGGATGTTCTAAGAGAAGCCAGGTCCTTCACCACCAGGTCTTCCTCTTCCTCTGCTTCCCCCAGCGTCGAATACTTTCAGAGCTGGAGTGTTTTCGTCCATAAAATAGGGAGCGTCAAATTGCATGATATTTGCGGTCATTTGACTGGGCCAATGTGTCCAAAACTCGGTTATAATGCTCGCTATTAATGGTAACGGCATATCCCGCCTCATTTCGAAAGAAATAAGACCCGATGATGCCGCCATACCACTATCCGCATCAAACGGTGAATCAACAACAGGAGTATTTGACTCTCCCAAATAGCGTAAGCACATCTATTAGTAAACGCTGTGATAAAAATAATATGTTTGTGTATGCATATATAATGAAGAAGACTCATAGTAGCTTCTCATAGCGAATTCGGAATATTGTAACTATGAAATAATAATCAAGCTAGGCCATCTCTTGGCAAACCTCAGAAATATACAATGACAGGTGAAACTTAGAATATGGCAGATTGTCTTTACACCTAATTTAAAATAAACATTAATAGTTTTGCAGACATTAAACAAAGAACCCTGTAAGACACTTTATTAAATCAGACAATTTTTTACGCATAAAAAATCTTCTCCTGTTAAATGTTATTTTTGGTAATTTGGTCATATTGGCGAAAAGAGCTCGATATATGTATGTAGGTATTTACTGAAGGCAACATTCATCTGACGCCACACTTTTCAAATCATTGTGCCAATAAGGTACATAGTCCATATCATAATATTTCTCGAAAACATTTACATCTGACACTTTCTTGGCTAATGCCTTATAGATCTCTATGCCAGCTATAGCATCATCGGCAGCATATTGAATTTGTTGAGGAGTCAACGTGTCCGCCTCCCAATCGGATCGGATTAGCCCTAAATCTTTTTTCAAGGTACCACCCACAACATCCTTATACATTTCGGCCAAGTTCTGCGCTTTTGCACCGGTCAGTTTGGCCACAAAACGCAAATCCAATGCAGATTTTGTCGGTAGGTCACATTCTTCCAAATATTCGCAATCTTTTGCGGTGCCAACACCAACTTTAACCACGTTGCGATCACTTAGTAGATTGCACAGGGACATGGGTATGCTTGCCATTTTACATAATCTTATAACAGCACAATATCCCTTGTGACTACATAACTGCAATACGGACACATCCGGAGCCTCCACCCATTCACAGTCCAAGCCGAGTACTGGCACTTCATTGCAATGCCTGAAAATAGAAATGAACAAAAATAGAATTATTTACAGTAGGTGCAAAAAGAAAGCAATCAGCTTATGTCATTGAAGAGATAAAGGTATCTTAAAAACGGTCCACAAAATTATAATAATTGGGCCAGTCACCACCATTTTTAGACATTTTTATAGGTTTCATAACAACAGAATGCATGCTATCGGCTAACTATCGCCCTATTGCTCTAATATTTAATTTAAATTGATTTATTATTAGCATATTTTTTCCTCGTAATTTCATCTTCGTAAGTGCACACACTATCTCTATCGGGTTTACTCTGATGGTTAATCTAAAAAGAAGTTGTCCCGTTTTCTTTTTTCCAGCAACATATGCAGCAACTTCAATGTTTTGTTTGTTTGTTCTCTTGAAGAACCCAGTATCTGCTTCCTGCCCCAAATTACATATCTGTTGGTTGCAGAAATCCACGACGGCTAGTTTACCAAATCCTTATTTTACTATGCGCCCCCAAACATGAAATTCCCCTGCTTGCTTGAATGATCGCTGAAGTAGCTTGTCTCTTTTAGTGGACCACGCACGCTTCATTGTGTTCGTCGTCCAACTCGAGGACTCGTCTGTGAAGACCTCTGGGCATGTACAGAGCTATTTTAGGATTTGAAAAGTTCCGATCCTTTGGCAAAACTTTTACTCTGCTTTAGTCCTTCATTAAACACTTTAATACTTTGGAATCGTTAGTTATTATCAGAAAAAATTATTCTCGAGTTCAAGAAAATTTTAACACAATATATATTTGTTGAAGTTCTCAATTACACTCGTCGTTGCCTGATATTTATTTATAAACTTATGAAGCAATCCAAAATACGCAGCAGTCGCGACTACCCGAAGCTACAATACATTAAAAGATATTTGATGTTAACTATGAAATGTGATTTTAGGAACTTGTGCTCTCGGAAAGCAAATAAAACATGAGATCTTACCTCATATAAGACCCGGTAAAAGTACGTACATTTTTATCATTACATCAATTTTTGCGAATTCGTGGACTTGTAGAAATATGTTAACCTTTTTTAACAAAAAAAATTGTGAATAAATTTTTTACAAAAAAGTGCGGGTAAATTTTAGAATCCCCCGATTTCGGTATTAAAATGGGTATGCACGGATAGAGGAGGTCCTACAGATCAAGAAAATATATATATATATATATAGTTTCCGCTGAGGGTACAATTCTGATTTCGTTAACGTTGCGATCTGAAGGTATCGTCGGAAAGAGGAAGTCCTTCTGATTAAAAAATATATGATATTCGACTCTAAAGTTCAAAAATTCCCAAAATTCGAACATTTCAACAAGCTATTTTACCACATTAAACACACTTTACTCACATTTTTCACTTCAAATTAATTAAATTAAACTATAAACTTTTAAATAAATCCACGTTTTACACTTTTAGCATTTTTTTTACCTAAGAAATCTTTGTCTTAAGAATTACATTTTACACTCGTAGTGAACATCATGTGTGTGCTAAAAATTACGACGAAATGGAGCGCTGCCATGTGATAATAAGGAAACTCGCTGAAATTTCTTTTTTCCCACAAATTCCTCTATCCATGCATATGGACATGTTTTTTATTTAATTTAATGAACAAATTAGCAATATTATATAGTAATACTAAATAATAACATAATTGTATATATTTTTATACAATAATATTATATATATTGTCACCTAATATACAAAACCGTTGTATCAAAAATAAATGGAAATCGTTGACAGATATACATAGCAACCAAAATTTAACCATTTTATAACGAAAAATCCAATTTTGTTACAATATGAGTGCAAGATAACCAAAAATTAATATATTTTTTTATTTTTAACGCAGAAAGGAATACTACGCGAAAATACTTCAGTCACCCCGGCTTTTCGCTCGACCAGGGTTATTTTCTTAGAGCGCGGCCGAAAGCCGCCAACGCAGAAAGGAGTACTACGCGAAAGTACTTCAGTCACATAAATCACATATACATATGTATGTAGAAAGTATATTTTATTATGGTTAACTAGCAGCCTATCCCGGCATCGCACGGGGTAGACAATTATTTATTTTTGGAAATTTGGATATAATCACTTTTTTTCACAAATATTTTTATTTGCATTAAAAAAATCCCACAGTTATATTTGTATGTAAGTCTATATATGTTCAATTTCTTTGATGGTTTAAATGGCGGGCACTTTTGAAAAATTAAAAAATAAAAATAATAATAATCAAAAAATTAAAATAACAGTAATAAATAATGAACTCAGTCGTTTTACATATAAGTAAATAATAAATTATTGAATAAATATATTAAATAGTAATAATAATAATATTCTTTAAAAATTAGCGTATAAAAATATTATAAGTAAAAGTAATAATTACGAAAAAAATAAAAATAAAATAAAATAAAATAAAAATACTAATTATAATAAATTAAAAAATAATAATAATAATAACCAAAAAATTAAAATAACAGTAATAAATAATGAATTCAATTCTGCTAAATAGCAGCGACAACGTCGAATTCCTTACTTTGATTCTATCTGCTCTGTTAGCCGCCAAATCGAACATCATACAGAATTCAATTTGCACCTTCTCTATACTTTACATTTTCTGGCCCGGCGCGCTTTTCAGATTGCATCGCAAACAGCGGCCAATTTAAAAACTATTTTATAGGTAGTTAAATGGTCTTGACCGATAATTTATTTGAATAAGGATTAATATAAACACATAAATAGCATGGTTTGAATTTGGTTAGCATTTTCATTAATGTTTAAAATGAAAAAAGTTGTTGTAAAGTTGACATAATTACAATAGTTGGACATATGCTACCGCGGAGTTTTTTGTAGACATTATGATGTTTTTCAATATTGTTGTACATTATTTTGTTCTATCGCTAATAGTTTCGGCAGCGCATTCGACGAAAGACATTTTAAGATTCATTTTTCTACTCCTTCGGTTAGATTGTTCAAATTTTACCAAGAATCCCTAATTTTTTCAAAATGAAATGTTGTCTATGTCAAATTGAAAGAATGTAGCATTCTATTGGTGGAAGAATTTTTTAAATCGGCCCAGTACTTTTTGGGCCTATTCATTACAAACATACAAAAATAGGTACAAATCTTTCCTCTTTATAATATTAGTATAGATATAGAAAAAAGAATCACGCGAAAAAACAATTAAAAAAGTAAGTAAATAATTAATTTTTTTTTTTGCCTCCATTACATTTTATTAAATCGAAAATGCGATTTGTCATACTTTCTATTAGTTTTTTAAGATATCTTCATGTATTTTTTCCCAGCTGTCCTGAATTGCCATTTTCAGTTCAAGAACACTGCTAAATTGACGACCATTTTTATAAACGTCTCTTGCCAGAATACTCCAAACGTTCTCGATGGGATTAAGTCTGGACTGCGTGCAGGCCATTTCATCAATTCTATATTTTTGTCTTCAAACCATTGAATAGAATGTCGCGAGACGTGGATAGCTGCGTTATCCTGTTGAAAATTTGGTTCTTTTTGATGGCAGTCCTCCAGAAATGAGATTAATTCTGATTCCAACATGTTCGTGTAGATTTCGCTATTCATTTTTGTTCAAACATGGTATATTCTGGATCTTCCATAATAAGAGAAGGCTGCCCAAATCATAACACTTCCACCACCAAATTTGCTGCTCAACCTTGGTTCTTCCATTGCTTTTAAATCATGCCAAAATTAACTTAATCCATCAGGACCCTCGAGATTGAATTTTTTCTCGTCGGAAAAAATTACATTTTTCCATACTGCCGTCCATTTCATGTGCGTTTTTGCGAACTGCATCCTTGCATCCTTGTGGGCTTTTGTCAGTGCCGGAGCTTTTGCTTGTTTTTTTATAACAACGTTTCAAAGTTTTGTGATGTGTTTAAAATTTTCTGGACACGACTTTTTTTAATGGGAAGATCACGTTCCGCTATAATTTGTGCAGCGGTAAACTTTTGTTTTGTTGCCAGGTCCTTAAATTGACCTTTTTGACGCTCTGTAATTTTTTTGTTACCTTTGGTTTTTTTCTTCTGACCATAATTCTTGGCCAATCTTAAATAATTTTTAATAACTTTCTCAGATCTTTGAATTTTTAAAGCAACCTGAACATTACTCATGCCATTTTCTTTATGTGCCGTTATAACGGCTTTCTCTCCACTTGACAAGTAGGGTCCCTTCGGCATGGCTTTAAGGGCGTATTCTACTCTAGAAATCAAATTTTCGGCAGTTTTTTGAATTTTATTAAAAAAAACTAAAAATATTTTTCCATTTTTTTTTTTTGGTGTTTTTATTGATATCTTAAGAATACAGAAAAAAAAATTTTACAAAAAAATATTAAAAATTAAAATTATTAGAGGGGGGAGAGACGGGTGTAACAAAGAATGGCGCATCCTGGTTTACCGTGTGGAAAAAAGTAGTTTCGAGAAAAACGCGTTTAAAAAAGTGAGTCTATCTACCTACCGGGCTAGGTACTGCGTCACTAAAGTAACTGTAGCTCTTAAAATAATTTTAGTTTTTAAAAATACTTTGGAGGATATGTTCTTAAGGGTCTAAACTTTAAATATATGAAAAAAAAATCGAATGTTTCAAAATTCTAGAGTAAAATACCCCCTTAAAGGGTATAAAAAAACCATAATAACTTAAATGAACCTTGTTCTATGCAGTGCCAGTTGTAATATTTTTTCTAAACAAAATACAAATTATGTACTTCTTTATTTCTTTGTAAAATGACTTTTACCACCTTTTCGGGTGATTTTTTTGAGGTTAGGATTTTCATGCAGTAGTATTTGACAGATCACGTGGGATGTCAGACATGGTGTCAAAGAGAAAGATGCTCAGTATGCTTTGACATTTCATCATGAATAGACTTACTAACGAGCAACGCTTGCAAATCATTGAATTTTATTACCAAAATCAGTGTTCGGTTCGAAATGTGTTTCGCGTCCGTGTCCGATGAGCGATGAGGCTCATTTCTGGTTGAATGGCTACGTAAATAAGCAAAATTGCCGCATTTGGGGTGAAGAGCAACCAGAAGCCGTTCAAGAACTGCCCATGCATCCCGAAAAATGCACTGTTTGGTGTGGTTTGTACGCTGGTGGAATCATTGGACCGTATTTTTTCAAAGATGCTGTTGGACGCAACGTTACGGTGAATGGCGATCGCTATCGTTCGATGCTAACAAACTTTTTGTTGCCAAAAATGGAAGAACTGAACTTGGTTGACATGTGGTTTCAACAAGATGGCGCTACATGCCACACAGCTCGCGATTCTATGGCCATTTTGAGGGAAAACTTCGGACAACAATTCATCTCAAGAAATGGACCCGTAAGTTGGCCACCAAGATCATGCGATTTAACGCCTTTAGACTATTTTTTGTGGGGCTACGTCAAGTCTAAAGTCTACAGAAATAAGCCAGCAACTATTCCAGCTTTGGAAGACAACATTTCCGAAGAAATTCGGGCTATTCCGGCCGAAATGCTCGAAAAAGTTGCCCAAAATTGGACTTTCCGAATGGACCACCTAAGACGCAGCCGCGGTCAACATTTAAATGAAATTATCTTCAAAAAGTAAATGTCATGAACCAATCTAACGTTTCAAATAAAGAACCGATGAGATTTTGCAAATTTTATGCGTTTTTTTTTTTTAAAAAGTTATCAAGCTCTTAAAAAATCACCCTTTACATACATATATGTATAAGTGGAATAACTATTTATATTTATTTCTCTTCTAAATAAATAAATAAATAATTCAAATATGTACGTGTAAAAATGTGGCTGCACTAAATTCCTACGAGTAGGTGTTGAAATATTGCATACACATTTAATAATTGGTGATGAAAAAAGATGTACTTACATATGTAAGTACATATGTATGTATACTCACTTCCGTAAAATCTTAACGGCTTCAACACATTGTTGGAAGTTCTCAATCAACTCGACTTTTTTCTCGGAAGACGTGTTCAGAAAGTGATATAGTAGTCCAGCACCTACACCTACAGCAACGGTTTCCAATATATTTGGTCCAGACATTGTTATTTACTAATCACTTTGTTTGTTCCGTTTGACCATACGTTTTACTTTACAGGAAAATTAAATTTTTGCTACACTTTATTTCACAACCTTGCGCGTTGCAATAGTACTGACTCAATGAAGTAGCACAGTAGAAACCATGAAATAGCGATCAAATTTGACATAAGACGTGGCGTTTTATCATGTGAATCCCCTTTTTATATATACCACATCTTTATGTACATATGTATATGTAAATATGTACTTGTAATCAAGAATGATAGAATACAAGATTACGACAACCGCCATTATGATACGTCAAGATGTACTTTGATTAGAATAGACAATAAATTGCCAGATCGAACAGACAACGAAATTCGTAGTTGCCAGAATGTGTATAAGGGCTGCCGGATTGTGCATATAACACTGGGGTCGAATCTTTACAATCGTAAACATATCACTCACGTAAAGCCTGTATTTCGTATCATGACATACGTGATCGTAACGCTTGTATCGTACTCTGGCATAATGACTTACGTGAACGAGTATATAAAAGTATCCGTTCGTTCGAATCGTCGTTCGAACGCAAACTACCAATCGTTATAAACAAATTTATGGAAATGTGAGCAAAATTTTTTTAAATTTTAAGTTTTTTATAATTTTTAGGAATGAAGAACATAAACAAGAAACCAATGAATGGAATATCTCTTTAAAAATTAAAAAAAAAATGTATTTATATGAACAAAATTTTTGTATTAGTTGACAATAAAAATAAAATTATTATTATAATTCCTGGTGGCGCCAATTGGAGTGAAAGTCTTGCTCTTCCTCTGCTTCAGTCCCGAATATCGTGAGTATCGGTATTTCGAAAACAACCCATAGTGCCCAATCGAATTGAAAACAGTGATGCCATATATGTACATATATCGCGCATAATCTTACCGTAATTGCTTTATTGTGCTGTTTTTCGTCTTTTTTATCATAAAAAAGGCATGATCGCTGCGCCGATCTTTATCAGTGAGAAAAATATATAAAAACGTGTTTATTTTTTTATTGTAAGATATTTCCATCACCATTGAACCATTTTTTGAGAAAAGCCGCTATTTTGAAAAATTACCCAAAAAAGCAACAAATATAAAAAAAGAGCAATGATACTTGTAATATACATAAATGGATTAATACAAATAAGTTATTTCCCAAACTTGTGAGCGAATAGACACAGCTTATCAATAGACGCTGAACGACATTAATCACGCCGTCAAATTTGAGCTCAGCGGCGGTGCATTTAATGGAACAATAAACAAAAACAGCTGATCACGAAGTTGTTTAGACTATATATATTTTATAAAATAATTTTTAATTGTTATCAACAAAATATGTCCCTAGGCTACACATTTTTAGGCTGTCCACTTTTAGTAAACATCGACAACAAAGAAATACTTTATGAAGTGAGTGCATAAAGCATAAATAATTAATTTATACAATGAAGAATTTACTTTTCGTAGATTCTTAACTACTCGGTTGATGTGCTGCTTGGCAATAGCGATGAACATCAAATGGAAAAACATTGCCACAAATATGGATTTCAGAATGTTTACGATTTTATGTTGATGACACGAAAAATTGCACGAGCTTATAAATCTCATTATGAAAATGAAAATTCCAGCGAAGCGGAATTGTTGTATGAATTTAGCAATTTAAGTCCAGAATTTCAACGTTTGGTACCAACTGTGTATGAAGCGCGGAAATCGGAAATTGAAAAATATATGCTACAACTACATAATGCTCAAGAAAATCCTCTAGTACTGTCTTTCGACTACGATGCTCGTGTAGTGATTGGCGATAGCAGTTTCGCTCAAAACTTTCGCGAACTAGTAAGAATATATTTTAATTGTTGCGATGGAAATGGAAAATTAAGTAAGCTACATTTCGAAATGGATTTAAATAAACTGAACGAATTTATTACTGCTTTAGAAGTAGCAGTGGATAAAGCCGATGAAAATCATGCTTAAACCAAACCAATTGTTTTAGTAAACGTGTGCAATTCTTTTCTATCATTTTTCGGATGAAAGGTTCTGCGTACAACCAGCTCTACTTGTTAGAATCTTTCGAAAGGGTACGATTTTAAACAACATTTATATGTTTCGTGTCTAACATTTACCTTGAGTTTATTTTATTCACTTCAAACTCCGTGAAATTCGATCAAAATGTACATTGCAACATATTTGTGTGATATAAATACAATGGATTTATGCGACTATATGTATGTGGTAATGAATTTTCATTAATTGTATTATGCTAATGGGTACTTATATTATTTATAATTTATAAGCCATTCTAGGACAACAAATTTTATTCATAACAATATTCTTATCAACATACAAAAATTAGCTAGAATAAAGCAAAAAAAAAAAAAATAATAATAAATCCTTAAATACCACCTTGGAAAGAGCAATGAAAAACTTATAAGTTAGTGAACGTAACTTTAACCTCGATTACAAATGGTAAACCTTTTTAGAATAATATATTTTATTAATCATAAATTTAGCAAAATGAAAAGCCGATCATCCAATTCCAAAGAGGTGCTGTTGCATGCCGTAGCGCATGATTTTGGCTAGGCTGCAAATATATGCTTACTCAACTAACCCCGGCAGACAGATACTGATTTTTATAGTAGTATGCACAAATGCCAACCAAAATGGAGAAAGCTGTTGTCACGATCATTGATTTCGGTGTGAGCATTTGTGGAAGCCAACGTGCCAAGTTATTGTTACCAGCACGGGCATTACGAGCAAGTTGTTTCCTTCGCTCTTGAATTCGCTTCTCTTCCAATTGTCTTTGCAGTTTTCTATAAAATATATTTTTTTAATTTTAAGTTTAATTTCAAATTATATTGAGAAAACTTACTCTTTTCGCACCAGTTCCTCGACATATTTTTCAATTACTGTCAGTGAATATTTATCATACAATAAACTAGCAGTATTTAAAAGTTCTTCAAAGGGCAGATCATCGGGAAGCTAAAAACATATGAATTTAAAAGGTTATAGCATAAAAAATATATTTTGAATTATTGTACGCATTTACCCTAGATAAAAGACAGTGCACTGAGGCCATGTCACAGTCAACCTTTAGTATATCTTCAGCTCGATACAATATAATAGCAGCAGTCACAAATATTGGCATATAAATTGGTGAGGCCAAAAAATAGTCATATAGACGCACGACATCTTTATATGAATTTAAACTGTGTCCAAACCACGTCAAATACCAAGGCAATGCAAAAAGTGTTCCAACCGCAGATTGTTGTAGAAATTGAAACAAATGCGAGTTTTCTAAATCTACCAGCGGCCATATAAACATCAAACGTTTTTGGGTGGCATCCATTGTTTCTTGCATACATTCCGAAAAATGGTTGGTCGATAATTCCTCCATAACCGCAAATGCTACCTCTTCACCAACGACTAACAAAAATGTAACAGCTACATCGTGATATCCTTGATAGTATCGTAAATTCGGATATTTCTTTATGACACGCAATATTAAAACCGTCAGTTGGTCTTGTAATGCAATACGTTGCTCATATGGAATGCCGGGCGGAAAACGCTTAAGCGATCTATTGACATCAAGCACCACTTGTTGGTATTCTGGATGTGTTTGTAAATCTTGTAGACTGGGTGCAGGTTCTAAAGAGGATGTATCAACACCGGCCAATTGTGGCCAAAGCAATCGTCGCAACTCATCATTGACTAATCCATGGTCGGAACGTGCAATTTCCTGCAGCTTTGAAAGTGGAATATTTCCATTGTGCTCTATCAATAAACGTTCGATTTCCAAACGTTTTTGTTGTTCTTCACCACTTTCTGGACCTAAAATGTAAGAATAATTTTATATATCCCAACTAAGTATATTAATATAGCTAGCTACATTTCTCAAAACACAATTCCTGTGGTTGATCGATTTTTATTTCACTGTTTTGATGGTTCGCTTCATTCACTTGGCTCGTCATACTGCCAACTTATGTTTAGATGTGTAAACTGGTTAATGAAATTTTAAAATCCTTTGTAGTCGTTCATGTGCTATAATTATTATTATAATTTTTATTCCAGTGCAATCATTACAAATGCAATATATGTATAGTATTTTTATTTGCAAATTAAGCGAAGAAAGGGCACCTGTGCGCTGTCAACTAACAGCAGCGTTGCCAGACTTAGCGCTTAATATGTATTTCGTGACGTGTACAATAATGAAATATGAAATAAAAGGTTTTGATATATTATTAAATCGAATAAAAATATATGTTCGAAATTATCGATTTTATCCAAAATTTGGCTTCAATTCCTTTTTTGTACCGAATAGAAGCTATAAATAATACATTAACACACACTGTTTTATTGATCTGGCATTAGCACTTTTACAGTTGGTACATTAATTGCTGATTCACATGCAACTTTTTGTATGAGTACCTTCACATCGAAACAAAACGCAGCAAACCGAAAAAGAAATTTCGGGCAACTCACATCTTTTTGCACCTTTCGCCATTTCTATTATCCAGTACAACAGAAATAAAGCCCACATTCTGGCATGCCTTTTGCTTTCTTTATTTTTTGTTGATGAAATATGAATTGTCAATCAAAGTCGTTTGTGGATCGCTTACAAAAATCTCGCTTTTAAAATCCCTTGCGTCAACGCAATCAACTGATATTACAAGTTCAACGATCCGTAAATAAAGTACCCTGTCTGTTTTAGAAACTTTATTCATTTATTAATAGAGCGCATTTGCCATTCGTGAAGTAGTGGAAAATAAACATTGTTTCGCTTCCTTCGAATTGAGATTACGTGACTAAACCCATATACAATTTACAAATACTTTTCTTATACCAGACTGACCGATACGTTTTAGCCTAAGTAACTGTCGCCTCCAAAAAAAAGAAGAAGCGACAAATTACTGTAAAATTTCCTCTTGTCCATAGATTTTGTATGGCGCATACTTAAATAAACGCGGCGACAATGCTGAAGGTTGAAAAGCTTGATTTTGACAGCGCGCTAAGAAGTAATTTTTGTTACATTTCTTAAAAAGTATGAAAAATTCAACTTGCTTAAATGTATTTAAATAATGCAAATGGAAACGATTAAAATGTTAATTTTTAACATAGCAGCACCCAATATGAAAAGTACCAAATATATAACCAAAATTTGAATTTTGCTTTTACGTAACGATTTCTTTCCCACTCAACTTTCAAAGTTTTGCATACGCTTATGGTTAAATCACTTACAACTTTTAATACAAAATATGAATCCGCTCAAAATACACTGTGAAATGGAAATAAGTGATTGTAGTGCGCCCCTCGGTAAAGTGCGTGAGTTTTCTTGCGTCGAGTGTATTCTGTTGGATAGGCTTGTTCACATCAAGGTTGCGGAAAGCCAAGAGAACTTATTATAATAAAAGCATGGAAAGCAAAGCGTTCTTTCTGACATAATCTTTGTTTTTAGGCGAAGCGAAGAAAGTTCTATGTGATTCAGTCTTAACGCTTGTTATGTATGTAGAGTCAGCATTATTTAAATGGAAATGTCATATTATAATATTTACAATTTTATGATAAATTTCACGAAGTATACAAAAGACATTTAGTACAAATAAATAAAGTTTAATTGTTCATTATGCATATCAGCTTTATTTAAAAAAAGTCTTTTCACATGATTTTAAATTGTGCAAATATTTTTTGCTGGCTTAACTATATTAAAATAAATTTCGAAGAAAATTTAGGTAATATTTAAATTTTTGCAGCAATTATGTCGCACATTAAGTGTTAAATATATTTTCGATTTGCGATTTGTATATAAATACCTTAGGAGTATTGAAGATAACCTTTTTTACATTTAAACTTATTTTACTCTCACGTTGACGTTCTATAAATATTATTTGAATTGAGAAATAATATTATAAACTTGCGTACCTACTGGCAAAGTGCGGTATTATTGTTTCTTTTTCTTTAGCATATTTAAGAAAATGTTATGTACGTATGCATGTAGTATGTATGGTATGTATGTAATATAAGTTTACATTTTTTATATGTAGTACCAATGGCGATTTTATGTCTCACATCATTTAATAATTATGTTAGTGATGTTTGCTTGTTTTTTTTTTTTTGTTAGGATCTATAAGGATATATGAAAATAGTTATAAAAACATGTTATTAAAATATACTAATATTGGATATTTCACGAGCTATCGCATAATTCAATTTAAACATTTTACTTATTACTTTAAGACTTAAATATAAATAAAAAGGCTATTTTATTTTTTGTGTTGATTGTTTTATTTTATAGTAAAGTTATTTGCAACAAGTTTTTCTTTTATCAAAATAGTGGTAGAAGTTATCATCTTTTTTCAAAACGAAAAACATTTTGTTAAGTAAAATATTAACATCAGCAATCACACTTGATAATATTAGGGGAGGAAGGGGGATTATCGTTCATTGTCTAATTCACAGATTCAAGTAACTAATAAATATTTCTAAAAAAAAAACAAAAACAAAGATAGTTCATTTGTTAATTCATATATTGAAAAAATAGTCTTTCTAAGAAACTAGTTTTTTGCTTATTGTAGTCATTGTATTAGCTTCAAATGACGTCGACATCAAAATTTTGTTGATTTTTTTTGACGAGATATCATTAAGAATGATAAAATATTATTATTATATAGAATACTATTCTATCATTCTTGGATATCTTTTTTTGAAATTTGTCATGGATTATTGCCAAAGGCAACGGTATAATTTTCGGAGAAATTTTTCAGACTGGATTACTATAGCATATATCTGCCATACATACTGAACGATCAAAATCAACTTCTCGTATAGAAAACTTTATAGCTTCTTTCTTTTTTCGCCCATATTAAAATTATTTAACGAAAGATAGTATAAACGGACTATGTGACGTAAAGCAAGAATGACAGTTTCTCAAAACCCAAAAAGTATTATTTGTATAGCAAATGAAGCTGCTGCAGAAAAGTATTTGCACTACTTAAATTTTGAAAGCAACATACAT
Source organism: Bactrocera zonata (assembly GCA_037783105.1). Taxonomy (NCBI): domain Eukaryota; kingdom Metazoa; phylum Arthropoda; class Insecta; order Diptera; family Tephritidae; genus Bactrocera; species Bactrocera zonata. Next base: position 2,053,931 of record JBAWJQ010002358.1, read on the forward strand.
ATGTATGTATGTACATATGTACATATGTATGTAAATTAAAATTCTGAGCGAATGTCGCGTTATTATTGGCTCTGGGCAGTGTTTACAATTTTGATTTATGGTTAAATGGCTTCAAGCTTTATTTTTACTAAGCTTTGCAATAAACAGGGCTGGTCCGAGACAATTTATTGTGGTAAATGCCAGTCTTAGCAACAAAATTTATAATGTTTAAAAATTATTTAGGTCATTTTATTTAACAAAAATAATTCTAAAGTTTTAACTTAATTATTTAAAAAGATAATAATTGATCATAAAATAAATAAGTTTATTAGTTAAATACGTTCATGCCTTTAATTTGGAAAATTTAAACACAATTGTTTTAAAATAAAAATTTGCTGATAAATAAATAAATAAAATATGTGAAGAATATTGGTCAAAATGCCATTCGGAAACTCTCTCGCCATAGGCAATAGCCTAACTGGGCTATATGGTCCGGGCCGCACCTTGGCAAAAAAACTTAGAAATTAGAAAAAAAAAATCTAAATATATTTTTGCAATAAAAAACTAGAGGATGATTAATTCTCTAATCTGATTTAAAATAATATGGCAGAGTAGCATTTTTAAGTTCACACTAAATCATTATTTTATGCTTTTTTATGCTTTTCAGATCTTGTTTCATTATTTTAGACCGCTTTTATTTAGAGTTTTTCAGATATATTCTTTCATGTCTAGCAATTATGAATGTTAATTATTAAAATAGTATTAGAAATTTCGACAGGTCGACATCTGTTAGAAAACACAGCGCAAAGACTGCTAATGTCGGGAAAAGCATAACGTTATAAAGTGAAAATAATTAACATTTTAATATTTTTAGTAAATTAAATATATTTTTATATAATATAAATTACAAAGTTAAATGCAATTTTAGCATTTATAATAATATCTAATCAAAGGATTAATTAAAATTATAGTATAGTATGTGTCAGTGCATATATCTCAACTAACCTCTACAACTATGTTCTCCAAAAGATTACAGACTAATTATGCTTAAGAAATAAAGAAAATTTATAAACTAAAATTATATTACAGCGTAAAAAAATAATATGCATATAAATGTTGCGTATAATGTATAATTAAATATTATCAGTTAGGCAATCCCTTAATGACGAATGATGCTAAAGCACTAAGGCTGTTGATAAATAATGCGAAAATATTTGTAGATCTAGTTGGTATAAGTATATATATATACATATTTGAGTTTTAACTAGAGCGTTATAAAATATATACATGTATGTCTGTATATGGCATAGTTTATGCGTTAGATATAGTTTAGTTAGAGCTATATTGGATTATTTTTTTAACTTTAATTTTTTTTTTTTTTTTTTTAATTTTATACATATATATTTAGTATATACTTAAAAGTCTTTTCACATGAGTTTGAATTGTGCAATTATTATTTTTTACTGCCTTGCCTATTTGTAATAAATCGTAACTTCCATTTAATTATAATATTTCCAGTTTTAGCAAGTTTATACATGATAAGTGTTGAAACTGTTTACGGATCGTATGATTACGTTTACGCACCAATGATATTTTATACATTTACATATGTATATGTGTGTATGTGTGTATCGTTTTGCAAATTTGCTTTGTTGTGCTATTTTAATATAATTCGGCATTTAATAAATTGTGTTTGCTTAAAGTCATATGAATTTCAAAGTGCAGTGTGTGTATTCGTTTAGTACATAATTTAAAGTTGTTCGAGAAGTTCTTTTTGGTTTAATATATAGAAGTGTGAATGTATAATCTACTATACTGCTATTCATTATAATTAAAGTAAATTAAACCATTATTTGTTTAGGCTATGCACGACAAATCGATACTCATATTTTTGTGTGTATATTTGTTATGGTTTAAGTTTTACATATTAATTAAGTATACATGCAAATACGAAAATACTTATAAAAGACATTTGTTAAAAAATATGGTCACATGGGATTTTTGTTAAACTATTTTAAATATATATATTTTGTATTTTTTTATTTTTCTATTTAAATACTTCACTTATAGTTTAAAGGCTTAAGTTTAAATAAAAGTCTTTATAATAAATAGTAAAATATTCCATATTTTTGTTTACAAGTATTAAAGTGTAGATGCATCATTACGTTTTATATTCGTGTTATATTGATTGTTTCATTTAATGATTCTCTTCTCAGCAATTGCTTGGTATCGTTCTCAATATCTATCGGAGATATGCCAGCACTACGATCATTAATATACGTATTATCTTCCTCCACGATTTTCTCGAGCACTATATCACCGGTGTTGGCTAAACCTGTCAGCAAAAAATAATAAAAAAAAACATAAATATAGCGTTATAATTATTTGAATTTTTGTATAACATCAATAGACTAGTAGACTAACAGTTACGCCCTGATAACGGACCATTTGCTACTTCTTCCGCCGATGCGCTGTTCACAAGTGCTACGTCCGTGGCAGTTCCATTGCGCATGTTCTTTTGTAAAGCTACTGCTTTTCGTGCGTGGCGTGTAGTTAGCACACCAGTTTCGACATCACGTTCCAGACGATGACCAGATCGTGATCTAGTTAGTTGTCGTTGCACATAATCTTCGAGATCTTCTTCTTCCTTGCGGCTAATCAAGCAATTCAGTACAAGTAAAAATAGTCCCAATCCAAGCGAGAAAAGCCCAGTGCAAGTAACTTCGTTCCACCATGCCGAACTGCTACCTAGAAAAAATATATCAGTTATATATTAATTTTTGATATTACAAAAGTGAGTTTCAAATTATATATTGCGAGAAAACGCGCCATAATTTCTTCATACAGTGGGAAAATGGGTCTAACAGGATAATAACCAAGCGCACCTCCCCTTCAAAGCTTAATATTAAAAATTACAAAGTCAATCCCCCAGTCAACGAGTATAAAAATTACACTTTGGACTTGGCACCACAAAACTATTTGGTTCAAAAATTTGGCGTATAACAATCTCTTTACATCATTATATCAGCAACGTCTATTTCTCATTTGTAGTATCAAACACTGGTGGTGTTTTGTAAATAAAACTTTAGTCATATTCGTCTGCCTGCCATAATACAAGCGAACTAGTCTTATAGTTAAAAGATATCGATCGAAATTTTGCACACGCCATTTTCTTTCCAAGAAGATAGTCATTTGTCGAAACCGCCGATATCGGACCATTATATACGATATAGAGGCCATTTAATCTAAACAATCAATGTCCAAATAAATATTTTAAGAGAAATCTTTTTATACTCTTGCAACCTGTTGCTACGGAGGAAGCAACAGGATGAAGAGAAAAGTTGAAATTCGGGTGACTGTCTGTCTGGTGCAAGCTGTAACTTGAAATTGAGATATCTTGGTGAAACTTGACATGCGGACTCGGACCACTGCCACGCCCACAAATCGCAATTAATCCAAAACCTATAAAATGCAATTACTAAGCACTAAATGGCACAGGAGATTGCAGTAGCAAGGAGCTCCTGTGAGCAAAAAAAGTGAGCGTGACCGTCTCCAGTAATAAGTTTAATGTACATATCTCCTAATCCTCTAAAGCTGCAATTAGGAATAAAGGGATGTTTAACTTATTCCAGTGTGAGAGCGCCTCAAAATAAGCGTTTTTTATAACATTTTCCATTATGGCCAGATTGAACAAAATAATAATTTTTGGGCATTTATCAACCCAACACCCAACATTTAGTAGGAATAATTATTACTAAATAGTGGTTATTTATTATATGGAGAAACTATTTAATTCTTTTTAAAGTATATTAGAACAACTGACTTTTGACCTTTCAATACCCAATAAAAGGATTTAAGCTTGTTAGCTCTGAATCATTAAATGTTTTTAATCATTTTCCATTGAAAATAATACTATAATGCTTCAAATTACAAAACGTTTCATCAAAGACATTTAAATTTTACAAATTTATTTAATTTTCATTGTTTTACATTTTTTATAAGTGTCTTGAACGATGCAACAAAGCCCTAAGTTTACATATTTTTTTGGTAAGATTTCAATCTGGCCATCGCCCGTTTCCAATTGATAAACGTCAAAACCTACTGAACTCGATTAGCTGTCAAAGTTCAGTAGGTTTTGACGTTTAACAATTGCTCTCTCACTTCCAGTGACAGGAGAGTTGGGGATCTCTTTATCTCTGGTTCAAAGCTAAAAAAGCACAATAAATCAATAACTAATTACGTTAGAGACATTGAATTTTTCGTTCGAGAAGGTTTTGTGGGAGCCGGTGTGAAAATTGAGCAATTGGCGTGGCACTGCCCACTTTTTTGTTAAATCACATATTTCGGGACCTAACTGACCGATTTCGACTAAATTTAGTGTGTAGCATTTTTCTCATATTCCTATATCACAGTGTGAAAATGGGTAAATCGAACTACAACCACGCCTACTTCCCACATAACACAATTTTAAATTCAATTTGATTCTTTCACTTTTCAGTACAAAAATAAAGAAGTAATTAATATAACGGGATAAAATTGTAAGAATTCCTTTAAAGTATGCCACTTTATGACCAAAAATTGTCCAAATCCAACCAAATCTGTTCAAGCCCCTAAGTACCAAATACATGGACCCCAGTATCTATGTTGACTTTTGACAGAAAACAACGGGCAATGTGTGAGATATACAATTGAAATTCAGATAGAATCCTTTACCGATAATAGTACCTCTGTGTATCGAAAACGGGTTGAAACATTTTAATACTTCTATAAGCGCCCATATACCTAATATGTATAAAGATTTTCTAACTTCCAAGTGCCAATATTTGAGTTATCTCAACGAAAATTACAGAACATGTTTTGCTCGTAATAGTAGATCTTTGAAAATAGATACAATTAGGCGAAAACTTGACCTCCCCCAATTTTTGAACATCCGCTTACTTTGCTCCATATGATTGATGATTTTATGTAAAGTACCTTAATGAAACCCACGGAACCATTTTTTGGTATGTAGCATGATAATAGTTAATAAGTTAATAGATAGATAAGTTCGTGTCGATACTACCCCTATACTACGTATATGGGGCTTCGGTTTTCTAACAAATCGTATGCCGAATTTGTCGGTCAGTGTATGAGTTATGTATATGGAGTATATGTATATATAAAATTGCTTAGATTCCGACCCTCTGGTTGACGTTCTACGTCTTAAGGTATTTCCCTGGCTTTGATTTTTACAAGTTGCAGGAGTATAAAATGTTCCTTACTTGTTCCTTATTAAGTAACTTTAACGACTTAAACGTTGTTTATATCAAACAACATTGCTAGGGATCATTAGCAAAACGTTTTCTCTTGGATTCTAACTGTTGGCCGACAACGTTTCCAGTTTTAGTTATATACATATATGATACAGAATTGCACCTTTAAAGGGTATTATAGCAATGCAACCGATGTTAGTGTTATTTCTGCTTTTTATACTTTTGGGTACTTACTGAACACATTCCAGGACATAGTTTCATCTGGTATAATACCAGCACCGCATAAGAATACACCAAATACTATAAATACGATACCAATGTGCAGCATACCGATGCTGGTGACAACCTAGAAAAATTCTTTTCAGTTCATTTATCACTTTTTATAAATGCATTTCAATGATTTATTTACCTGGCTGTCCAACATGCCTGGTCCAGGCTTAGCAACGCTATGTGCATGATGAAATTTACGTCGAAAGGAACCACTTGGCGAATGAAATGTTTCTCCACTTTCGGAGCTCTGCGTACTGTAACGTCTTTCTCGCGCACGTTTCTGTTCATCACGTCGTTTACGTTGGCGTTTTATTGCCATAGCCGAATGGATGCCCACGGAATGCATTTCGCTACGAAGAAAATGAAGGAAAAAGTAACTGTAAATATTTTTAAAGTTGAAAAACAACATCACTGCTAGAAATTCAAATATTGAAATTTTACAAAGATATCAATTAAAAACTCTAAGATTAATTACAAACGCACTTTGGTGACCATTTGGCAGTCATGTTATTAGATGACAGCAAGGAAAAAAAATAGAAGTATCCTACTTTTTTAAAGAAAAAACACAGAAGCTTCAAGTTTAATGGGAATATTTATTATCTTTCGAAAGAACATTCTTTGGTATCTATTTTTTGAAGATTATCCCTTTCAAATGATGTTCGCGGCTACGTCTCAGATGGTCCATTCGTTGAGTTCAATTTTGGATTACTCGTTCGACCATTTCGACTGATAACTGGCGATTGATACGCGTGAAGTTTTTCTCCAAGGCCCGAATAAAAGCGAGATTGTCCACGTATGATTTAGACTTTACAGGAAATAGTCTAACGGTGTGATATTAAACTATCTTGGTGGCCAATCGACCAGCCCAAAACGTGTAATTATCAGCTCACTGAAGTGACCTTGCAATAAATCCATTGGTTGATGCGATGTCGCCGTGATCACGAGCTTCACCTTCAACTCTTAAATCTCTTCAGGTTGCACTTCGACCAAATACGGCACTTTTACTTCTTTATTTAGCCAGAAATAGACCCCATCGTTGAACAAAATTTGGCTCGAAAAAATATTTTTTAGCTATTAAAGTTTTTCCCTCTCTATCTTTGAATTATTTCGAAATTGATTAAACTATCTTCTATTTCTCTTATGCTAGGCCTAAACCTCCTTATGCTTAAGAAAACATTAATATTCTGATAAATCGGTATAAAGTCAAAAGAAAGGACTGAAATCCTCTTACTCGGCATAAGGAGGTAAGGAAGAAGGTAAAGAGTGGTCTAACGATTTAATTTTAATGAAAATTTTTCCACCAAAGTTTTGTTTAATCGCCACTTTTGTTTTGGCCGCGTATGTCGGCAGAACTATTGGCAAATTTTAGAAAAATTTAAAGAAAATAATACTGGTCGGTACTTAGATTCTTATTTTACGATGGCAAACCACTTAGTGAAAGTACAGAGCATTTGGGTGTTTTATACTTTTCTCCTTCGGAGACATCCGCCCAAAATTAGTTCAACGAATTTAAACATAGTTATACGTCGGTTATTCTTGAACAGCTATAACGTGACAATAGTTCATGATTATACTTGTATTAGCAGACAGTCTTTTGAAATTGCAGGTGGTGGCTCAAACCTCTGCCGTCGCCGCATTCAATTTTAACAAATTAGGCTACGAACTGCCGCCCATACTCTTCGGTATACATATGTGAATTAGGAGAAAATATGGACCAATTTTCTATATTTATACCATGAAGAGCGTATATGTATTAAGTTTATCACGAAGTTCCTAAGGAAACGTCGAAGACTCTATAGAGTTTATATACGCTGATAAGCGTGATGAGCTGAGACTATTTAGCCATATTCGTCTACGTAAACTGGTCCCTCAGTTTTTGAGATAGTGCCCTGAAAATTTGCACACGACCTTTTTCACCAAGATGCTGCTCATTGTCAGAACCGCCGTAATCGGACCACAAAAGGGTATAGCTGCCATACAAACTGTTTGATCAGAATCAAGTTCTTATTTGTGAAGGGTATTATATGTAGGTTCACTGCAACAAAAGTTAACGTTTGCAACCTTTTGCTACAGAATATAATAGTTTTGTTCACCTAACGGTTGTATATAGGGTTATATATACATATATATATATATATATAAATGATTAGGATGACGAGACAAGTTGAAATCCGGGTTGCTGACTGTCCATCTGTAAGCTGTAACTTGAGTAAAAATTGAGATATCTTGATGAAACTTGGTATGTGAGTTCCTTAATACAAAAAATTCGAGTTCACATTAACCGAAAACATAGAAAGTGCCATAACTAAGCAATAAATGAAGATATAAAACTATAACAGGGGATCACAGCAGCAAGCGGCAACTCTGGGCAAAAAATTTTGAAAAAGTGAGCGAGGCTACAAAACCAAATTTGTTTAGCGCAAATATTATAATAACTCCTACCGACAACAGTCGAGAGTGTTTTACGTGGGATCCTACCTACGAAGGTCTAACTCCACAGTGCTCAGAAGCACAACGGATCAATACAATGCTTCAATCAGCACCCTGAAAACTGGGTAACGATTTTCAGTACCAATCAGCAGTGTGGCATGGACACACTAACCACCTTGATAGGGTTCGAGGCCCATCTAAAACCTCTTCCGTACAATGTGCACGGCGCCAGGTTGCAATGCAACTCCACATTTGAACTGACAAAGTCAGTTCTTCCCGCGATTTGGGTTTTAACCACAGCCACCACGAATCTCCACAAAGGGCCAAGCCCAATGAGCAGATTGGAGTTTTACCTCCAAGGGCATTACTGCTCCCCGTGGTACCAGGTTAAAGTCTCTGGTAAGACCTTGTAACCGAAGTTATTACCAGTTGAGTTTCCACACAACTCTGGACTGGCGGCCAGGATCTTAGTTGCCTCTTATGACAGGCATACCTTACCGCGGGTATATTCGGTTCCCCCCTGCACCAAGGGGGTCCCCCTACCCGCAGGGGGAAACTCCTACCGACAGTGCGAAAATGGATGATGATACACTACTTACAAGGTCTGTCGCGAAAGAAACAGAACTTTTTAAATATAACTGTTTCTGGTGGCGCCACCTATTGGTGGGTATATGAAATAAAAAGTTTGAATTTTAAGACAATTGGATCTACAATCGATGTTATCGAGCAAAAAGTGATTGGTCATCCGTCGCAAAATGCATTTTGAACAAAGAGCAAATATTAAATTTTGTTTTAAACTTGGGAAAACGTTTACTGAAACATTTCAAAAGATGAAAAAAGTTTACAGTGATCAGTGCCTATCCCGTAGTAATGTGCATGAGTGGTTTAAGCGATTCCAAGAAGGTCGTGAGGACCTCTGTGACGATCAGAAGTCAACGAAAAAAAGTCGTCTTCAGAAGTCAAAAATAAAGACAATGCTGACTTGTTTTTACGTTTCGGAGGGTATTGTACACCGAGAGTTCATCCCACCTGGCCAAACGATTAATGCTGTGTTTCACCTTTGTGTTATGAAGCGTCTTTTGTCACGCATTCGTCGTGTTCGACCACAATGCCGTAAGGCAGGGTCCTGGCGCCTGTTGCACGATAATGCGCCGTGTCATCGGTCGACGCTTGTCACTGAATTTTTGACAAAAAACTCCATATTAACCATTAATCACTCACCCTACTCACCTGATCTGATTTTTACCTATTTGGAAAACTTCATTTGCCCATGAAAGGACATTGGTTTCAAGACATATTAGCTATCCAAAAGGCTACGACCGATATTCTCAAAAGCATTCCGAAAAATGACCTTAAACACTCCTTTGAAATGCTAATTGACCGGGCTAAGCGCTGTATCGAAGGCCAAGGAAACTACTTTGAATAAAAAATATAACTTTTGAAAAATATTAATTTTTTGTTGTTTTTTAACAGTCCTGTTTCTTTTGCGACAGACCTTGTATATAACGATACTGTTCAAAACTTCTAGTCAATATTCGAGACGCAATAAATCAATAACTAACTATGCCAGAAACATTAAATTTTACTTTCGAGTTGGTATGAAAATTGTACAAAGGGCGTGGCACCTACCACTGTTTGGGGGACCCAATGGATCGATTGAAAGTAAATACGTGACATTCGTTTAATATTCTTATATGACAGAGTGAAAACGTGCGAAATCGGACTACTGCCACGCCTACTTCCAATATAAAACAATTTAAAATTCCATTTGAATATTTCACTTTTCAGTACATAAATCAGGAAGCAATTGATATAACGGGGTAAAACTTTGGACTAATAATTCCTTTAAAGCATGCCACCTTATAACCAAAAATTGTTCAAATCAAACCAAACTGTTCAAGCGGGGTATCGAATATGTATACACCAGTATCCATAGTTGACTTTTGGCAGAAAATATCGGTCAACATGTGAGATATACAATTGAAATTCTGACAGAAACTTTTCCTGACAATAATATTTCTGTTTATCAAAAATGGGTTGAATCGGTTTAATACTTCCATGAGCCCCATTTGCCTAACATAAGATTTTCGAATTTTCGGGTGACTTTATGCTGGAGTTATCTCAACGAAAATAACATGTTTTACTCATAATGATATACCTTTGTGCCTAAAAAAGATATAATTGGGCGAAAACTAGACCTACCCCCATATACATATGTACATATTACCAGGATTTACGAACATATGCTGAATTTGCTGCATATGATTGATGACTGTACGAGTATGTAAAGTACCTTAATGAAACCTAGGGAACATTATTTTTGGCATGATATTTTCCCTGGCGTTGAATTTTGCAAGTTGCAAGAGTATAAAATGTTCGGTTGCACCCGAAGTTAGTCTTTCTTACCTGTTTTTTTTTTTTTTTTTGTTTCCTACAAGATAATTTGTGCCTTGTGCCAGCTAGCAGTGTTTTGCAAAAACTGAAACATCACCGGTTTAATTTAACCAGTTGCATGTGTGGAGTGAAGAAGAAGGGTGAACTTTTCATTGTTTCGAATGCACTATAAGCCCAACATCAACTTATTCACACAAACACACTTATATATTTATATTTATGTATGTACATACTATACACTCGCTATACATTCCGAAAATGAAAATGTCAACCTTTCAACATAACAACAAAAACATTATGAATCATTTACCCCCAACCTGGTGCTGCTGTTTAATTCTAAAGTGGACAGTTTGGGTCTTTGTTACGCCTGCGAAATATTATGATCATAACAATATGAAGACATATACCATACATACTATATGTTTATATGTGAACAAATATGTGTAAACTACATGGCACATTTCTATTATAGAAACTTTGCCAACTCAATCCTATACCGTATATGCATGTGTACGCATTTCTTTGGATCTGTGTGTTGATGCACAAAAATTCATACTGTTCATTGTCACGCCTGAACGAAACAGTTATAAATACTATATGCAATTTTATATTATATATAAACCATGCATTTGCTTACCTTAAACTTTAAGTTATCAGCGGTTGATTTTATTTCTTCACTTTTGGAAATTTTCGTACACAGAATCAGCACACCGTAGTTAAGTTTCAGGCCTTAAAGACCATCTTAGTTATATTTATATATTTTTTCACTTCCGTTAAATTGGCTCAAGGCATTCACACAATCAACTAGATTTCCGCATTATGCTGCATATCCTATATTTCATATTTCATTTGAAATTTATAAACATAATAATAACTGGAAACTCGATGAAACGCACAAACAACACACACACGAGCTGAATAAATGCAGTACTCTGCCACTCCCCACTTCGCTGGGCTTCAACGTGTCCAAAACGCACTTCCGAGATTTAGCGAGATATCGATTTTGTACAGCGTATGATGTTAGGAATTTGAAGTTCACTTTTTACTTTTATTTAAATTCTTTTCATTGTTTCACGTAGCAAATCCTGTGTGAAGCACTTGACTAACGCATTTGTAATCTTCCGCACTTTTATATTATAGACTTAATTTCAATTTTTTCTAACATTTGTATAACTAATATACAATACACGTATGTGCGTATATATGTATGTATAACTGTTTGTATTTACTACGAAAATGATATAGACTTTATGTGTTAAAGTATTTAAAACGTTTAGCACATTTTATAAATGCAATTTCATCTGCGTTTTCTTCTTAATATTTACAACAAAGCAGCAAAACAGTTTCCACTGCTATGAATATGTGTCAAAGCGAGCGACGGCGGATACCAGGTATCCTTCGCGGCGACTAAAACATCGCGTTAGAATGTAAAGCTCAGGATGTGCAAAGCTGCGAGAGTTCGTGAGCTACAGAGAGCGAGAGAGCGTGTGTGTAAAAATGTAAAAAAAGCTTTTCCTGCCTTGACTAAAATGACAAGTGCATTGAATCATAATGGAAATATGCAATAATGACAAAGATTCGTAAGATTAAGCATCTCTTACTACTTACGTACATATGTACATATGTATATTTCATATGATGATAATTTATCAAAATTTATGAAACTTATTCAAATTAATTACAACAAGTAAGAAAGGTCGAGGAAGGAGTTGACAAAACTTTCTATACAAACACATTCACACATTTTGACCTGATAAATTGTTTAAGGGTTTAGGGGTAGTTAGACTTTTCAAAAAATTGATTTTGTTTTTGCATTTTCGTTAAGTTTAATATCTTAAAAATATTCTCTGAAAATTTCACGTTGATCCGAATATTAGTTTTTGAGTTATTCTACAAATAACAAAGAGAGCTCGGGCACTTCACAGCGCTAGTGTGAAACTTTAAACGCGTTCTTCTCAAAACTATTTTTGAATCGGTGACAACTGTAACTCCAAAACCGCTCAGTATATTTTAATGAAATTTATACAGCTTTTAGAATACATAATAAACTCGGGCCGGATCGATGTATTTTTATTTTTTCGAAAATTTCGATTTTTTAAGATCAATTAACTGTTGATTTTTTCGCAAAAATTTAGAAAAAAACTTCCTGAGGTCGCCATTTTGTTATTTACTTATTTATTTATAAATGTGAAAAAAAAATAGTACAATTATTTTTACACGAAAAAAGGAGCACTGGCTGCCAGGACCTTCGGCTCGCTGGTGGATCTGAGGCTAGATGACTAAAAATTAGGTTCTATTGCCCACGCTTAATAAATTTAAAATTTAAGTAAAACAGAAACAAGGTTCTTATCTAAGTTAGGTAGGATGTCATATTAAATGTTTTAGAACGCATTTATCCAGATATTTTGATATTTTTGTAATGTTCTCGAGAGACGTAGTTTTCAAAAGTGTTGTAGGTGTTTGGTTATCGAAGATAGTCCTCCTGATTACTGTGAAATGGTGGCATTCGTCGAGCAGGTGATGGACTGTTAGTGAAGCCCACGGGCAATGTTGGCAGTAAGGCGGACCTGACCGATTGAAGAAGTACGAATGTGTGGCTATTGTGTGCCCTAAACGTAGGCAGACAAATGATTTAACATCGTTACATCGACAGTTTGGTGGATAGGTTGGTTTGCTCCTATCTGGGTTATTTACAGTGTATTGGTGCTGGATGTGTCTCCAACTCTCCATTAGCGACTTAAGTTGGTGTTGGTGTGCCATCTTATATAAGTCTTTCTTCTCAAGGAAGTCAAACGTGACGAGCGGTTCACTAGCCGCTAGTTTAGCGCGTTTATCCGCCAGCTCATTCCCGCGTATGCCGGCATGGCCTGGAATCCACATTAGTTTTATATTGGGGCTATTTTCAGCTAATTTGCTCCGGATGCAAGAAATTATGTTAGATTTATTCATAACATTTAAGACCGCTGATATAGTTGATTTGCTATCTGTACAAATAATTGCTTTCAATTTGGAATTTGAAGCGAAAATGATAGCGTTGAGGATCGCTGCGGCTTCTGCTGTGTAAGGCGTAGCTTGGCAGGATTCCAACTTTAATTGTTGCTCCTTTGTCATCGACAACTGCGAATGATGTACTTGTCTCGGTTTTGGATCCGTCCGTGAAGATTAGAGTCCATTCACGGAGAAGAGAAGTTGTAGACTCAGCAAAGAGTTGTTGATAAATGGCGGGGTTGGTGTGACTTTTGTTGAATTTCCCCAAGCTTAAAATGAACGACGTATCTTTTATCTTTCTCTTCTATCTTTTTGTTAATTTTGAAAAAAAAAATCCTTCGATCAGGCCCAGGATTATCTATTTATAAAACTAATTTGTTTTGTCCGATTATTTTTAGATGAATCTCCAAGGACTTATGCTTGTCACCGCAAGTACCTTTTTTTGGAACAGGGTCAACACAAACAACTATAACTTTGGAAATAATTTTTTTTTTTTTTTGAAATTTTCGTAACTTCAAGTCACACATCCTATATCCATCCTATAATAATGCCATATTACTACTTTTGTAAAATAACATGATTAAATTGCCTCTGACTACTCCTAACCCCTTAAGGTCCACTGGAAAGCTGAAAAATTCACACGATCATAACCGTCGGCACAATGATAGACAATTATTATAGAAATACTCACTCTTTAATTAAGATAACTCGCACATTGACTGATATACGATTTTAGGTACAAAGTCAACCAGATTTTTGAAAAACCTTACGTTGGGTATATATTTTGCCCGATTTTACGCAAAGTGTTACCGATATTTTCGGCAAAAACAGTTATAGGCACTGAGGTCTACATATCCGATATCTGGTTACTTGATAAGGTATAGGGCATACTTTAAGGCTACTGTGCTTAATTTATATTCTGTAAAGAAAAATAATCATATCGAATTTAAAAATGCCTTACATGGAAAGTAGGCGCCCTTGCATCCCGATTTCGCCAATTGTCACAATGTAACATGTGAATGTTGAAATAATGTTGTGCATCAAATTCTGTGACCAATTTCAAGTCAAGTGTAGTGCCTGAGTTATAGGAATTCGACTAATGATGGGAGGCACCACGTCCATATCTTGTCTCTGACTAGTATATACTCGTATATTGTAGGCTACCTGCGCCGTCTTTAAATGCGTTTTTCTCGAAACTGTGTTTTTGAAGTGGGTAAGCAAGATTTCTCGAGAACTACTCAACAGATCTCTTTGAAATTTTATGCAGGTCCTTAAGATACAATTACTAAAGACTTGGACGAAGAATTTTTTTGTTTAGAACTATTTGAAAGTGAAATTTCGGGAAATTTTCACCGATATTTTAATTTTTTTGTAAAAATGTCTGCCAATTTTCAGTTTTTTCCTTTGTACAAGTTCTAAGTTAAGGTTTTATTTTAAACACGTATTTTTTCACTTCCGATGATCCTGTAAGGAGTTATCCAGCCAACGCGGTCGCATCTTTTTTCCGTGGGATCACCGGAAATGGCTTTCCAATGGCCGAGTTTAAAATATTTTTTTCCAAAAATTTCGTTATTTCTTTGTTAATAGTGTATGTTTGTAACAATAAAAATTCTATAAAATATTTCATTTTTTATATGAGAAAAAAATTGTTGAAAAAATGGCTTCAATTGATGGTATTTTGTAGGCTTAGCAATGGTCCGATTCTGGCTCTCTGAGAAACCAACCTACTTACCAAGTAACGTGTGTACCAAGTTTCAAATTATCATGCTTTACATACATACATATATCATACTTTAAATCAATGTGATTAAACATTAAACGAAATGAATATACATATATACTTATATATGAATAATATATTATATAAGTATAACGTTCTCAGGTATTTTTTTTTTTTTTTTGAAATATATTTCTCACTAACCGATTTGTCACTTAAGTGTTAAGTGAAGGAGTGTATCGTTACTAATCCATTTTAAACCAAATATTCTTTCATTTACAAAAAATTATTCAAAGTTAGCGAGAGGCTCATATATATGGGGACATATGTACATAACGGATCCATGAAAAGCACAATATTTTATTAACCAATATTGGTAGTTTTCTGGACTTTATGGGTTCCGCGTTTTTAAAACTTCGATTAAAAAAACTGCTATCACACAACAGAGAAAATTTGCGGAATGGATCTGGATTTTTATCCGGCCAAGAACTGTCAACACGGCAGAATTGAAATTGAAGGACCTTATTAACTAACCAATTCCTCTTTCCCAAACTAAAAAATTTACCCGCTCAAAGGTTAATGTTTGTTGGAATATGCTTTTCTATTTACACAGGCTGCATAGTTCTTAAAAACAATTACTCAATAAGAAAGGTTCAAGGCGACTTTGAACGCGGAATAGTGTCAAATCCCTGTCCAACCCGAAGAGACACGACAATAATCGTGTCGAAATCAAATTCTTTATATCCTCATATGCAGATGATTGGAATTGATGGTATGTACGCAAAAGTGAAGTAAAGAGCTGCAGCAGGATCCTCATG
This sequence comes from Bactrocera zonata, assembly GCA_037783105.1. Taxonomy (NCBI): domain Eukaryota; kingdom Metazoa; phylum Arthropoda; class Insecta; order Diptera; family Tephritidae; genus Bactrocera; species Bactrocera zonata. Next base: position 2,069,779 of record JBAWJQ010002358.1, read on the forward strand.
ATACTGACTGAAAGCTATTGGAGTAAAGACAAAGAGACGTTGTTTACAACATGTAAGGAAATCGGCCGGCCGGTCATCAACTACTTATTATGGTCACTTGGATGCAACAGGGCGCACATGGATAAGATACAGAGTAGAGAGAACACCGCACTTCGGACCATAGACAAGTGCGTCTCCTAATGTCTCCCGTGTAACATCTACACCTTGAAGTCCACAACTTCCTGTAAGGGAGCACAACATTCTTCTCTCCAAGCAATTTCTAATCAAATGTTATCGCAGAAACCATTCTTCAAGTCACCTGTTTGCAGTAGAAATGGTTAAGAATATCAGGAGAACATTCTTCCAACTCGTTGACGAACTTGAACAATACACCGACCACACTTCGGATGCTACCAATTTTCAACAGGCACTGAACGCCATTAACAGTGCCACCTTCATTGATCCTGCAAGCAGTAAGTCCCCGTATGACACTAATCACCTTTTTGCAACTCGTGTTGTTGTTTTAATTTGGAGAAATATCAGTTGAATTTTTGTCGCCAAGAACCAATACAGTATGACATAGTGCATTTTAACTATTTTGGCACCAAAGGACAGTGCTTGACCGGGAAAAAATCCGGGTCCATTCCAATTACGTAAACCCGAGTGTCACGGGAACAGTCCGCGTCGTCTCTTAGACCTACCGTTAAGTGATTTTGATGACAATTAACATATTGCTTTCCCCCAAATAGGGTCTGGATAATGGTTCCAACAACAACAAAGCAGACTGCATGTAAAATTTATGTCTATGTTATAGGACTAGCAGAAATCGGGACACAAATGACAAAAATGACATTTATCTTATAAAATATCGTGGTTTTCTACTAGTCAGAGCAGAAACAGAATGTCGGGCAATAACAGTTGCGAAATCCTTTTGTCTAATTCTCGGGAAACAAAACATTCTGCAGAAGACCCACATTCTCTGCCAGCTCCAAAAGCTAGCTAGCAGCTAGCGTAACACATCTACATATATATAGGAAAAGTTTAGCTTTTTTTGATTTCAATATCGTCGTAATTTCAAATTGCCTTCTATAGTTGACAGCTTAGGAAGTATTTAAATAATGAAAAAATTAAAACTGTTTTCTTTAGCAATGACAAATATGTATTTATTTTATTGCAATTACATTGTCTCTTAAACCAGCTAAAAAAAATATTTGCACATGCCGAAAGTACATTACGACAAGTATTAGAACAATGGCAAATATCTGAATATAATTAAAGAGTTTATGTTATATTTAGGCCCTAAGTTAATAAGTATTATCCTTTGCGTTTATTTTTAGGTTTAAAATGAAAAATCTCAAAGAAATATATTACAGGCTTTCAAAAGGTGTATAATAAAAATAAAATTAAAATTTTAAAACAAGAAACAACAAGCTAGTTTCAGATTACGGCATAATAAAATCATAAAATGTCAGTCAAAATAAATGATTTGAGTGTGTTTCATTGATTTCAAGAACTGAAAAACAGAAACCCATTTTACAGCAAAATAAACATAAAAAGAAACAATTTATAATAATCAAAACTAAAATTAGTCGTAAAATAGAATCTGTGCTATTATTAAGCTATTGTCAACTTGAGAATCAATTAATTATAAATGTCATGCAAACATTCATATTTAAAATTGAGCTCGCGTCGAGTAATTAAAAAATAAAAATTCCATTGTCAAATGTAAAAAATAAGTACTAATATAAAATATGCTAAACTTGTGAATCCATTAAATATTTAGAAAATTCGATAGCACTATTAAAATTCATCACAATGCCAATGAGACTATTGAGCTTTGAAAAATATGTAGAGTGTGCCTTGCTACGGATGTTTTTATATTTAACACCATCAATCATTTTTGTAATTATGTATGATATCCAAAATATATTTGTGCGTGGTTCAAAAGATTCCCAGTTATTGCTGTAATGAAAGCATGTCAATTGAAACTAAAATAATAATAAAAATTAAAAAAAAAACGTACCCTAAGACATCCCGCATCATGCGATAAATATCGAATTGGTAGTCTCCGGAAGCGGTAAAGAGATCTTCATCAGAGGAAATGTCATTATAGTGACAACAGTTATCAAAAGACATACGCGAGAGCGTATAATCGATTATTGTAGCTTTAACACCTTTTGTGGGCACGCAATACGTATGTTCGTCCAAAGTAAATTTTAACTCTTTCACATTTGTGCTCAATAATAATATATTTCCCCAATGTAAATCACGATGTTCAAACTGAAATGCTTGTTCTGCTACTGCTAATGTTAGCACAATCTATAAATACATTTTTATAACAGTAAAATAGCGTAAGTAAATGTATTGATGATATTGAGCGCCATGTGCAAATTGCAAAAATATATACTAGATATACCTGAATGAGTGCACCATAAGTTTGCTCGGCATTTTGAAATTGGAAACTTTCTAAATCCCGACCGCAAAACTCCAATTCCAGTACTATATAAATTTGTGTGTCATCAAATATATCGGGATGATCGTTTTCGGAGCCTTTGTCTTTGTCAAAAATTTCCCAAAGCTTTATAAAATGTTGAGGATACTGGCCTTTAACACAAGCGACCTAATATAATATACATATATATATTATATAAATATAGTTTCATACATAGTTACAAAAAAAATATCTAACCTTTCTAACATTTACAAATCCGCATGTAAAATTTGCTGAATTTACATCTGTCCGCAAGTTTGCCAATTCTACTGAAATCACCACCTCTGGTAATATTTGTTCAAATGTTTTCTGTTTCTCTCCATTGACATCAATGTCCCCTTCAATCGGTATAACTTTCATAACCGTGCTGTTCGCATCTGGCATTCTTCGCTTACTCGTTGTATTCAAAAATACCTCACCATAAGCACCTTCCCCAATTTTCATACAATGTGTTAATTTATCTGCAGAATACAGCTCTTCAAATGGTAGAGGAAATCTTTGATTGCAGCGATCCAAAACGCGACGCTCCCAAACCTTATGGTTTTCAGGTGTACTTATTCCTAACACATTTTCCGAAATGCGCTCAGGTTTTAAAAAGATAGATTTTCTTTTACCAACAATCGTACCAATGAAACTAATAAATTCCACAGAACTGTTGCGTTTATCTGATTGTCGTCCTGCCAAATTATTTGGGTGTTTTTCGACTAAATTTTAAAATATTTAAAATTTTACATTTTTGGTTTGCACTAATGAAATACCTTGTTTGCGTCGCCAAGCGCTAATTGATTTTCGCCACTTTCCGGGCTGCAAAGTGAGACTAGGAACTCGGACGTCTCCTTTGCCGTCATCTTTCTCATTTGTCACAAAGTTTTCTGACTTTTCCTTTAAATTTTGAGTTGTTTCGCCATTTGTTGACTCAAAACAAACGTGTCTCGTATTTCTAGTCCTCGTTACATGTTGGAACCGATTTGTTTGTCTATTCAATGCTGGAGGTGAGTCTTGAGATTGAATTGCATTGAAAACAGTCTTTTTATTTTTAATTGGTTCGTCACATTCTATATGTCAAATTAATTATTCAACATTATTTTATTAATGTGTATACAATAACATACCAACAATTTGAAAACTAGGTGTTAAAGGTGTACAATTTAAACGCTTTTTTTGATTTGCGACACACATACCGTCCTCGTTAATATTTTTACCCTTATCAAAATATAAGAGTCGCCAAGCACCAATTGGTGATATTGAGCATTTAAATGGATCCACTTTGAGCCCCCGATGCACCAGTGGAGTAGAAATTGAATTGGATTTGTGTTGTATATCTTCGTTTAAATCGTTTGGCCACTCTTGCGAAGGTTTCAAAAGCGACGAATCATTTCCCTTACTACATTTGCTATTTTCAACACTAGAGTCTCGATTAAATGATGCATGCACCTCTTTTTTAAAATATTTAACTCCCGCAATACTCTAAAAGAACAAAAATGCGAAAGTTATTATTTGTACCACACGTTTTATAATTTTATATACGAACGGTCTTGGCTCCAATAACTTGTCGAAAGAATCCAGCCAGGCACCATCTTCTAAAGTGTTATCTAAATCTTTGCTTTCATCTGTATTAACATTCATCTCAAATAAATAAAAAAATATAGTTTATATAAAATCCCTCCAACGGAATATAAAATAATGTAAAATGTAAATACGCGCTCTAGAAAAACTTTTTGACATTTTCAAATTTTTATATTGATTGACATATAGTCTCAATCACAAAACGTAAACAAACATCATTCAATCAATTTATTTAGAAGTGAAGCACAACCCAGTATCATAACACAGGTATGTCACAACAAGTATATAAAACGTTGCGTTAACGCAAAATATTGACATCAATTACTCTGTATTTCAATTTTTGGAAACAACTCCTATCGTGTATAAAAAATATAAAATAATGAACACATACAAAGTGTAAAATATTACTTAATTTTGTTGTATTGTACAGTAAGGCAAGAATATTTAACTTTTAATAAACAAATAAAGTATATTACTTAATTAGGGTAAAATTTAGAATAGCATCCCAGGCTTTCTGGGATAAAATGGGTATCGTTGGAAAGGTGACGTTCTCCAGATCACGAAAATATATACATATAGTTGCCGCTGACTTATAGTTTTCAAGATATTTGCGTTTAAAGGTGAAAAATTGACAATGTTTAAAGTGATAATTTGTACATTGTGAATAACTTTTTCACTTATATTATGCACTTTTCACTTACTAACACTTCACTATAACGTTTCTGTATATTATTTTTTTAATTTTGCATCTTATTGTGCAGATGCAAAAAATTTAACTAAATCAAAATAATTGAAATAAAGCTTTATTTACAACAAATATTAAAAAAATTAATATACAGAAACGTTAAAGTGAAGTGTTAGTAAGTGAAAAGTGCATAATATAAGTGAAAAAGTTATTCCCAATATACAAAATATCAATGTGAAAGTTGTCAATTTTGAAACTTTAAACGCAAATATCTTAAAAACTATAAGTCAGCGGCAACTATATGTATATATTTTCGTGATCTGGAGAACGCCACCTTTCCAACGATACCCATTTTATCCCCGAAAGCCTGGGATGCTATTCTAAATCCTAGCCCTTAATTAATAATTTTTTTAAATTTTCTTTATCCCTTTTCCTAATAATAAATATTGAATTCTGTATTTTATTTTTTTTATTAAGTTTATATTGAACAAAACTTGGCAACAATTCGGAACATATGATCGTTGAAAACGATCGCTCGCTTACATAACCTCAGATAGATAACATTAAGCATATCGCCAAAGCCAAAGTTTTTTGCAACAAAGTACATAGACATAAGTTTTTTAGCAATATGAAGAAATCGTTTTGGCCATTATTGAACACATTGAAATCTCGTACTACAGTGCCATGGTGTCGTTCTCATTTTACTTATTATCCTGACAAGTCACCAAAAGAAGTTATTTCCACTGGTAATGTTACTGAAAAAATGAATATGGTTCAAGCAATCAACAATGCTATGGATTTGGTACTTGCAAAAGATCCGACCGCAATACTTTTCGGCGAAGATGTAGGCTTTGGCGGTGTCTTCCGATGTTCAGTTAACCTACGTGACAAGTATGGAAAAGATCGCGTATTTAATACTCCACTGAGCGAGCAAGGAATAGCTGGATTCGCCATTGGTGTTGCTAATGTTGGATCCACAGCTATTGCGGAAATACAATTTGCTGACTATATTTTCCCTGCATTTGATCAGATTGTCAATGAAGCGGCTAAATATCGCTATCGCAGTGGTGGCCTATTTGATTGTGGTTCTCTGACATTTCGAGCACCATGCGGAGCTGTAGGTCATGGTGCTCTTTATCATTCTCAAAGTCCTGAAGCATACTTTGCACATACACCAGGACTAAAAATTGTAGTACCTAGAGGACCAGTGAAGGCTAAAGGGTTACTTCTAGCTTGCATACGGGATCCTAACCCGTGTATTGTATTTGAACCGAAAACACTTTATCGAGCTGCTGTTGAGGAGGTACCTACTGATGATTACGTGTCAGAATTGGGCAAAGCAGACATATTGCGTAAAGGGAAAGATGTCACTCTGATTGGTTGGGGTACACAGGTGCATGTACTCCTAGAGGTAATAAAGAAACGTATACAAATTTATAGAACTATTGGATATAATATTTTTATAGCAGCCGAAAGCCTATGATGCTAGCGCTGCGTACTTTAGTTTGTATAATAATTTGTAATTATGTAAGCTTTAATAAAATAAAAAAAAAATTTTTATAATTTATTCAAGGTAGCAGAAATTGCAAAGAAAGAACATCAAATAGATTGCGAAGTAATTGATTTAGTATCTATTATGCCGTGGGACCGTGATACAGTGTATGATGTAAGTATATGTAAAATGCGATGCAAATCTCTCGCATTACATATTTTTCCCTTCTTCAGTCCGTAAAGAAAACCGGTCGCGTTATCGTGGCTCACGAAGCGCCTTTAACTCAAGGCTTTGGTGCTGAGTTAGCAGCTTCTATACAAGAGAAATGCTTTTTGCACTTGGAGGCACCTGTAAAACGTGTTGCCGGCTGGGATACGCCATTTCCACATGTCTTTGAAACATTTTACTTGCCTGACAAATATCGTTGCCTAGCGGCCATAAAAGATTTAGTAAATTATTGAAACTCGACGACGTTAAATTTCAACGATATTTATTAATGACGCTTAAATATTGGAAACGGATGCATTTATATTTGTTTATACATATATTTTTACGAATTTGATTATCTACTTTTAATGGTAACATGTGCAATTATTATATTTAATAAGTTTATAAAAAATAAAAACAAACTTCTCACCACTATCACAATCACTTTTTAACTATAGGCCATATGTAATTACAAGAGAAAACAAAGAAAAAAAAATATTCTTGTTAATATGCAATTTTTAATACCTAAATCAGAGACGAAACATTTTTGAATTGGTTTAAAAAGCCGATGCTGTAAGTATATATGAATTCCATTTCTCAAGTTCTAATTTCTGTCTTTTATAATTTTTGAATAATAGCATTATAAACTACTATCTTCTGATAATCAATTAGGAGGTATGTATGTTCATATACTTAGCTCTACTGATTTATATACATATTGAATCCAATTGTAGAAAAATTCTATACTTCAACAGCTAATTTAAAAACGGTAATCTTAAATGAAATATTTTTGGTGATGTGACGAAGACAATCGATATGATAGAAGACTGAGCGGTTGTGATTGACACAAGCATCATTGCCGAAAACTTTTAAATAGAACATTCATTTGTGATTAATGCTCTCGTTATTGTGTTGTGTAGAACTCTTTACTACTCTATGATATTTTAAAAATCAGATCCAGAATTAAATCCACATCTACCCATTGTATTAAATATACAGTTAGTTTCAACAAGATTTGGCTTCAGTTATTTTTTTCAGCTGACTGGTATTTTCCGCTCGCTAGTTCTTTATTTATCACGCCTGTTTTTACTACAAATATAAATAATTTGAATATTTTTTTATAAATAAAATACTATGTAAGATATTGTTTAAATTATAGGTATAAAATTATTTGGCATTATTTAAATAAATAAAATAACACAATTCTGTTTAAACTAATTTCTTATACGTTGTAATTAAAACAATAGTATATATAATATTTTACTTGTTTGTGTAAGCATTACTTTTTGGCAAGCGCTATGCCCAGACCCAAAATACCGCCTAACACAAGAACTGCTCCTCCGGCTACAGCCATGCCTTTCTTCAAATCTTTGTCGTATCGCTTTTGAATGCACTCCTAAAAAATATATATAAAAAATAGCAATTTAATAAAATACCAGCATGACACATATAATAAATTCGACTGCACCAAAGTTAAAAAAGCCTTCACAACTGAATTTTTCATAGCATAATATAATAGTATATAAAAACACCAATATCTTGATTTTGTTCGGTCGGTGTGTTTGGCAGCTTTTTGCTACAGAAGTTCATTCTGAACAATATCTTCAGAAATTGTACCGTTGCCTTGGACAACAAGCTGGCCAAATTTTGTGAAAATATCTTGGTAAATACTTTTTTATACAAGAATGGATTTTCTTCAACCAGTTTCATTACATTTCATTGATTGTTGAGTTTGTATGCCAGCTATGTTATAGTCTGGAATCTGGAAAGCTTCTTCAGATATTGTAGAGTAGCCTTGGATAATATATTATGTCAAATATCGTGAAAATATCTGATGAAGTAGAAAAGTGCCTTAGAAGAACTTAATTTTAATCATTTAGTATGTACTCGGTACAAGTGAGCAGATCTCAAAAATCAGAGACTAGTTCGATTATATGACATCAGATATACAAGCTAATTCAACTTATTTATATGTGACCTGGTCCACGGAAATGGGGCTTAGGTGTCAAAAAATAATTTTTTTTTTTTCAATTTTTTTTCGCACGTTAGCTCCCTTTTCGTAGACCAGGTCACATATACATATATTTTATAGGGTCTCGAACGCTTTCTCCTGGGAGTTACAAACTTCTCTAAACTTAGTATACCCTGTTCAGGGTATAATAACTATAGTATAAAAATTTTGTGGTTTTTGTTTATGTATATAATACATATAGTAACATGTAATATTACGTACCTCTAATGAGCGAACTTGAGGATTTTCCTCTATTTCCAGGAAAGCTTTACAATATTGAAGTGCACGGTCATAATTTTTCATACGCGCTTCTCCCAGTGCTAAATAATAAAGATAATCACGTCTTCCTTCGGAATGCTGTTCCATTAATTCTTCCAACAATTCAATGCCCTACAAAATTAACAAGTATGTATTATTATTGACATGGACAATTATAGTTTAGACTCAAACGATGATTCATAATAACTACCATGATACAAATTATAGTAAGAGAAATACAGTTTTAATTATATACCTTAGCGATATCTTGTTTGTGCGCACATCTGACCAAACAAAGTGCATAACCAAATTTTGCTTCTACACTTGCACGTCCATCCAATTCCAATTCTCGAAGATACTTTTGCTCATTACGCTTCAAAAAATATAGTAAAAATATTATTACAAAATTCATGGTTATATTACTACAAACATACATCAAAATCTTCCTGAGGTACAATCGTCTCCATCATTTCCTCCATCATTTTGACTTCTTCCGCTTCCAAATCCACTTTGAATTTTATTTCTTTAAATTATAATGCAATTGCTAATAAATTTCACCAAATTTTACTTAATTGCAATGCGAATTGCAATACATGAGACAACTCAATACTAAACAAAGATAAGAGATGATAATCAAATATATCGATTTATTGGGCGATAGCGATTATAAAAAAAAACTTAAATTCGATATCGCATAACAATATTTTTTATAACATAATATATAACACATAATAATATCATTTAAACAATTATCACTAGTACAGAAATTATATTAACTTACACTTTCCTGATATTAGGCACAGCGACTAAATAATAATCTGATGTTAACTTATGATTTCTTGAATTTAAAATAGTAATATTGGCGAATAAATCAACAAACACTGAATCCTATTTTATATAATATTTTATCATTCGTAATAATAATTAAAGATAAACTAATTTTAAATAACTTTATTTATATAAATGTGCTCGTTCATTCAATCATTCAAACTGTAGCATCCACAACATAAATATGTAAACGAGGCATAATGTTTCTCGTAATCTACATTTAATAGGGGCAAAGATTTTTTTTGAGAAATTCAATACAACACTGCGCTGTTAACTCGTTTGATGGAAACTGCTGGCTTTCTCGCTTCACAAATTTATACAAAATTTTCATTTTATTTGTTTGTCGATGTAGATTTTAAATTAAAATTCATTGAATATTAAACACGTTAAGTGAGGAAACGGCATTGACGCCTGAATTATGAATTAACAGTTGCATGTACCTAAAGCGACAAAGAGACTGTGACTACGACCGCAACATTCCCGACCGGGAGGGAGCTCTTGAAATGGAGCAACACAGCAATCACAACCAATCGAAATTGTTCATTTGTACGGCTGTAGATTTTCGAGACGAATTAGAAGAGGTCTGTTTCATATTTATTCAACCGACATTTAAAACCATTTTGTCACATTTTTTATTGCAATGTTTTATGTGTTAATGAAATTGTTTTCTAAATAGTGAATATTGCAAACATTATTTTATGCCTCTATTTTAACTTGCAGAGATTTGAACGTGCATACGTGAGCCTGCAACAGCAAATCAATGGCCTCAATGAGAAGGATATGCATGACATTCTGTCACAACTCGTATGTAAAGAAAAACAGCATGAAGATATTTCAATAGGATTTTTATACACAATGTTAACAGACCCTGCCGTGGCGCCAAAAGCTTATAGAGATTTGACACTTGTCGCTAGGGACGGAATGAATATGGTTGTTTCAAATCTTACAATGCTTGTAGCGGAAAAATATGGAAAATTAACTGAAGTAGCACGCCGCCAGCTTATATGGTTACTACGAGAACTTGTAAAACATCAAGTACTTTTGGTGGAAAATATAGTGTGGAATTGCCTTAGACAAGCTGGTGGTGGTGATGTCTCTATCAAAAATATCTTTCTGGTGGAAGGCCTTCTTGACATATTCATCGATTATCGTGCTTGGCTAGAATCACAGGCTTTTCTTGTACAGACAGTAGTATATAGCTATGTTCGTCTTATAGAAGATCACGCAAGTCCGTCATTGACTACTCTTCGACAAAAAGAAGTAAAATTTATAATATCATTAATACGCGATCGTTTCTTGGACATAATACCACTAGGTAGAGACTTTGTAAGGTATGCAACATAACATTATAGTAATTACTATCAAATAGCTTTGCAAAAGTTACACAATATATTTATAAGTAACATCTATATTTACTATTCCAACAGGCTCTTACAAAATGTAGCGAGAGTTCCCGAATTCGAACAATTATGGCGGGATATTTTACATAGCCCTGAAAGTCTACATCCAACATTTACCGGCATTTGGCAACTTTTGCAGACACGAACAAGCCGACGATTTCTTCAAAGTCGTTTAACGCCAGAAATTGAACGTAAATTGACATTTCTTGCATCATCTGTTAAGTTTGGCAATCAGAAACGTTACCAGGACTGGTTCCAGGATAAATATTTTGCAACTCCCGAATCGCATAGTTTACGTTCAGATTTAATAAGATTTATTATAAATGTCATACATCCTACAAATGATATGTTGTGTTCGGATATCATTCCTCGTTGGGCCATCATTGGCTGGCTGATATCATCTTGTACAAATCCGATTGCTTTGGCTAACGCAAAACTTTCGCTCTTCTATGATTGGCTATTTTTTGATCCGATCAAGGATAATATTATGAACATCGAACCGGGCATTTTAGTAATGTATCATTCAATACGGAACCATCCATTCGTCAGCAGCACACTTTTGGATTTTCTCTGCCGTATAATGAAAAATTTTGATATACGGCATGAGGATAAAATACGTACTGGTGTATATAATTCATTAAATAAGATACTCGAAAAGCAGGTATGAAAATAAATTTACAAGAATAGTGTTGATAGTCTACTGTTGGTTTATGGTATTCATAATTGTAAGTTAAAACAACAACATAACTTATTAAGGCGAAGAATTATGAAAAAAATTTTGGCAAAGGATAAAGCAGTTAATATTTTCATTTTCCAAATTTGCTTTTTTGTACCATTTTGACATTTTTTTTAAATATGTGTGAATTATTTGCCCATGGCTATTTTATAGACTTAATTAACAAATCCCCCATTTCCAGGTCATTCCAAATTTACAGCCCTTATTTGAATCACCGAAATTGGATCGAGAGCTGCGTAATTTGATCAGAGAAAATTTCCGTGAATTTGTTTCACCCACACAACATCCTGCAACACCAATGGTACCAATGCCACCATTTAAAAAAGAAGCAGAACCTCGTGTACTACACCGTGGTCAAACCTTTTTCGCTGGACCATTAGCACAACAACCTGAAATGCATCTACAAAATAATTTTCAACTCAGTACCAATGCAGCTGATTTAACAGAAGCTCCAAGCGTCGATCCTAGTGCAATAGGTAGTGGTGGTGTTAGTACTACATCCAACCTCGAAGAGGATAGTAAATTAACGGTTATATCACCCGAAAGTATTGATATTGAAACCGAAGCAGCATTCAGCGAAGATGACGATGACGTTGCGAAAGATGTCAAAAGTGAAGAGCTAACCGACGATGATGATGATTTGCCTTTATCAAAAGTGCGATTAAAAGAGAAACCCATACCGGAGAAAATCGATCTACCCGCCTCTATAAGTGACTCATTCGAAACATTTGTCACAAAACGCAACTCCTTTACTTGGGAAGCATTTTTGTTGGATTTTCGAACATTGCCCGCCTCAGCATTGGATGAAGCACAATTGAATTATGTGATCTCGAATACGCATTTAATTTTACGTGAAACATTGCCACAACAAAATATTTTCACCGATAGTAAAACCGATGAAAAAAATTTGGCAAAAAGTATAAGTTATCCACTTTTCGGACTATTTCGTTTTCTCTACGAAAATGATGATAAAAGTAAAAAACCATTTCAAACTCTACTCTCTGAAATATGTGAACGAATACCGGAAATCGGTTATCTATTACTTTACTTTATGAAAGTTCATGTTAAATTACAAACGCGTAAGAATAGCCAACAGGCGACACAATTCAAAACGCCAATTTATCGGTTATTATGTGAGGCGAGTGGTGAAAAAGTTGACGATTGTTTAGCGCGTGACTTAGATTTACTTGAAAAAGAAAGTACGATAATTTTCCTTTGGCTTTTGCCAGATATTTATCGCGAGTTCAAAAGTACAGCCATAAACAATAGCGAATTGTTGCGAATTACGTTGCGATGTATCGATGCGAAGAACTTGCGTGACCTTATTTACTACGTGGCGCAAGGTAAATTGACACTCTTCAAGCAGGATGGACTGATCGAATGCCTGCGCGAAAGCTTAGTTTATGAAACATTTGAGCAACTGAGCCTGTGGCAGTTGGTGCAAGCGCATGATGTTCCGCTTAAGTGTTTACAGGTAAATTATTAAAATCCGGAATATCCCAACGAATACATTGCAGAGAAACATAAATAATGATAGAGCTTTGATTATATAATTTTTTTATTTTAGGATATCTTACCTGAGCTTGAATCTTCAAGTCATCCAGAAGCTCTCAGCTACATGCTTTTATGGCTGAAAAACGAGGAACCCACAAATGAACTGATACGACTATTATTGAGTAGGGAGACAAAATCTCGGGGTGATCCTTTTGTCACATCAGCATTACGGTAAACAAAATCAGCGATTTTTTTATTTTAAAAATTTTGGTTTAAAAATAAATTTTTTAATTTTAAAATTGAATTGCCAAAGTTTAAAACTGGGTTATAACTACAAGTCCAACAAAATAATTAAATTGGACTGAAAAATTAAAATAACCAAAGTTTTGATTTTTCAATGGGCTACAACCTACTTGGATTTTTTTCTTTCAAAAATTATCGATCATGGTCTAATATTTTTTGTATTAGTCGCATATTAATTTGTATTAAAATACATACAATTACAAATATATAATTATTTCTAGTTTCTGGTGTCAGCGCGGCGAGGAAAAACTGTCAGAAATCATAGCATCACTGCTCACGTCAAAGTATCCCAGCTCTTCTCCAAACAAACGGAAAAGACTAACTAAAGGTAGTTCTGCAATGAGTAGCTTACCCTCCGCCGATCAGGTATACATACATAGACATATAAATAGCAAACTAACAACAACTACAATTGGCTTTATTCCTTCTTATTTCAGGTGCTGAGTCACTTGGAGCACTATCGACGGAGTTGTAGGCATGGCACAGGCACAGGGCTTTACGTTTACGATACTATGCAACGCGCGTTACAAGCAGCGTATACACATAGTAATGAGAGCACAAAAGTAAGTTTTCATTTTTACGCTGAACAGCGTATATTAAAGTTCGTAACACCCAAAAGGAATTGTCGGAATATATATAAAAATGATTAGTGCGACGAACTGAGTAAATTTATCAATCTCCTCTTTCTCTACGTACGAGAACTAGTTCTGGTCCATCAGTTTTTGAGTTATCGATCCTTAATTTTGTAAACGTTTTTTCTTCCGAAGATGATGCTCAATATCCGGGCACTGTAGCATCTAACTGCCATTCAAACTGAACAAAGACAATCAAATTTTTGAATGGAGGAATTTTTTATTTAACAAGACATTTTCACGAAATTTGGCATGGATTACTGCTCATTGTTTTATGCGAATAAATTTTCAGATCGGCCGATTATAGCATATAACTGTCACGCAAACTGAACGTTGAAAACCAAGTTCTTGTATTGGGAAAAGGTTATATGAAGGCTATTCGGAGCAACGAAGTTAAAATTTTTCTTATTTCTTCGATATTTACCCACAACGAAATTTCAATATGCTTTTGTTACAATACGAGTATATCTAATGTGCTGGATTATATATATATACATATATATATATTTTTTTTTTTTTAATTTTCAGAAGCAATATAGCGATCTATTTGCGCTGGCGGCTGAAGATGAAACGACAGCAGTGGGGAGACGTGGTGGCAGTGGACGTGGCAGAAAACAACCGACTAGTAAAAAAGATACAAATAACCACAATGCGAGTAACAAGAAAAACTCAGATCCCGTTAAAACGATTTATTCATCTGATGAGGAATCAAGTGAAGTATGCTAAACGAAACGGTTTAAAATATAATACGTATATATGATTATATTTACTTATTTTTTTCAGGAGGATTGGCCTAAGCAGAAAATTTCACAAGCCAAGAAACGGAAAAAAACCATTAATGATTCTGACTGACAGTATCAACAAGGATTTTATTGTTATGATGTAGATCCATATAATAATGAGAAAGATTTTTCTCATTAAATTGTTTAAATATAAAAAAATGCAAATAAAAAAAGTATAATGAAAAAAAAAATATATATATGAAAATATAATGAAAATAATAATGCCAATATGTAGATGTTTCAAATGTTGAAATATTCACGTTATATTTTTTTATTTTACATCAAAAATAAAAAGTAAACTAACTAAAACTTACAAATATAAATAAACATATTAAATGGTATGATAAACATTGAAACAAGTATAATGATTGTACATCTTTTTAATCGAAATAACCTCCAAGATACAAAAATTTTA
Source organism: Bactrocera zonata (assembly GCA_037783105.1). Taxonomy (NCBI): domain Eukaryota; kingdom Metazoa; phylum Arthropoda; class Insecta; order Diptera; family Tephritidae; genus Bactrocera; species Bactrocera zonata. Next base: position 2,085,058 of record JBAWJQ010002358.1, read on the forward strand.
CAAATGCATTTGTATTTTTCCACGTAATTATTCAGACACGTGTCCACACACATTGTATGTATATCGTAAGTAATTCCTTTTATAGTAAGAATCTACCATAGTTGTCTTCTGTTGTATGCGTAGTAATAATTCTATTTTCTTTAATAGAAATCAAATTATATTTTGATTGCCGTCAGGTAGTCATGTTTGTTTAGTAAAAACCTGTTAGTATTTTCGTAAACCAGTAATGTCACCGTTAGTGATCAAAAATCGAGAAATAAAGCTATATCCGTACAGTTGGCGTACATACATATATATTATATATTTTCTTATTTACAGTCCGTTTATAGTTAAAAAAAAATAAAAATAAAATAAGGACAATGGGTAAAATTCGTTTGTATAACTTCTGCAATTAATACTATTGACAGTTACTCAATTCAATAAGTGGGGAGACGTGGTTAATAACATTTTGTTGCGATCGCGCAGACCATCCAATTTAGAACTGATGCATGGTGTGCGTTTTTTGCGCGAATATGAGCGCAAACAACGCTGTTCCAAAGTAGCAGGTGGGGTTTGGTTTGCTGTAAAACAAACAATTATAAATATAGTAAGATTGATAATTATTAAAAACAGTGCAGAAGGTCTCCACATTACTTGACGCAATAAGAACCTCCGAGTAAAATTATTAAAAATATAGAAAACAATTGTTTGTATTATACAAGTAGACTCTTGCAACTTGCAGGAATCAAAGCCAGGGTGTCTAACATCAACCAGAGTATCGGAATCCAAGTAATATATAAATAATAGTTAAAGTTAAAAAAATGTATCTACTAGGAAAACATAGCTAGTACTATATATGGGAGTTGGAGATAGTATTTACTCGTTATACCCTGACAGGGGTATATTAAGTTTGTCACGAAGTTTGTAACACCCAGAAGGAATCGTCGGAGACACTATAAAGTATATATATATAAATGATCAGTATCTCGAGCTGAGTCGATTTAGCCATGTCCGTCTGTCTGTCTGCATATATACAAACTAGTCCCTCAGTTTTTAAGATATCGTTTTGAAATTTTGCAAACGTCGTTTTCTCTTCAAGAAGCTGCTCATTTGTCGGAACGGCTGATATCGGACCACTATAACATATAGCTGGCATACAAACTGAACGATCGGAATCAAATGCTTGTATGGAAAACTTTCACATTTGACAAGATATATTCACGAAATTTGGTATATATTATTTTCTAAGGCAACAATGTAATCTCCGAAGAAATTGTTCAGATCGGTTAACTATAGCATATAGCTTCCATACAAACTGGACACATAGTTACTGACGGAAATGCACCTGTGAAGGGTATTTAACGTTTTTTCTTCTTTTAGACTATTTTTGCCAATACTAAATACCATGAATATCCCACATACTAATAAAATGTTCCCTGAGATTCGATAAGGTACCTCACATACCATCACCAATCATATGGATGTTATATGATGTTATATGGGGGCTAGGGCAACTTTTCGCCTTGTCTCTTTTAGGCGAAAAGATACGCTGTCTTGGAGTAAAACACGCTCTATCAACTTTATGAAGATAACTTATTTGCAGTATAAAATCACCCGAAAGTTCGAAAATGTTTATATTAGATATATGGGGGCTAAGGGAAGTATTGACCTGATTCAACGCATTTGTAGCGCCAGACATACTCCTATTAGGCATGGCTGTAGTCCGATTTACACACAGTAGTATAAAAATGTCAGAGGAATGCCACGTATTAAATTTGATTAAAATCGGCTGGGCGGGTCTCGAGATATGTGATTTCACATAAAAGCGTCCAATTTTGATCCTGGCTCCATTAAAGCCGTCTCATACCGTCTCGGGGATAAAATTTAATGTTTCCGGTGTATTTAGTTATTGATTTATCGCTCCTCTTGTAGTTCTTAACAGTACCGTTATATGGGTTGTGAACGGTGTTGTCATCCATTTTCAAACTGTCGCTAAGAGTTCTTATAATATTTAGTTGTTATGGCTTTAATGGTTTAGGAGATGCATATGTATGTAGATTAAACTTATTAGATTAGATCTCCTACTTTTTTTAAATTTTTGCTCACAGGTGCCATTTGCTACTGCGACCGCCTGTGCCAAATTATAGCTTCATATCATAATTTAGCGCTTAGTTATGGTAATTTATAAGTTTTCAGTTAATAGCGTTTTGTGGTTATGAAAGTGATCCGATTACGCCCATCTAAGAACTCGTTCTTTTTTTTGCCAGGGAACGCGCATACCAAATTTTATTAAGATATCTCAATTTGTACTGAAGTTACAGTTTTCACGGACGGACAGTCATTCGAATTTCAACTCTTCTCGCCATCTTGCTCATTTGTACTCAGTATATATAACCCTATATCTATCTCGATTAGTTTTAGGTGATACATAAAACCATTATTTGAACAAACTATTATACTCGACAACATGTTGCAATAGTATAAAAAAGTAGCGAAAGAGTTCAACTTCATTGTTTGACGGAAGCGTAACATAGACTGTTTGAAGTCAAGGGGAAAGTTAGAAATCATAATATAAGATATATTAGGACAGAGAAGTGGAAGGGCTGATTGCATTCATTTTTGACATATCTCAGGTATACTTCAAAACTTATTTTCAATTTTATAAATATAAAAATATGTATAAACATATAAATGGCATAGTCAGCCGGATGTTTTAAAATCCTGAATATCAGTTGTATGGGGGCTACGGGAAGTATTGACCCCATAAAATCCATTTCTAACAGGCGGTTATATAATATTATTATCAAAGAAACATGTTCCTCTAATTTAAAGAATTTATCGATATCAGACGTATGCACTGGGGCCACATATACGGTATGTGGTGTTTGAGCCCCCATTATGGTCCGATTTTGACATTTTGATTTTGACCTCTGAACATTTTCATAGGGGGTTGATTTGTGTACTGGAAGGTGAAAGAATCATATCGAATTTAACGTGACATTCTTTCTGGCAGTGTACCTTTGAGCATAAAACTAATAAAATCGGTTGAAAAATTAACTAGCTCCTATATAACATTTCGAACATTCGACTGACTTTACTCCACATAAATTGGTGAGACTGAGAGCATTTAATTAGAATGTGGCTTGTTAATAGTATGTAGTACTGGCTAGAATGGATAAAACTGGTTAATAATAATTTAGTATAACTTTCGCCTTGATTATAGTCCATTCACGATTTTGTCGAACATTTAAGTTGAAACCTTTCGCTACATTTTCCAATATTGCCAACACCTAAAAGAATTAAACGGCTGTGATCCTTGCAAGTCGCAAGAGTAACAAGAATATAAGATGTTCAGTTACAACTGAACTTAGCTCTCCCCTACTTGTTAATACATATAATCTTACCTCCATTTTGTTCATACTGCTTGAGTAGTTTTTTAGCTTCGCGTAACTTGCGTAGTAAAATTTCATTCTTTCGTTTTTCAATAGTCAACTCTTGATTAAGTTGCGATTTAGTCTTTGATTCCAATGAGCTCAATATACTGCATGAACAAATTAAAGAAAATTTATTATATTATGAATCGGCAATGAGTTAACATAATATATTTCACTACATTTTATATTATTATATTTTACTTACGGATGATTAAATATAGATGTTGATGAAGGGCGCTTCTCCGGATCGGGATGTGTCATAAGTTTGATGAGTTCATTAAATTCTGGACTTAATGTTGATATATTTGGAACTTCTCCGTTACGCAAGTTCTGCCACTCAGGTCCATTTTTCGGCAGCGGTCCCCCACCGGCTGCTTCAAACAGTGTCATACCAAGTGAAAATATATCTGCTTTAAACAAGTTACTAAAATCTTCCTGTAGTATTTCAAATGGTAAATAACGACAATCGCCTTCTTCAACGTGTGGTTCTTTTACAGATGTCACATGCCCAAGATCACCAATTTTATATGTTGTAATACACTCTGTGTTACTAAGTTCTTCATATATACCATCCATACCATCTTCGTAGTATTCTTTTGTCAGCGGTGTTGAATTGGACTTATGTAGCGACGGCATTTTCGTTAGAAAAATATTGCCTGATTTCAAGTCCATATGCACCAAATCGTTTGAGTGTATATATCGTAATCCTTCTGCCACATGAAGTAATAAAATTTTCAATTCAGATTCAACGAGAAAACGTTTTTGTATAAGAGATTGTAAACTGCCGCCGTTGCAATATTCATTCTGTATAAGCATATGATTATCTTCCGCCCACGCAGAGTAATAGCGTACAACGTTGTCATGTTTACCTAATACCGCATGTGCCCATACTTCGTTCAGAGCCCGTTTTCTATAAGGTAAATTTAAAAACAAATTTTAATATGCTTATTATGATTTTAAAAAATAAATAAAATACTTTCAAAACATATATAAAACTCACTCGAAAAAACTACCTGCCACCGGCTTTATGCTTTTCTTAATGGCATATATACAACCATCCAAACGATTAAGACACTGATAAACTAAACCGAACTCTCCAATCCCTAAAAAGCATTTGAATTTGATACATATAAAAGGAATAACCTAAAGGCGTATATTATGTATGTACTAACCAATCAGAGATATTTCTAAGAATTCTTTTTGATAACGGCTAATATTTGTGTCTTGCAAAGCTAGTCTTTTTGGAGCTTGAAGTACTTCCACGTTGCCATCTTCTTCGCCTCCTTCTATATTTTCTGCCTCTGTGTTTAAAAATATCTGTAGTGATTGATTGCTTAAATTGTCTCTACCAAATTGAGTTCGGCATCGCTTCTTATTTCGAGCCAAAAAACCTACATATAAACAAAAATAAGATAATTAAATATATTAAGGAAATGTATGTTTATAATGTCTTACTGTCTGGCGTAAAAGGATTCACATTTGCGGTCTGAAAATTATCTAAAACTCGACTATGCAATGGTAGCGATCGTGGTCGTTCCTCTATTTCGCTCTTTCGCGCAACGTCTGCTGCAACCGCTGCAGACAGATGGTTTCTCGATTTTTGCAGAATGGTTTTCGGTGTGGCGGGGGTGTCGAAAAGTCTCAATGCTCTTACTTTGCGGTAAGGAGGCGAAACAGCTGCAATTGCTGACGAACGCGTTTGTACTGGGCTTGACCGTTTCTGTGGTTCTTCATTGATCTGTGGCGATGCAAAACGTAGTTTCCGAGGTTGAATATGACAAACAGGAGAAGGCGAATGCATCTCAACGCTAGAGTTTAATTCAATTTGTTCCTGAGAGCTATCCGCGTCGTTTTTCCTTTCGGGTTGAAGCTTTCGAAATGCTTCCATTTCGAGCATTTGTTTGACACGAATGTACAACTATTATATAAACCGTATTTACTTTCTGCAAAAAAAAAACTTCAGCAAAAACAATAATCAAAGAAATTCAATGAATAATATTCGAGATTCGTCTAGTTAAACTGAAATTGAACTTAAATTAATGACTTGAAGTTGGCTGTAATTTACAGTTAAAATTTCGGACCGAAGGAATTTCACTAACCAGAGATGTTAATATCAACCCTCAGAGGTGCATTCGTTATGTAAATAAAATGAGATATTCAATTCAATTCAATAAAAGTGCACTCTGCCGCTTGAATGAATAAATGACAATGTTGATATTTAAATTGCATCTTTCCTTGCTTCTCTTCTAATTTTTAGAAAGAAGGCAAGTCCTAAAAATTTGAAAATAAGTATTTTATGTATACTCTGTAGTATACAAAATATACATACATTTTGTTTCAAATATGTAATGAACCCCAAAGCTTTAAATAAACATAGAACAAAAACGTTAACACTACTTTATTTTTTTAAATCAGTATGATCCTAAGCACCGTTGTCCTTTTTAACAATATTTTACAACATAAATATTCATAGTAACAAGTAATAAGTACAGTATACTAACTTCAAGATGAGAAAAACTTGGTAGACTAATTTAAATCTTCTGCTATTAAGAAATTAAAATTTCTTTCAATAACATTTAATTATTATCGCTTTATATTTGAAAACAGTTAGTATTAATTAATTATTATTATTATGAATGGAAGTATAAAAATTGTGGATCAACATAGAGGTTAATGATTGACAAAATAGCTGGAATGCACAAGCGTTTTGTGGAGGGAAAATGTTTCAATAATAAAACGTGGCATAATACTGCGAGCCTATACAACTCATATGAAAAAAAGAGATGGATCTATAGTACTATGAACTGGACAAGCAGTCATTGTACTCTGCGACGTAGACAGTTTCACCACAGTTCAGTACAGGGAAAACTCACCTCCTGCATGCAGCGTTTCAGTTTGTCGAAATCATTTTTTTAAGTTAGGTTATAATCGTATGCATCAAATCATACAATTAATTATAAGCTAGTTTTTTAAGGAAAAACTTAAATTTAGTGAATTTGCAGTGCGAATAAATTGAGATTCCCGCAGACGAACACTTGGCGGAAACGGTGAGAATGAAATTTTTATGATTTAAGGACTTTATATAACGTTTTCGGGTGTCGGAATTTTACGTGTATTAGCAAGCTGGTTGCCGCTGTCCCTAGTTTCCACTATTTGTTTGGCGTTTACGCAAATTAGTGTCTTAAAAACTTAAAAGAAATTATTGTGGATGCTTGGTTTAATGTGGGAATGGGCATCGCAATAACTAGTGTAGTTCATCGCGGCACCAATCCAGCTAGGATTTAGTACGAGGCAATGGAATAAAACTATGAAACATATATGTTCTGGCATTTTACATTGTTTTCTTTTAAATTACATCAAAACTGCCTATTTTCCTATGTACTAGCGATTTTCCTGAAAAGTGAAAAATTCCTTATATTATTCTATACATACAAAATACTAAGTATATCCACACGATTCACACATCGCCACTTACAAATATGTATACCGTGTATACACGGAATAACTCGCGAGTCCGAGTCGGCCATTTACGCATGTATATACTTCAGTATGTGCATTTGAAAATATATTAGTATGTATATACATATGTACAATTTATATACAATATTGCGCAGGAAGCGATATTTTTCAAAAATATAAATTCTTGTGCCTAAAGAGGATGCCAGGATTAACATATATACAACCGGTAAATCGTATACTCTTTAATGGATTGACATCGGCATTCCATTGATTGTGCTGTAAATATGTTTGTATTAGGTTGGTACATATGTCACTGTGTGGAACTTTGTATGTATTTGCCCCATTTTGTGACAAAGCTAAATGTTGTATAGATGGAATTTTTAGGTTATATGTTGTAAATGTGGCGGTTTTAGTGCGTTATGTACATATAACATATAAAATATTTTTAAATTTGCTTATCTCACGTTAGGAAGGTGCTAAATATTTATTAAAATACCTGGATGCTACCTACATTTGTTTTTAGCCTGGTATTTTTGTGATTAAGCACTCATGAGACATCCATTTTGTTTTTGGATAGAAATGCCGCTAATGGTGAATAGCGATAATAGAGGTGAATATTTCCGAGTCAGGTACGTCCGTTTTCCGTATACCTGATGTTGCCAAACTGAAAATCCGTAAAGATAGGCGTATAATTACTTTGGGTTAAATAGCTTTACTTTTAAACATACTCGTGTATAATAACTTAAAAGACTGTTTTTAAAATATTGCATTCATTTTAATTCGAGATATCAATAGAGACGTCACGGCGCGAAAAATATTTGGCTTTGTTGTAAATAATAATTGTTAGCTCGTATATTTTTTTTTTTAGTCACAAAACACTTGTCAATGTCACTGCACCGATTATATTAAGGTATTAAAGTGTGTGAATAAATACTGTGTTAAAATATAAAACAATTATAATATATAAAGTGTATTACCAAAGTGTTAAACCCTTAATATCTTTCTATTTTCATGCAATCCATCGCCGTTTACGCTGTTCTTTACGATTGTTATATCAAATTTAGAAAGTTACGTATTGAAGTCGTGGCTTTAGTTCTCTAAGCTAAACAACCGCAAAGTGTGGATATAGCATATTCAAGCCCCTTCAGTAGTCGGAGCGAGTTTCTTCACTTAAGCTAGCTATACTTTGCTTAAATAAAACTAACGATAACAAACTAAGAAACTACTAGTTAAACTTCATTAAGGTATTAAAAATACTATATTCGGTTAGAAAACCAGCGCAAAAAGTACAGAAAAGTTTGCTGCAGCAACAGAAGAAGTAACGGCCTAAAAACGATTTCAACAACTGCAACTGTAAGAACAATATCAAGTACTATAATTGTTTACACATATTCTAACCATAAAATGTTTTATATATTTAAAGAGTCCCCAGAAGATCATGGAGGAAGACGAGAGGGGAAAACTTTTTGTTGGCGGTCTTTCATGGGAGACGACGCAGGAGAATCTATCGCGTTATTTCTGCCGTTTCGGAGAAATCATTGATTGTGTAGTAATGAAGAACAACGAGAGCGGTCGTTCCCGTGGTTTTGGTTTCGTTACTTTTGCAGATCCTGCAAATGTGAACCATGTACTTCAAAGCGGTCCGCATACACTTGACGGACGAACAATCGATCCGAAACCATGTAATCCACGCACTCTTCAAAAACCTAAAAAGGGTGGCGGCTATAAAGTTTTCCTTGGTGGATTGCCATCCAATGTAACTGAGACGGATTTGCGTACATTCTTTGGACGATATGGCAAAGTTACTGAGGTTGTTATTATGTACGATCAAGAAAAGAAAAAATCGCGTGGTTTCGGCTTCTTATCCTTTGAAGAGGAATCTTCTGTGGAACATGTCACCAATGAACGGTACATCAATCTTAATGGCAAACAGGTATGTCTTTCGTATACAAGTTCATCTACTGAATAATATATTTAGTAAAAGCATTATTTTTTGAATGTATAGACGGTATGATTCTTATGCACTTTTTATTTGTTTCTTTTAAACTAATTCTCAGTAAGAAAAAATATAATATAGCGGCTTTAGTAATATGCATTTGATTTAATTGTGGTTATATTTCTATATACCAATATATATATATATATATATATTAAGATGTAGGATGCATACAAAATACATTGATTTCACCTTTATAAAATACTGTCTATGAATTCTTAGGTGGAAATCAAAAAGGCGGAACCACGTGATGGATCTGGCGGTCAAAACGCTAATAATAGCAATGTTAGTGGTGGCTATGGAAAACTTGGCAATGAATGCAATCATTGGGGCCCTCATCACGCGCCTATTAACATGATGCAGGGACAAAATGGCCAAATGGGAGGTCCACCACTTAACATGCCAATTGGAGCTCCAAATATGATGCCTGGCTATCAAGGTTGGGGAACTTCTCCACAACAACAAGGCTATGGTTATGGAAACAGCGGCCCTGGATCATACCAAGGTTGGGGTGCACCACCGGGACCACAGGGACCACCACCGCAATGGTCGAACTATGCAGCTGGTCCGCAACAAACACAAGGATATGGAGGTTATGATATGTACAATTCGACCTCAACTGGCGGACCATCGGGTCCTTCAGGTGGTGGAAGCTGGAACTCTTGGAATATACCACCAAATTCGGCTGGTCCAACGGGAGCACCAGGCGCTGCTGCTGGAAGCGCTACTGATATGTATTCACGCGCTCAAACATGGGGTGCTGGTGGCCCCTCGACAACTGGTCCAGTAGGTGGCATGCCGCGAACTGGTCCTGGTAACTCAGCGTCAAAATCAGGCTCTGAATATGACTACGGCGGTTATGGCTCTGGTTATGATTATGACTACAGCAACTATGGCAAGCAAGACGGTGGTGCTTCGAACTACGGCGCCGGACCACGTTCAACGTATGGAAATGACAGTGCAACACAACCTCCATACGCTGCCTCGCAGGCAGTTTAAGGCGCATTAGTCTAGATACACTTAACGCGTCCAAATTGCAGCGTCCTCGCCGAGGTAGTGAACGTTGCCTTTCGGCCGTGTACAGTGAAACAAGATTAAATTATAAGCTTAGCGTCTATTCATTCAGTTCAGTTGTTGAAATTAATTACTAACTATATATATATATATATTACATAAACAAAATACTAAATATAAAGTTTATATACATACATTACTTATATTGAGGAAAAAGGACAAAGAAAAAACACATATGTGAAAGCATAAAAATAAAGCGAAGAGCATTAGGCACTTAACAAAACATACATAAACACACTGCTACCATCCATTATACACAGACATTGACTAAAATCGTAGCGTAAAATTACAAGCAAAAAGTAAATTCATAATTTGAAAATATTTAGCGAACAAATCGTAAACTGTTCATTAATCTAGTATAAATTTGTTAGAATGAATCAACTGGTACAGCTATAAGGATATATGATGAGACTGTAGGGGAATGGGTATATGTAGTGGCGATCTTATTTTGAATTAATTATGAGTTATTTATTTTTTGCATGAATTTGATGAATGAATGCCCAAAATAACTCGCTTTTAGGCACAATACTACAATAATTTAGATGGATATTTTTCGGGAATACATTTATACTTAACGTGTTTATAAGTTGTACCTAATCATTTAAATAAGCTATTAGTGTATAAGGAGTTGTTTTATATCTCGCTCCCCAGTAATATTTACTTTTAGTTCTATATGTTAGGACGTTTGTTAAACTGTAAATTCGTTGCACATGTGCACATTTGCCGCATTTAAATACACTACAGTCTAACCTAGCTGGCAGTTCCAGTTGATTTCTTTTATTTCTTAATCTCAAGAGAATAGTATTGTTAAACTACATTAAAATTGGATTTTGTGTGCATAAATTGTATACACCAACACACATCCACATCCTTATATAATTACACTTATGGTTTGATCTTTAGTTACAACTTAAATTATAATAATAAAAATAGTAAATTACAATAATATTTAAATTATATATACAAACATATACATTGCTATATCAATTTTTGAAGTGTGTAAATGAGTAAAATTGAATAGGTGAAAAGGAAATGTAAACACACACATATATATTCACTTTATATATAACTATGAAGATAGAACAACAAGAATTATGTGTAGTAATAGTGAATTAAAGCGCCAATATATATAGATGCATATACATGTATATATATTATACATACCTACAAACATAGTTTACATACAATAATTTATCAAAATTTTGATGAAACAAGAGGACAAAAACGAAAAAAGAACAAAAATTACATTTGAAGTTGATAAGAGTAAATAAACGGAATGTTTTAATTTAGAAATAATATATGTCATCAAGTGTATGATGTGTAGTCTATATATAGTTTATAACTATTACTACGATAATTACAAACGCAATTTAAATACGGTGTCCGCGAAAGTAATACAAACTCTAATATGAATAGTAGTGAACATGCAAAATGCCTGTACATTTTTTCTTTTGGGGAAGTACAGATGACTTTGCTAAAAGTATAGTTGTTTGAAAAACAAGCTGCATTTTTATTTCAGTAAAATTCATAACATGTCCTCGATTTAAAATTATTATTACTAGACATACATTTTTTCCATGAAACTTGTTTCATTACACTTTTTTTTTTCTAAGTTTATTGCCGCGTTTCATGTGAACTGTAAATGCCTTTTTTATGTTAACTTTGCGACCCAGTTCCACTAAATTCAATATGCTTACGAATAAAGATGTTACGAGGATTAAGCTAAATAAAAAATATACTGATTCTAATATATTTTAAACGGCAACAAAATGGTGGTAGCTAGTGTTCACAAATATCACTGATGCGAGCCTCAAACAAATAAAAAAGCAAAAAGTAAACGCTAATAGTATATTATAACAAGAAAACCTGACGTAATTATTAAATTAAATATAAAAATACAATAAAAATAAATTACTGTAAACACAAACATACTTTAAAAGCCTACATAACTAAATTACATTTAAATGGAGAATACAAGAAAACAAAAAGAAAAAATACAATTTATTATCTACCACATACATTTAAATTTATGTAAAATTAATCGTAACATAATGATAACTAATTTAACAAAACAAAATAAGATTACATATTTGATAGAACGAATGCTAAATTACAATTACAAATGAAACAACTCTAAATTTAATGTACGCTAGTATAAAATTTTAACGTAAAACTAAATTAAAAAAAAAAAACAAAAACAAGCAACCACTTGATGCAAAGTTAAAGTAAACGTAACGTAAAGTAAAAGAGGATTAAACACAAAACCAACACACTGACTGTTAATTGTAAAACAATTTCTTTAATGATTATGATTTACTATAAATTTTAAAGTTTAAATTTTAATTGAATATATAAATATATACATACATATATATTAATATATACATATATATATTTAAATACATGCATACATACTTATTATCAAATATCGTAACTAAATGAAATACTATTTAACCAAACATGAGTTTAATGAAGTGGGAGGCAAGCATAGGTAATACATATGAGCCTTGAGGCAAATCTTTGGTATGTTGTTATAATTGCAATGTTATGCTTTCGTATTCAGTTAGCAATATTGACAGATTAAACAAAATAAATTGAGGTGAATTTCTGCTAATAAAATTAAGTGCGTTTTAAGATCATTTCCTTTACAAGTATTCTAACTACACACATATACATATATTAAGCTAGTAACCTAACCAGGTGAAAACAATAGCTAATTACTGCAAAATGTCGAGAGTAATAATATTTGGTATGAAATATGTGTTGCTTCAGCATTCGGTACAAATAAATTCAAAAAGCGGGACGTTGTTGTACCTCATAACCTAACCCATTATTGAAAGCGGGTGCACGTGACATTAAGCATATGTATTGGGGATCATTAACTCGAGTGAAAGCAGAGGATAAAAAATTATATTTAATTAACATTTTCGGGATTACAAATTAAAAAAAAAAAAAACATTTTAAATTAATATTTTTTCATTATTTGTAACTCTCCACATTCATAATTCTCACAGTATTTATACGGCAGTGTATTTTCATTTTAAATTTCAACTAACGGTGTACGATTAAACAGAAAATAGTTCAAGTATCAAGTCGTTCTACGATTTATTCTAATAATTTATAATTTGCTTATATTCACGAAATTAGAAATTAAAAAATTTGTTTAGTACCGTAGCTGGTACCAACAAGTTAGAACTACATTTCAATACACATAAGTATGTACATAGCATTAGCGGTATTAGTGCTGCATAATTTGTTATTTTATACAAAAATAAGTACTAAAATCTATTATACATGAGTAAGAACTTTGCTTAAGAAATGAAATCCCTCAAAGATATATACATACATACATTTGTTTAAGAAAGATTCTCTATTACCTGTTTTGAACCAAAAATAAACTTTAATGTTCACACCCGCATTACAGCAGAATTAACCAAACTTTTAGGTGATATTCATATACATACACATGCATACTTACCGATGAGCGTATCCTGTACCGCTATTTTGTACTTTTTATATCATTGAGAATTTGCTTACGAAACAAACCAACAACAAACTTGACGACGAACGAAATAATATAATAGCGTTAGTAATAAAAGTGTATCGATTTTTTCTATTTCAATTAAAAATATAAATTAGGAAGGGTTGAGACGTTAGTTTAAATACGATTAATAAAAAAAGTTAGACGAAATTACAATTTCTAAGCATTCGACAGTTTCTGATTCATTACAGTTTATCATACATATACTTAATAACGAATTGACTGATTTACTATTAAAAGTAATAAGCATAAGTGTTGTAAGAGAGTAGCATGTACTACAAACGACGAGCTGTATACATTAGTAGTTACAAGAATACATATATATAAAACATACAGTTTTCATTATACGAAATTCATACAAAATAGGTGTACCAATAACATATAATCACTGACTTGACAAGCAAAAACCAGCTACTTGAATACGAAAATACATAGACTTAAGACAAATTTGCATAATTCGGCGCTTGTGTGCAACTGTTAAATCATAAGTTCCACTCCTACATTGCAGAATACCAGCAAAGTGCTTGATTATTCAAAATTTCATTATTTTTATACAATGAGTAGGGTACATTAAAATTGCCACGAAGTTTGTAAGACCCAGGAAACGTTGGAGACCTTAAAAATGTATATATCAATGATAAGGATGACCAGCTGTCCGTCTGTTAATAATACGCGTCCTAAATGTTATTGATGTGAAATTTTGCATACATCGTCTTCTCTCCAAGAAGTCTGAAACGCCAAATCGGATAGCTATATTATATAGCTACCATATAAAGTGAACGATCAAAATAAAATTTTAAGGTTCCCGCGACAATCGGCCCTACATAATCGGAACGGATTCGGATCTTTATCCGGCCAAGGACTGTCGAACCGGCGACATTCTTGCAAACAACAACGATCAAAATCATGCCCTTGTGTGGACAAGTTTTTATTTGATAATATATATTCACGAAATTTGTCATGAATTACTGTCTAAAGCAACGTTATACTGTCATATAAACTAATCGATCAAATCTCAGTTTTTGTATGGAAAACTTTTTCATTTGAAAATATGTATGTTTGTTACAAAAGTTGGCACAGATTGTTGTCCAAGACAATTCTACAGAAAATTTTCAGATCGGACCTTTATAGCGTATAGATACTATTCACATTTTCAACGCTTAGGAAAATCAACTGAAGACTTTTTCAAAGGGTATATATGTAGCTTCGGTGCAACGGAAGTTAACGGGTTTTCTTCCCTGTTTTTTTTTTTAATTACACAGTAGAATCATGTAATTAAAAAAAATAGGCCGGTAATAAAAGCGTTTGACACCTTATTAGTGAGTATAAAACATTTGAGGTACGAAATAAAAATATCCGTATAAAAAATATTTGTGTAGAACTTGCTAAAGGCACAAATATATACATTAACACATAGCTATGAGTATAATTAAACTAAAATATAAAAGAGAATTAAGTGTAATCAAAACGAAGCATTTCCCCAAAAAAAAGAGAAAAACAAATAAAATAATTATAACCAGCAACAACAAAAACAAGCCCACTTAAAATTCATAATGTTTAAAAATAAGAAAAATATCAGTTTGCAAATTGTAAACCGTACATAACATAGAGAAAATGTAAATTACAACAACCACAAAAATCTCAAAAAAAAGTGAAGGTTAGCAATTTAGTTTTTAAAATTTATTTCGATTAGCATGACATATAGCCAGCCAAGTGTTGAAGTGTCGCGTGGCTTCAAGAGTACAACAGATGATGGTTGACAACGAAGCGTTCGTTCCATCTGTCCGTTTGTCGATGTTAAAGCCGACGTAGCTGAAATTTTTAGCCAATGGGCTCGTTGTTAACGTTGCCATTAACATCGACTATTCGCCTGCAAAAGATTAAAATTAAAGCCAATTAAAATAACAGTTAAGTGGATATAAGATTGATACCTATTATAATAACAATGCATACATATATATACATAAATGTACTTATAAAATGGAACAACATACTATGATAATTCATATTCTCTTTTAAATAAGAATTTCGACATTTTCGTACCAAAATTAGTTATTAAAATTTTACAACAACAAAATATTTAAACACAACCAATATGAATGAAAATAGTGTTAATGATAAAAACAAATGCAGTTCGTATGCTAGTATCGGTAACAGTAAAACTGTTTGAAGGCAATTTAATATAACTCATTACAATTTAAAAATTATGTACATACATACATACATACGCATATGTGTGTGTATTTTTAATTATATAATCGCTGGAGAACAACACCTTTTAAAATTTTTTATTTAACGGCATTTATTCTTCGTATTTGTTCGGCTTGAAGTACACATACTTTTGTAAAAGTGAATATTAACTTAAAATACCAACCCACTAATTATTTGATGCGTAAACGAACACAGACAAGCTACTGCTTTTAAAAAATGGTAATATTTCTGAAATTTGGTTATACATTATACGTACATACATATGTTGTTGGATAGTTAAGAGTTACTTCGTACATACATATATACGTAGACACATGTCAGTGATTTAAGATGAATGTACGAAAAGTTTATATTTTTAATTGTATATAAATAATGTCATTGAATGCATTACTAATTATGCAATGAAGTAAAAAGCCCACATACCATATGTACCATATATGTATGTATTTACAATTAAAGCCAACGCTGACGCCCAACAACCCACTTGCATTACTAATGCCTTTTGGCAATCTCCATAACAGTTTTATTATGTGCTCAATATAATTGTATGTTTGTATTAAATGCATAATTTTCACTGTTTCCTTCTGCTAAGAAATTCAAAGCCACTATTTACTAATACTGCTGTCATCCAGAAGGACTTAAAATAACAATTTAAAAGAGAAGTTTGTAAGGGTTCTATTATCCAGTTCGCACACACATATACATGAACATTTAAATTAACTAATATATTCATTTCACAACTCTCCTAAAATATGAAATCATTCAAGGTTGAATTTTTTTAACTTACAATTTTTGTATTAAAAATTAGATTTTAATTATTTGTTCCAATTATGGAATTAAAATTTAATTTTATTATTAAATTAAAAAATAAAATTTCAAATTTTAAATCCCAAACATCTTGGTTTGAAATTTTTAGAAAGCATTTTTTAATTTAAAGCTTCGAGTAACAAATAAAATAATAATTTTTCAAACCAAAAACTGAAATAAAAACCTATATATCGTCACCTGAAATGCAAAATAACGTAACATTTTCGGAAATTTACAGTGGCATGAATGAAAGACGAAATAAAATGGAACATGAGTGAAACAAAATTTTAATATTGGCTGAAACTGTTTTTTATCTGTCCTCAGAACCAGAAAATGTTGAAAATAAGTAATATTATGTACATACATATGTAATTTGAAGTAGTAAAGCGTAATCAATAAGACACTCAGTTTCGAATTTTTTGATTATACGTTATTTTGCATTTCAGGTGACGATATACCCTTTAATAAAAAGCAATTAAATACAAATTAGACAAAAAGAACAAAAAATAAATTGATATTTTATTGAAATCCGGTATTGGCCTTAAAATATAGAATTTTTTTTATTAAGATTTTCGGAATTAAAAATAAAAAAATAATTCAAGTTTTGATTCAATTTGTTTAATGCATTATTTACAACCCTTATTATCATTATTATTAATATTGGCATAAAATTTTTTGATATTACTTACCCATAAAACAAACATGCAGCTGGAAGTTATTTTGGATTAAATTGTCAACACTTTCAATCTTTTCAAGAATTCACTGCTCTTAGAAAATTTGAAAGTTATTTTCTACCCTCTCCTGCAGGTACGAATCAACTTCGTAAATACAAATGCGGAAGAGTGTAAAGAATTAAGACAAATACCGTTAAATTTTTCCCCCAGCATTGCACCCGCCGGTCTTACAGCTAACTATTTCACACACTCATATAGCCATCGAGAGTTGTTGTGTGTATTATGTATGTGTATATCAAGCAACTTTAACATCAATTCATCATACATTTATATATTATCGGTTATAATATGGTAGAAACTTCAAAAGCAAATAGAAAGTAACTCCAAAAAGTATATATGCTTATGCTATAGGGTGATTTTTTAAGAGCTTGATAACTTTTTTAAAAAAAAAACGCATAAAATTTGCAAAATCTCATCGGTTCTTTATTTGAAACGTTAGATTGGTTCATGACATTTACTTTTTGAAGATAATTTCATTTAAATGTTGACCGCGGCTGCGTCTTAGGTGGTCCATTCGGAAAGTCCAATTTTGGGCAACTTTTTCGAGCATTTCGGCCGGAATAGCCCGAATTTCTTCGGAAATGTTGTCTTCCAAAGCTGGAATAGTTGCTGGCTTATTTCTGTAGACTTTAGACTTGACGTAGCCCCACAAAAAATAGTCTAAAGGCGTTAAATCGCATGATCTTGGTGGCCAACTTACGGGTCCATTTCTTGAGATGAATTGTTGTCCGAAGTTTTCCCTCAAAATGGCCATAGAATCGCGAGCTGTGTGGCATGTAGCGCCATCTTGTTGAAACCACATGTCAACCAAGTTCAGTTCTTCCATTTTTGGCAACAAAAAGTTTGTTAGCATCGAACGATAGCGATCGCCATTCACCGTAACGTTGCGTCCAACAGCATCTTTGAAAAAATACGGTCCAATGATTCCACCAGCGTACAAACCACACCAAACAGTGCATTTTTCGGGATGCATGGGCAGTTCTTGAACGGCTTCTGGTTGCTCTTCACCCCAAATGCGGCAATTTTGCTTATTTACGTAGCCATTCAACCAGAAATGAGCCTCATCGCTCATCGGACACGGACGCGAAACACATTTCGAACCGAACACTGATTTTGGTAATAAAATTCAATGATTTGCAAGCGTTGCTCGTTAGTAAGTCTATTCATGATGAAATGTCAAAGCATACTGAGCATCTTTCTCTTTGACACCATGTCTGACATCCCACGTGATCTGTCAAATACTACTGCATGAAAATCCTAACCTCAAAAAAATCACCCGTTATAACGGTTTAACTCTGTTTTTAACGAAGTGTTAGTCACTGTTCCATATTCTTCTTCTTCATCTGCTTACATACATACATCTATACATTAAATATTTTTAGTTTGAAATTTCGAATTGTGTTTGTCAGTTGATTACTTATAAATTGAATTAATTCTTAATTATAATATGAACACAGTGCCTAAGTAATCAAAATATCTATCAAGGACATTGTTACTAAATATAATAATTGAATTGTAAAAAGTTTTGACGTAATAGGAAAAAAGAGTGTTAAAAAATAAAAGCAACAAGTGGTATGCAAAAACAAATTTTTTTATGATTTAAATCATAAATGATGAAAATGCGCTCTTTGAGTATTATATAATAAATCCGTATATGAATTCTGGTTACTTGAAATGATATTGTTTAATAATGACAAATGGCGGCATCTGAATATGTAATTGTTTAGCCAGGATGAGTAATTGACGTTAGAATTCAAGAAAAAGAAAAATAAAATAAAAAAAGTAGTAAAGAATATTCGCTGGCATGTATGTGTGTGTAACCTCACTAAACATATAGTTCTGTTGATTACGTTTAAAGAAAAAATACAAAATAAACAATTTAGACAACATTAAAAAATAGAAAAAATAAAATAATAAAATAATAATAACGGTAAATAGAGTATGTGAAACTGGTAATGGTAATAGTAAAAATCATAAATACATTACAAATGATTATGTATGTCAGTGTATAGTTTAGTGATTGATTCGATATAAGCGTTTTTCAATTTGTAAACCCCAAGACAGTTCAGAGAGTAGTAAGAAGTTACAACAACAACACAGCAGTCACCGTAAATTTTACAAGCGCGTTTTTTAAGATTTGAAGTGCAAGAAAAACACAAAATAGGTACAATAAATTCAAAACCAACCGACACGCTATTCAAAACGACTGCATGTACATACATACTACCATGCATAAATAGATATGTATGTATGTACATGTTTACAACTATAAGTATGTATCTTGTTACGTCTAAACCAATGTAGTGAGACCATAATTTTTTGTAAGCGTTGAGCCACAAATGTTTAAAGAAACTTTTTTATTAAGTACACTTACATACATACATACATACATATAAATTGTCTATAAAGGACGTTTTCATTTTATAATATTCACAAAGCAACTGTATTTACGTACATATTAATGTAGCAATATGAATTTTGTTCTTTAAAATAAATATATACAATACATTTTCAGCAATGCGTTTTCGCGTGAAGGGTGGTTTGATATACCAAATTTTAATATAACAATATCCATATGCATACGCACTTATGTTCATACATTGAAATACAAAAATTAAATATATATACATATATTCTTATACATTATAGTGTTAGTTATTTTACAAGTTGTTTTTGTTTTTGCTAACACCCACTGGAATTTCAGTTTATGCCCTAAAAATAAAGATCCAACGTAATCCAGCTCTTCTTCTTTTCATTGGGCTCCTCTGAAAGTATTCAACGCAGTACAGCCGAAGAAAAAAAGGAAGAGCTACACTCCGTTGGAGAGATCAGGTGCAGAAGAATCTGGCTGCACTTGGTATTCCGAATTAGCGCCAAATTGAGAAAAGAACAGCGAGAGAGGAATCAAGCTCTTCATTTTCAATTTCAAAACGAACCAACGTAATTTTTCTTTTCCTATATATTTTATATGGGACCTTTTTTTTTGAACTTTTGCAATGAATTTATTATCAAAAAGCGTATAACTTTTAAGGTAATGTTTTTATGGAAAATATCCATAAGACTTTGTTTGTAAAGCAGACAATTTTGTATTGGAATTTCGTTTTTTTTCAAAGTTGTAAGAGACCACAAAATCCCATGCTAAAAACTTGGGGAAAAGAAATGTAATTTTGGCACAGCTTAAATTGAAAATAAAGAGTTTGGTTACGGTGGATCTTTTTTTTAGAACAAAACCTGAAATATCAGTAACCTTTGCAAAAAAACAAGCAAATTGGGACTCCCTAGTATACATATGTACATACATATGTTCATACATACATATTTGTATAATTTTTAAATTCTTTTTTTGCTTCAAAATATTATATATTTGAATGATACCTTTCTTTAAATTTTTACCAGACTACTTAATAATTTTTATTTTAATGTAGTTTACCCATACATACATACATACGTACATATGTCATGAGTCGTTTTAATAAACTAATACGTTCTACTACTTATAGTTGCACAAAAATTGCTTTTCTTTATTATTTGTTATTATTATACAAACTTATATTATATGCAATTTATATTTATGTAGCTGAGATATCTGTTATATTCATTAAAAAAAGTAATAATTTTTCAATTTCCAGCAAGCAAATTTTTGCAGTCAAAGTAGTTGTTTTTTTTTCACTCATGTAATAGAGCATCAATATTAAATAAAAGATAATAAAAAGGTTTTCTGAGTTGTTTAATTCAAAAATTTTATAAATTTTTGTTAAAGATCATAACTCGATCAATCGATACGGTATTTCTGTTTATTTATCATTTGTTTATACTTAAATGTTTATATATATAATCAATTGGAGGCAAAATATTTTTTGCAGATGAGCTGTACTATTCATAAGACTGTCGTATTACAATTGTAATGACACAAATTGTACCCAATATCCCTGTAACCTGTAAAACCACCTATCGGTTAAATCACCGGTTAATTTCTTAACAACGTTACCAGAAATTCATGTTAAAGTTTCGGTGAGTTTCTTAACGTGCAATGGATAACTAACCAAAACTTTTAAGTACATGCGATCATCATCTCTTTCTTACACAAAGGTCTTACGAGTTGCTCGGTGTGTAATTGATAAATTCCAAACTGATTCTTTCTATGTGTTGGATTTTCGGTAAGCGTAATTTGATGCAATGGTATTGGCTTAAATGCAATAATTCCAAATTAATCTTTTGAAACTCTGAACAATGCGGTGGTTTTACAAGAAATCATTCCATCCATGTTAATAGCTTTTGCAAATGTTTGAACATATGACGAAATGTATTCGGACTAATGTGAACGTGGATTAATATCTACATTACTTAATTCACCACCCAATACAAACTAGCACGTTACCAAATTGATGTGACATTTGAAATTGTTGCCACTGCCATTCAATTTGTATACAAAGGAAAATATTTGGAACATTTGTGTATAAAATAAATATTTCACGTATGGATATAAAAGAACTAAACTTTAATGGCTTTCACACAATTTACTTTAAAATTAATATACGAAAATAAAATGCTCAGATAATTTGTACTTTAAAACCTTCAATAAATTAAATAACAACGCTGAACCTAGTAATTGAAATTTTCATGATTCGCCTAGGTGTTTTTTTTTTTGTAAATAGCTTTTACTAATAGTAAGCGTTAAGCACATGTATACTTTTTGTAAAACAAATAAATAGAATTTTTTTTCTATCAAAAATTCACAATTTACAGTGACATTGCAATACTGTAATATGGCAGCACTATAAATGTACAAGTTTTGCATCGACTTATATTTCTGCAAGCGGTCTTTTTTTGCAGGGACGATGTTCTGAAAATAATTTTGTGAGACTTCTTGAAAAATAATTAAAGATAGAGTTGTGAAGAAAAGTATAAAATATTTGTAATTATAGCAGTGTATAGCGGCAAAAATGGTAAGCAAATGTTTGTGGTTTGCGTAGGCGTTAGTTAATATTCTAACCCGTAATCGATTTTTCATTCACTTCATTTTCAATGGTTTTTATACATTTTTTTTTAACACCAGTCAAAAAAAATGTCACGATACCCCAGCGACAGAAAGGTATATGTAGGGGATTTGGGCAATAGCGCCAGGAAAAACGATTTAGAATATGCGTTTGGCGCCTATGGAACTTTACGAAGTGTTTGGATTGCTCGCAACCCGCCAGGCTTTGCATTTGTTGAATTCGAAAGCGCCCGTGATGCGGCAGATGCTGTGCGCGGTTTAGATGGACGGACAGTTTGTGGTCGCCGTGCAAGGGTAGAATTATCTACAGGAAAATTTGCTGGTGGTGGAAGCGGTCGAGGTGGTGATCGACGTGGTATGCGGGATCGTTCGCGTAGAAACAATTCAGATGATAACAAATGCTATGAATGTGGAGGAAGAGGTCATTATGCTAGAGAATGCCGACGTCGTGATAGTCGACGAGGCAGCCGTCGCCGGTGAGTACTTGTTTATTGTATATAATTTTTGTGCTTTTATATGTAAATGCTTGTGGTCATAAATGTATATTTCCAAATTTAAATGAATGTTCAACTATTTAACTTTTGAAGTTAAATTAATAACATGAATTAATTTAGTCTTCTTTAATCAATGGATTCTTTGTTTATTCTTTACTAAGGTTTTGTGTGATAAGCTTATATAATTTTTGGAGTGGAATTGACATTTTACAGATATAATATTAACGAGTAATTAAAACTTACCGTTCTTCAACATTTAAGTTTAGAACTTACAAATCTTTTGCAGTTGTAGTGTTGTGATTATTTCATTTCACATAAACAAAAACCTTCATTGAATTAAACAAATATCTAACTTTTTATTCGGTACTTTCTTTTCTGTAAGCAAATATGATATATAGTTATATATACAATGTCTTTTTTATTTGCATACATATAATTTGATAAAGATTATTTGACTGTAGCTTTCAGTCACTAAGTCACTATATAATTGTTGTTTTAAAGGTTAATTAATATCCGTTTGGGTGGTAAGGTTCAAGTTGGTCATCTAACAGAAAACTTGCTGTTTCGATGTGGTCGAACCGGGATACACTTAAAATACCGAAGTTCAAAATGCTGACACATCAAAATACCGACAAAATTTAAATATGCAGCTCCCTTGCAGGGCCTCGAACGAACAACGCCACCTTTTCTTGATTTGTCGGTATTTTGATTGTCGGGATTCTAAATTTCGAAATTTTGATAGTCGGCATTACGTTATACACCCGGACGAACCATAGCGTGAGGCGGTATTAGATGATTGGGAGTTGTAGAGATATGTTGGGCTCATTTTTGGTTCAATCAATTATCAAGGTTTTTACTTACCGATTTAAACGAAGGTAAATAACCGAAGGAAAATCCCGTTTTATATTATATTTTTGAAGCCTTAAAATATTTTTGCCAGTTCTGTTGATGCAATACAAACATACGTATGTAACTATCCATTCCAGGTAGATATTTTCAAAAATATTCGGGGTTTCTTATGACTCACAAATGTACATATGACGTCTGTGTGTACATATGAAGCTTTAAAAATCTGTCGAGACGTTATTAATATTTTTTTCCTAAATGTCTTAGCAAATTTTGATTAATTGACCTTACGACCTTATTCATGCAAATAATGGATGTGATATTTTTTATAAGATAATTGCAGATCTAATATCTAGAATTAGAGTCTACAAAAAGTCCTGTTTTATTCAATGGGCACTTAGCTTTCGTTTCAAAAGTAATTTGCATGTTCTACATGCAATGATGCCACCAAATTACCAGATATTGATACTGTCTGCCAATGGATGCGAATAAGCGAGTGAAACATCTAGACCAAAGTATTTTCTCAAAATTAATCCTGTGATTTAATACGTAATCAAGTTAGGAATAATAAAACATTTTGCTAAAGGGTTGGACGTGAAAGGATATTGTGGGGTCTTTGTTGGTCCTCAAATACGGGATAAATGAGTATTTATCAAAGTTATGTCTTTTCCTTGGTAAATTTAAATCACCAAATTATGAAAAAATATGCTGAAAAACTTTAATATTCTAAGAACAAACATTGAGGTACAATTTATATTGTATTTGGATACATTTTCGGATAAATTAAATATTATGGTGAGAAACAAAGATAGAGCTGGTCCACTAGCACCTGAAATTGATGGAAGAAATATATCAAGGATTATTGATATTTTTAACTAGAATATTATAGAGGAAGACTTTTAATAAAGGTATTACATGTTTTTGACATTTGTCTCTCACTTTACTTCTATGCAACGCAATTTTTCAAAACTTAACTGTTCTTTTTTGAATGTAAAATGAAAATAAAGATTTAAAAATAAATGATAGCAAATACACTTGTGCTCACATAATTAAGCCATTGCCTAGCAAAATTATGTTTCAGAAAATAAATTCATTGAATTAGTTTTGAATTTTTATAATGGTATGGAAAAGAGTTCCGTGATATCTTCGAAAGTTACTAAGATCATAATCAGAAAAATAAGTATCGTGGTTGGCGAAAAAATTAAAATAAATTCGCAGGTGATCTAGTGGAGTGTGCTCATATAATTAAGCCGGTTTAACGAAATCTTAGCAATCACGATCTGTATAAAAAAATTGATAAAAAAAAGTGAAAAGTTTATTGATTAAATTTAATTTAAAAGCATTTTTTGAAAGTTTTCTGAACAATGGGTAAGAATAAGAATTCAGTTCCAAGTGAGAGAAGAGGCATATGGAAATGTTACCAAAAGTTCAAAAATATTGTGAAAATAGTGGAATACTTAACATTTTCTATGGAAAAGGTTAAAATTGCTTTACAATATCTTAAAAAACATAAGTCTTTTGAAAATCTGTCCCGTAAAAAACCCAGATAGACATTTCTTAACGACAACAGGCAGATAGTACGAATGAGCAAGGAGGATCCTTTTTTGACTTCGAGTGAAATTAGAGCCCAAATGGAGCAAAGGCATGGTGTATGGGTATCAGCACAGACAGTCCGCCATAGTTTATAGAAAAATTCCTTAAATGGGCGAATTGCACGAAGGAAACCGATCGTTACAAAGAACATTAAGCGAAGACTATCGTCTGCGAGGGAGCACCAACAAAAGGACTCAACTCTGGGATTTTGTGGAATGGAGTGATAAATCAAAATTTAATGTCTTTGGGAACGATGGTAGACCCTATGTCAGGTGACCACCGCTACAAGAAATGAACCCACGGTATACTAAAAAAACTGTCAAATATGGTGGATCATCAGTCATGGTATGGGGGTGTTTTACTTCATGCGGAGTAGGACCACTTGTACAAGTAGAGGACAAAATGACTGACAGTATGTACAAAGACACTTTAGTAGAACATTTAAAGGGAAATTACGCCGATGATTTACCACTAGCTTGGACCTTTCATCCAGGATAACGACCCAAAGCACTGCTCCAGGATCGTTAAGGACTGGCTTGCGACGAACAGCATTAAGTGGCTTGAGTGGCGTGCCCAAAGCTCGGATTTAAACCCTATAGAGAATCTATGGGGGATTATAAAAAGGGTAGTTTCGCCGAGAAAACCGTCAACTATGGCTACATTGTGGCAAATTTTATAGGAAGAATGGAGCAAAATTACTCTGGACCAATGTAACACATTTATTTGTACAATGAGCCAACCCTGCAGGAAGTAATTTTGCAAAAGAGGTTCCTAGTAAAATATTAGTCTAAATAAGGCAAGTTTCTTTGAACAAAACATCGAATTCTTTTATTCGAAAGTTTATTTTTGCGGGTGGCTTAATTAGATGAGCACGGAAAATACATACCAATGAAGAAGAAAAAAGATTTTTGATTTTAATTAAAATTTAGCTTTAAAAAACTAGGAATACAATAAAGTTTAAGTAATTTATTTTAAATTTGTAAAACTTTTTTTTTCGATTTATCAATAAAATTCAACATTTATGATTTTGTACGCCATAACGACTGTGTGGCTTAATTATGTGAGCACAAGTGTATATATATTAACTTTTAGATCCACTAACACTTTGAAACGAATTGGTGAAGTGGATATAAAAGTTAAAAATATTAGTGTAAGATGCATTATAAATAGGAGAAACAGACATTTCAATTAGTTGATTTTTTGAACTTTCAAAGCAAATATCTCAAAAACTATGCAAATTTCTCAAAAACCATAAGTCAGCGGCAACTATGTATATATATATTTTTTTCTTGATCTGGAGGATCTGCTCTATCCGTACATACCCATTTTAACCCCGAAATGGGGGATGTTATTCTAAATCACAGCCAAAATTTGTGAAATCATTCTGACGGCTTGTCTACATGCCATACTTTGTTTTCAAAATTGAGGGTGACTAAAACTAAGAAGTAAAGCAATTTTTACCTTAATAATTAAAAATTAAGAATCATAAATAGTTTTTAATTTTTACTATATTCGGATTTTAATGTATCTTTTTACAGCTGCAACAGTGAAAATATGAAGTATATGTATGTTATAGGAAAACAAAATAAAATAAATTATGTTAACTTTAGTGGTGTTATCCGATTTCGTGAATACGTTTTAATTACTTTAGTAATTCATAAGTTCGTTCTCAAAATATTAATATGTCAATTTGGCGGTCATCTAATTATATTTACTTACCGATAATTGTGAATACGTAGTGCTTGTGAATCGTGTAAGACTTACGAAAAAGTCGCTAGGAGTGCTGTGATCGCAATGGCGCAAACACACGTGTTTTCCACGAGTGTCGTTTCTTCTTTCATTTTGGATTTTCGTCGGTGTCGTTCGGAGTGAAATTTGCTGTGGTAAAATTTAAAGTATATAAAGTGTTTTAAATTAGTGGAAACATTTTTGTTACATGGACTGATATATCACAGTAAAAAATGTTTGTTTTATATGAAACGCCGGCGGGTTACGCAATTTTTAAGTTG
Organism: Bactrocera zonata; assembly: GCA_037783105.1. Lineage (NCBI taxonomy): Eukaryota > Metazoa > Arthropoda > Insecta > Diptera > Tephritidae > Bactrocera > Bactrocera zonata. The sequence goes on from JBAWJQ010002358.1 coordinate 2,112,231, forward strand.
TTAGATGAAAAGAAGCTTTCCGAAGTAGATAACCTATATCTGGAGTTTCAAACGCCTGAAAAAGCCAATAAATTGCTGAAATTGAAACATTTTGAGAAATTCAATGATACCACAGAAGCATTGGCAGCTGCCACGGCTGCAGTGGAGGGCAAAATGTCTAAACCACTTAAAAAGACATTGAAAAAATTGTTCAGCGACGAAGTACAATCATCTTTATTGGTCGCAGATGCTAAATTAGGTAATGCCATCAAAGATAAATTAGCTGTGCCATGTGTCTATAATACTGGTGTGCAAGAATTAATGAGATGCATACGTCAACAGGCTGATAGTTTGCTGAGCGGCTTACCAAAACGCGAGATGACAGCTATGGCACTAGGCTTAGCGCACTCCTTGTCTCGCTATAAATTGAAATTTTCGCCTGATAAAATCGATACAATGATTGTGCAAGCTCAATGTCTACTCGATGATTTGGATAAGGAGCTAAATAATTATATGATGCGTGCTCGTGAATGGTACGGTTGGCATTTTCCAGAACTTGGAAAGCTTATTACTGACAATATTGCCTTTGTGAAAACGATTAAATTAGTAGGCACTCGAGAAAATATGGGTCATACTGATCTTTCTGATATTTTACCAGAGGAAGTAGAAGAGAAGGTAAAGGAAGCTGCTGAAATTTCTATGGGAACTGAAATCTCTGAAGAAGATATTATGAATATACAATGCCTGTGCGATGAAATTCTTTCGATTAATGAATATAGAACGCATCTATACGATTACTTGAAGACGCGTATGATGGCTATGGCACCTAATTTAACAGTGCTTGTTGGTGAAACTGTCGGAGCACGTTTAATCGCACACGCTGGATCGCTCATTAATCTGGCGAAACATCCATCTTCGACTGTACAAATTTTGGGTGCGGAAAAAGCGTTATTCCGTGCGCTGAAAACTAAAAAAGATACACCAAAATACGGTTTAATTTTCCATGCTCAACTGGTGGGACAGGCCAGTTTAAAAAACAAAGGTAAAATGTCCAGATCACTCGCTGCAAAGGCATCTCTTGCCACACGCGTTGACGCTTTTGGGGAAGAGGCAAGTTGTGAACTTGGAGCGACACATAAAGTAAAACTGGAAGCTCGTCTCCGATTACTGGAAGAAGGCAACATTCGAAAACTGTCGGGGACTGGAAAAGCTAAAGCTAAATTCGAAAAATATCAAGCTAAGAGGTACTATTTATATGGCATTACATTTTGTAAAATAATTTTAGCACTTTAATGATGATATCAAAAAGGTTTCGCATGTATCTGATCACATGAAATGACGATAAACCTTGGCTGTCTGATTGTGCAACTGAATTATTTTGCAAATATGTTTTTTTGTTAAATGGACATAATTTTTAATGTATGTATGATTTTTTTTATTTTACTTTTAGCGAGGTGTTTACTTACCAACCTGAAGCTGATAGCACATTGTCAGTCAAAAAGCGTAAGCATTCAGAATCATCCCCTGCTGAAGTTAAAGATGAATCAATAACAGAAGCTGAACAGGTGGCTAAGGATGAAGCAGCGTCTGGAGTAGAAAAGAAAAAGAAGAAGAAGAAGAAGAATAAAAGTCAAGATCAAGAGCAAACAGAGGCTCCACCTGCAAAAAGAAAGCTAAAACTAAGGAGCCGGACTCTGATTAGCTTTATTGATCGTAGTGTTAGTTTTTAGGTTAAAAATTTAGATGTACAAAGTGTTTGTTTATAAGCATACATTAAGGCTCGTTCACAACAAATGTTCCCTACGAACACATTTGTATTAACGTTCCCTTCATACCCGTACACCTGGTATAATAATGATTTTGATGAATATTTGTAGATGTACAATAAAATGTATTTTAGTTGATTTTTTAAACAAATCAGCGATAGTTTGGTGAATTCTTTTATAGGGTAAATACCTTGTAGAATTCTGACTTATTCTTGATTTTAAGTTATGCGAGCATACTAATAATATTCAGAGAATTTATATTTCCGAAAAGATATTCTACTATTTTTTATTCTTAGATATCTGCTTTACAGTTAGCACCACAGATTAAAGTAACTATACTCAGTGTGATTGCGGCTTTCACCGGGGCTGAAAAATGTGAAAGGTCATTAATCTTTAAGAAATTGTAGATTAGGTAGGCCTGTTATGCAGAATCCTTTCTGTTTCCGTTGTTTCATCTCGATCTTTAAAAGGATGATTGTCCAGTTAGAACTCTGACAACCACTGAAAAGTAGACTTACCCTGAGCCAGAAGTACTTTGGAAATGCACGGCTGCTAGTAGTTAACTAATGCAAAGATGAGTTGGTCTGAGGCCCAACGGTAGTGAATCGTAAGAATCCGATGAAAATCCTATCCATTTCCATTCCGCATTTATTGTGGTTTGCCTTGCAAGTTTGTCAGCCTTGAGTCTAAAGATAAACTGATTGAACTATTGTTTTTGTAGTAGTAGCGGCAAAATTATCCCTGAAATAGTAGTTCGGCTGCTAAAAATCGATCTTCGTTCCGGTTGCGTAGAATATTTTTTTTTTTTTGTGTTACATTTTTATTTGCTATCTATTTTAGTAAATAATAAGCAAATTTGATAACAAAACCATAATTTGACTTATATTTCTGATCTCCCATGAGATCAAAAATAATATACAATATAACAATATGTTCTAAATACAAATGTTTATATAAAAAAATTAATTATACATTTAATATCGTAATAACATATCGCTCATTTGCTGCAAGACCGGCATAAATCAAAAAACGTGATTTTCACTTCATGTTGAGTGAAAAATTCATATGAATACCTCTTATATGCTCCGCTTGAGAAGAGAATATATTTCCTGTTTTCCGTGTAAGGTTATAGTCAGTTGAAAACTTTAAACGGGTTTTCTGGCAAATCGATTTTTTTGACTTAAACCGGTCTTGCAGCAAATGAGCGATATGTAATTAAACATTTACTTATTTCCTAAATGGGAGATCTAGAACATGTTGTCTTTTAAGTCTAATAGTTTCATTACTATCATCTAATAACATGACTGCCAAAGGATTGTCATGATAACTTGGCCTGTGCAAATATGCTGAACTAAATCTTTTAATTTCATCTTTAACAAAAGGTATATTTAGGTCTGAATGAATGGCTTTATTTGTTATGAACCAAGGCGCATTTGTAATTAATTTTAGAGTTTTCGATTGGTATCTTTGTAGAATTTCAATATTTGAATTACAAGCGGTGTCCCAAAGTTGCACACCGTATGTCCATATAGGTTTTAGTATAGATTTACATAATAGTAATTTATTTTCAAGATGTAACTGCGATGTATGTCCAAGTAACCAATAAAGTTGTTTGGTTTTTATTTTTAATTGTTTATTTTTGGCTTGTATGTGCTGTTTCCAAGTTAATCGTTTGTCCAAGTGCATGCCGAGGTATTTAACGCTATCACTTTTAGGAATAGTATTGCCATTTAAAAGCAATGGAGGGCAGTCGCTTTGTCTTAATGTAAATAAAACGTGTACGGATTTGCCCACGTTTGCTTTCATTTTCCAGCAATCTAACCAAGTCTGTATCTTGTTCAATTCTCTTTGCACTAAATTAGTTGCTTCAATTGGCGTCTGGCTTGACGACAATAGAGCAGTATCATCAGCATAAGTAGCAATTAATACATTTTCAGTTTCAGGAATGTCAGATGTAAAGATGGTGTATAGTACAGGGCCAAGAACGCTTCCCTGTGGTACTCCTGCATTTATGTATTTTATGTCAGACGTTTCGTCATTTATTTTAACATAAAACTACCCGCTTGTTAATTAAGACTTGAGAATTAGATAAACTTGAGAGGAAAATACTTTTTTTTTAATTTGTATAGTAGACCATGATGCCAAACTTTATCAAATGCTTGTTGCATATCTAAAAACGCAGCTGAACGCGCATTCTTTACGTTCTACAGCATCAATAATGTAATTAATTACACGGTGGCATTGTTCGGGAGTACCATGATATCGACGAAACCCAAATTGATGTTCAGGTGTCACCTTATTCTCTTTTAGTATTGGCAATACTCTGCGCAAAAATATTTTTTCAAATATTTTGGAGAATAGTGATAACAAACTAATTGGTCTATATGAAGTGATTTCGTTCTCAGATTAAGCTGGTTTAGGCACCATCACAATTTCAGCATACTTCTTACAGTAGGGAAATGGTTAAGCCTTAAAATAGAATTATATATAAGTGTTAGCAACATAATTCCTTTTTTTAGGTAAGCATTTTGCTACTTTGGCATCAATTTTGTCATATCCTGGGGCTTACTTGTTAGACAATTTCTTGATTTCAGAATATTTGAAATATTAATTTAAAGCTTTGAAAGTATAGACTATAGGAATAGGCTTTTGATTAATTGGTTTTTTTTTCACATTATTTATGTCCCTTAAAGAAAGATAAATCGTTGCCATCTAGTATTTTTAGTACCGAATGATAGTAGGCCGATTACATCATAATATTGTAAGCGAAAGATAATTATATTCGTTATATATAGTAATTATATGTAATTACTAAGGTAACTTAATAAACGGCGGTTTTGACATAGTTCAGCAAATCAAGAGACAGTGGCTGCGCTTTGAAGGTTTTCGATTCAGTGTCCGCCTATGCAAGCAGTCGAAGAAGAAGACATCCACTCCGTTAGAGAGATCAGGTGGAGAAGGAATTAGTGCCCATGCCAGCAAAGCAGAAAAAGAAGAATGTGGCTTAGTCTACGTACGTTGGCCACTTCTCTATCCCTAACTTTATGGGTTAAGATAGAACTAATAAATTCATGACTGTCATATTGGCCGATAGAGTTAGATTAAAAGCCTTTTTTTCTTTTATTTGCCTTATTATTTGCCACGTTACAAAATACATACTACATATCGCTCATTTGCTGCAAGACCGGCATAAGTAAAAAAAATCGATTTTCCAGAAAACAAAAAGTTTTCAACTGACTCCAACCTTACACGGAAAACAGGAAATATATTCTCCTCTCAAGCGGAGCATATAAGAGGTATTCGTATGAATTTTCCACTCAACATGAAGTATGATATAACGGACAATTCTGCAGCATTAACTCAAAAATCACGTTTTTTGATTTATGCCGGTCTTGCAGCAAATGAGCGATATGTACATGCACTCTCGTTGCCAAGAAAGCTAAAACCTTAGACAATTTGTAAAAATTGCCTTTTTGGGGTAAATACATGCATATGTAAGTATGTATCAAGTTTCAAAAAAACAAATAAAAAACGCGAAATTAAAGGATCGGCTCAATGTGAAATTTTCGAAAAATCGATTTTTTTTTTTTCATTGTCAATAGTATATACTGTAATAATTAACATTGCTTTACTGCTATTTTCGCAAAATGTTGCGAGACCATAATTTAATTAAAAGCAAAATTATTTTAATTTCTTACTTATTAACTTATTTTGGAATATATTATATAATTTCAGAAGCAATTCACGGAGTCGATCTCGCAGTGCTTCTCGCAATCACAGATCACGTTCGCGAAGTGTTGCTTCGGCAAGCCGATCACGTAGTCGGAGCCGTTCAGTTTCGGCGAATAAAAGTTCACGCAAATCACGAGATGTCGCCTACAATAGTAAGTCACGAGAGAATGGTCGCAGCACGACAGAGAATGGTAGCACATACCATCGATATAGTGAGGATGAACGTAATGGTGGCACCGGTGGTGCTTCACCATCGCCAAAACGGCGTTACGATGACTCCGTATCACCGTCACCAAGACGTAACATACCGACAAAACGTAATCGACGAGGCGATTCGACACCATCACGATCTAGCTCACGCAGAGATTAGCAGACATCAATTGTGGCAGTAACAGTAAAAACAATTAATAGGCATTGAGCAGCATACACACAAGCTCGGTCGCAGTGCATGAATATAAAGTTTTACTCCTCTCCTTCATTTCAATCAAATCGCTATTAAAATCCAAATAGTTACAAAACGAATTCCTAAAATTCGATTATTATGCAGTGTGTCGTTTTAAGTAGACGAAGAGTGTTTAAACTTTTTATGAATAACTTGTAAACTGAAAAGACTTCTGAGATTACATTAAATGGATAAATTCATTCATTTATTGTTATGGAGACATAAATTAATGTATTTACCACAAATGAACAACAATAACAAAGTCTGAAAACATCTAAAAACAGCGAAAAAACAAAAGAGTTCACACAACATACATACATACTACATACGTTTGTATTTTTTTATTTTAATATTTTATAAGCTACTCAATTTAAGCAGTAGATTTATTGAATAGGTTAAACTAAATTTAAGCTCATTTCAATTGAATGCACATTAGAGCCGAAACGCTACCACTGTTTACTACAAACATACGAACATGTTATGCGCCAAATATTTCATAATTGCATTTTGTACAAAAATTGATTTGTCATGATTTCGCCTAAAATCTTCAATAAAAGCTGCACAAATTGGTTGCTAAAAAGTGCAAGAGTACAATTTACAAACCACGAGTTTTTTGTTTAAATCTTTTATATTGGTAAATTATTGAGAAAATATCTAAATTTTGGTTCAATAAAGTATGAGCAACAATTATTTAGCCAAAACTAAATTACACAACTACACTGTTGCGTCGACAGCTATTTTCCGCTAAAACAAAAAAGTCAGTAAAAGGAAAGCTAAAAAATAAATAACGATTAAGTCAAGGTAAATTAAATACGTAGTCAATTTAAATTCATATAAAGAGCATACAATTTAATTTTCGCACTGTAAGTTTTTGTTCAATTTTCTTTCATTTTATTAGCGTTACATTTCATGACACAATCACTTAATACAGCGTAAATATTTCAAATATACATATATATTTTGTTCAATTATGCCAATAACTTGCTAAAACAAATAGCTTTCATCTGCGGCGAATTGTTTATACAAATATAGAGTTATTTCCAATATCATCAACAATGCTAATAAATGTAGTATATGTTAGCAAACATTTGGAATAAGAAAAATGTATTTTATTTTTAACTACTCAGAACAACAAATAAAATTTTTTGGTGTTCTAATAAATTTAAATTAGTAATTTACATATAGAAGATTTTTTTTCCAATTTTCAGAAATTCTTGCCATTCTCACATTTAGTGTACCAACTGATAACTTTTGATACTAAGTTTGTTTTTTCTATGGCCAGGCAAACTTTTTGCGTGGTAAGCAACTAGCTGCCGAACACACACTAAAGGTGCCCGCAGAGTGGACGCTCAAAGCCGAGCCGAGCGTAAATTCGCTTGTTGCGTAAATGGGAATATGCGCTCTGCTCGGTTTTAAGCGTCCACTAACTAATTGACATAAAGAGATTAAACTTCGAACGAACATGAAGAGTTTTCCCCAATTTGAAAACATTTGTTTACCGTTTCGATTTGACCAGTTCAAGCCAAATTTGGTAAGATGGTTTATGTACATACATACATACGTATTTTGACATTTCAGAATCGACAGCTCTTAAAAATATCATTTTCTTTCATACTTATTATTTTTATACTCTTACAACATATTTCTACAGAGTATAATAGTTTTGTTCACCTAACGTTTGTATGCATCACCTAAAACTAAACGGCATAGATATAGGGTTATACATATGTATGTATGTATATAAATAAATGATCTTCCGTCCGTGCAAGCTGTAACTTTAATAAATATTGAGATATCTTGCTGAAACTTGGCATGCGCCTTTTCTGGTAAAAAAAGAACGAGTTCGTAGATGAGCGTAATCGGACCACTGCCAGGCCCAGAAAATGCTATTAACCAAAAATCTATAAAGTGTCATAACTAAGCACTAATTATTATATAAAATAAGTTTAATGTACATACATATCTCCTAAACCACTAAAGCTTCAACAACCAAATACAGACAGTGTGAAAATGGATGACATCGGATGATAACCCGGCTAACTCGCCATATAACGGTACTGTTCAATACTATAAAACGCGCAATAAATCATTAACTAAATATGCCAAAGACATTAAATTTTACCTCCGAGATGGTAAGAGTAGGCTTAATGGGAGCGGTCACTTTTTCGTAAAATCACATATCTCGGGACCGACTGACCGATTTCGACTAAATTTGATACGTGACGTTATTCTCACATTATAAACTTTCAGGTGACTTTATACTGGATATATCGGCCAATATTTGAGTTATCTCAATGAAAGTTACAGAACGTGTTTTACTCATAACAATACATATATACATATGTACGATTTGTACTTAAAATATATACAATGAGGCGAAAACTTGACTTAGCCCGTATAAATCTATTATAAGTATTCGTGATTGTATGTCAGGTACATTATTGAAACTCAGAGAATATTTTTTTAGTATGTGGCATGATAATAGTTAATAGATAAAGTCCGGTCGATACCACTCTCACTCCCATCTACTATATATTAAGACATGCTGAATTTGTCGGCTGGTGAATGAGTTATCGTATATGTATATAAAATTGTGTGGATTCCAATATTCTGGTTGACTTTTAGACGTTAAGGTATTTCCCTCACTTTGTATTCGGTTGCAAAAAAAACTGAGCCATTTTTACTTGTTATTATTCTTTTATATTATTATATAAACTATTTATTTATTATAAAACTTTTTATAATTTCATCATCCACATGTGCTCCTTAATTATTTTTACTCAGTTACTAACTTAAGCAAAAAATGTTAAAAACATCTATGGCGTCCTGGCAGACAAAAGTACAGAATATCGTTTTGTCAGACCGATATATAATATGATAGCCCAGATAGTAAGTATGAAATATATAACATGAGAAAATTGTCGACGTGATAGGGGTCGCATTTGCACACTTCACAATACAAGCTCAATCGTGAGAATACGTCACAACAGCGATGAAACTTGAATCCAAGGATACATGATACGGTCTAAACAGTTCACTTCGCAATCTTGATTCAAAGATGACCTATTAGGCGAAAAGGTAGCGACCATCGTTTTCTGGAATTCCAAATATTGCTTTATAGGTAAATTTGACGCCGAATCGCAAAAAAATACCCTATTTGACGATAAAAAGTGTATTTGCATCTTGATAACGCACCGTTTCGAAATTGATAGGCTACGAGCCGTTGCACCGCCATGCTACTTCTTTCCAAACTAGAAACTTTCATTCGATGGGTCGAATTGCTGTCACAAAGGCCTGTTTTGCGAAACGTAGTAACGTAAAGAAATGGAAGCATCTCCGCGTTACTGTTGTAATGCTTATGCAGACCCTTTTTTGCTGGCTACTAACATTTAGTTAATTGTAATCAAATCGTCGACCATAAGACGAGAGGAGTTAGATGAGTCGAGTTCTTTAGTCATGCAAAGAGATGGTTAGCGTCAAATAAGCTGCACAATCGTTACTGTAGATTCGCAAGATACCTCTCCAAGGATGCCATTCATTGGAAGGGAGCCTGTGAAGGTGTTAACAGCCCCAATGTGAAGGGCTTTCAGTGCATGTCTGTAGTTCGTTGTTACTGTTGTTTCTACGGTAAATTGTGCAATGTTGTCAACGTACTTAAGGAATGATATCATCGTTGGGTCAAGTGTATTGAGAGACTAAGTTGAGAAAATAATCTCCATTTTTCCTCCCTCGTGTATATGGTACATAAAATATTATTCCCCTATTTGTAGGAGTTTTTCTAGCAGTGAGATTCCTGCTCGGAGTAATCTACTAAAGACCGCTGACCTTGATAAGACATATAACAGCTGTTGAGGTTTGGGGTATTAGAATAATTTAATCTGAAGACCAGTGATTCAGAGTTGAATATGGGTTGAACGCCAAAACGTACATAACTTTGTCTAGTACACCGCCGTAGTTATGAAAGTCGAACGTAGAGAGATTCGATTAGATAGATTCAGAAAGATTATGGGAGAAACCCTCGAATAACATTAGGGGCATTGATATGGAAAACCTACGATAATGGATTTTTATGAGTGAGTTAGTTAACAATATTGTGTGTAGTACATATTTCAGGAGTTTTTACCAACCAAAAAGCTTTGCATGCGATGAGTGTCGCAGAGGTCTTTTATCAAGACAAAGCTCCGACTCATTGAGTTTGGTTAAGTAAGTATTGAAGCTTCGAACGGGTATTCAAATATTGGACAACAAATGAGTTATTCTACATGGAGGTTATGTCGTGGAATAAGCCATTTTTAATTAAAACGTTTTTATAACCGGGTATACTAAGCTTGCCAAGAAGTTAGTAATACTTAGAAGGAAACACTGTAAAATATATATAAAGATATATATATATGACGAGCTGATTCGATTTAGTTATGTATTTCTGCCTGCCCAGCCGTCCGTCTGTAGAAGAAGAAGATTATTTATCGGAATTACCGATATTGGATCCTTATAGCTGCCATACAAAGAGAACTATCCCGAAATTTGGCATAAATTACTGTGCAAAGTTCCAATACCGGAATACATTTTTCAGATCGGATTTCTACATCATATAGCTGTCATACAAACTGAACGATTAAAACGAATTCTTTGTATGGAAAACTTTTTTATTTGACACGAAATTTGGCATTGGTTATTGTTGAAGTCAACGCTACAAACGCCGAACCAATTGTTCATATCGGAGCAAAATAAAGTTCTTGTATGGAATTTTTTTGATTTAAGAAGGGTATTCTAACTTCGGTGCAACCGAAATTAACGTCAAAAACTGATTATTCCTTTGCTGGGAAAAGCCTTTCCAACCCATGCAGTATGTAGATGGATGTAATGATCATATTCAAATGTCTTCAAGAACCAGAGGGATTGGTTTTTTTTGTTAGCTTCAATATAGTATTATATATAATTGATAATACACACAAGAGTTTAGCTACATTTTTCTTTCTTTCTTCAACACTTTGTAATTGCACATGAGTGCCATCAAAATAAACAAAAACATGAACATGCATATTTCAGAATAATTAAATTTTATTGTATTTTTAAAACGATAGTACGTATGCAAATATTTAAAACCAGAAAATAAGGAAGCGCTTGAAGAGTTTTTAACACTTTAGCATATATATTTATATATTTTGTTGTTTTAAATTACTTAAATTCGTGAGAATTTCCATAAAAATTTCAATAAATTGTATTTAATAGATTTACTTTCAGTATATTTCGCATTTTAACATAATTAAATGGACAACAAGTAAAGAAGTTCACAACTCCTGTACAAAAATAATATAAACTAAATTTAAATAAAAGCGCTCTTTGTTCTTAAATACACATATATGTATGTATGTATATATATAGTATATAAACGCCAGTAACAAATCTCTTAAGTTTATATATATATAAAACAGCATATGTGGCAATAAACAAAACTATTAGTTACGTACTGTATGTATGAAAAATATCGACATTGTTTATTGGCCTTTAACAATATAATTTCTGCAATATCGAAAAATAATACAGAGGTATTTTAAACATAATGCGTTCAATAATAATGCCAGCAAAACTATTTTGTCTTTGCAAAAGTGGGTTGCACTTTCAATTCATTCTACTTGCATACATACAATACTACCACATGGTGTTATTTTTTTTTTTTTTTAGTTTACATTTTCTCAGTTTATCTTTTGCTTTTGTTTCACATCGCTCTTAAGTACATTAGGTATTATTGGGCGTACGTCACAATTGTACGCACTGAGGTATAATTTTCGAACATTATTACATACATACGCAATTTGCCCACCCATAAGTTAATTTAATGTTTTAAAATTTTGGTTTTCATTTTTTTTTTAATTACTTTTATAGGCTTATCGTCAATTGTTCGTTTATGACGATAGAGTTATTGCTGTGTTCTATGACAAAATTATTTGCAGATAGCAGTGTGCAAGTTGTTAGTTATACGTATATTTTGGCGTAAGTATAAAAATAATAAAATACAAAAATAATAATATTAAAAAACGTAGGCGAATCCAATTCTCCGCAATAAATAGTAGTAATTATAATAAAATATTTATGACAATGTTGACTTTGAATTTCCTACTCAATAATTTCATTTGAGAAAATATTTAAATAGCACGCACTCACAAAATTAATTTCATATACATACATATTAAACTTATTTAGACACAGCATTAAATAATGGACTAGCCTTAAAGCTATATAAAATGACAAACCATTGCAAAATTAAACAGTCTTTAAAATGGTGGAAATAAAAAACAAAAATTTTGCCATTAATACTTAAACATTCGCATGCGAGTCAACTTCGCGTTTATAAAACGACATAGTTGAAATTAAAATGCACAACGTTGCCATTAACATCTGAAATGCATTTGTCATAGTGAATTTCTTGTAATCTTTCTTTTCTACTTCTTTTCGCTTATTGTTTTATAAAATACATTAATTTGACGTTTTTAAAAAATATTCACATGTACAAGCCCCATTTATTTTTAGTTGAAAAAATATGTATGTACGCAATATTTTGTTTGTGTATCTCTCGTAGTTGTTACTCATTATTATCATTAATTAATTGTTTCATCTTTTTTCATTAGATGATTATATTTTTGTTAATTTTTTTTATTAGATTTTACGCTTAAGTTAATTGCAAAGGAAAACTACAGCGTGACAACGATGTGTTCAGCAAAAACCTAAACAAACCTGAACACCTTGTAAAGTTCAAAAGTTACATTGCAGAGAGTAAAAGTAATTAAGTATAACAAGTAAATAACTATATACGTAAGTGTGTGTGTGTAGTAGTAGTAGTAATCTTGCGTTCGAGCATTGTAATGCGCATGCGCAGGTAATGTTTATAATTAAGTACATATTTAGTATGTACAAATATTTGTTTTATGTTTCATGTTGTGTTTTTTGATGTGATTGCAAACGGCATATACATACGGATGTATGTGTATGTTGAGCATAAGCGTTGGCGCTGGTGAACGAAATGTTTGTTTGTGGTAATGCAAGGTTTGACTGCGTTTCGATATTTATAAACGTAAAATGCATATTTCTTTCGTTTCGATATTTATAAACGTAAAATGCATATTACTTGCTATTTCTCTACTCTTATGCATATGTAAACTTTTGAGTTATAAGCGTTGGCTGTTATGCTTGTTGTTATTTGTTATTAGCGCTATCACTAGTCTTAGGCAAAAGTGGTGTAGTAGCGACATTCTCGCGATCGCCATTATGTTCTGATTGATCGTTAACTGGATCCGATGTCACTTGGCTGCTTAATGAGCCCACATCTAAAACTTCACCACTACTACTGCTGTGCATATTGTGCGGCGGCGGTGCATTACTATGACTTTGTAATGATATGTCCTGTAAGTAAAATATATTTGCATTAATTCATGTTTATTTAATTGCCAGTGAAATATTTCAAATACTCACATTTAATGACGGTGAAGCTGTATTGCTGCCAGTTACAGCTATTTTATGATTGACATGCGCCCTAATTTCATCCTCGTTCACAGAGTGTAATAACTGTAAAAAAGTGGTGTGTTTATATAAGTGGCCCATTTAAAGAAATTTTGTATAATTCAAAATCACAATGAGTTAGTTAAAAATTAAGAAAACACTTAACATTGGTTTGACCAAAGCTATAATAAATACCCTTCCATGTATGGCAGCTATGTCTGGTAATGCAAAAAAAAAAATTCGTTCGGAGATCGTTGAATTGCCTTGGACAATAATCTGTTTCAAATTTCCTAAAATAAAAGGTTTTCATAGACTGGACCAATAGCATCTTCTTGGGTAGAAAAGAACGTGTGCAAGTCAGACATATATTTCAAACTAAGGGACTAGTTCACGTACTGGTAGAGAGACAGACATGCTTGAATCGACTCAGCTTGTCACGCTGTTCATTAATATATAGATTTTATAAGGGTCTGGTTTACTTCTGCGTGTAACAAGCTTCGTGGCAAACTTACTATAGCCAGCTCAGGAAATTCAGTACTTTTAGGCAGAGAGGTGTATTTTACTACAACAGCTGTTGTTGTTATTGTAGCAGTAAAATTAGCCCAGTTTAGCGTTAAAAAAACATAAGTTCGTCTTATATTATTCAACAGCATGACCATGAATGGGATAATTAGAAAATCAAAATGAATAAGTTTGGAGGACAACACTCGCTTTTTGGCATCACATTTAAATTAAACACATTTGTTAAAATAGCGAATTAGCTTACCCAATTATGCTATAGTTGCTTTGGTTATATTGCCATACAAACCAGCTGCTCTTGTATTTACCTTAAATGTTTTATCTTATATATAAAAATGAATCGCAAAATGTGTTGGTAAGCGCATAACTCAAAAACGCCTGGACCAATTTCGCCAATTCTTTTTTTAAAATGTTCGGTGAGTCTCAAGGATGGTTTTTACGGCAAGAAAAGTTCGAATATTTGCCGGGAACCCCTAAAAACAGCCCTTTTCCTTTTTCCATACAAACGAATGAATGTTTGTTTGTTAGTAGCGCTAAGGGAACGACTGAACCAATCTTGATGAAATTTTCAGAGAATATTCTGTGTGGATCGGGGAAGGTTTGGAAATAAAAAAACCGTATGATTTTCGTGAGGAAAAGTCGGAAAATTGGACAGTTCCAAAAAGTTATTTTTTTCCAGACAAAATTTTTTTTTTAATTTTTTTGTTTTGTTTTTCAATTATTTGAATCGTTCAAATTTGTCGTTTGCTTCAATATATTGCTGAAGATAATATCTTCATAATTTTATGTTCCCACTACAGTCCTATTAATTGTTGATTTGCTGGTGACAATTACTGATTAAGTGCAAACAAATATTTTTGGAGAATTGTTATAGTTTTTCGAACGTAAATAATATTTTAAACAATAATAATAAAAACGGAGCAAATAAAAACCATTTTGTAATAGCAAATAATAAATTTTATTCGAATCTAAACATTCGGGTGGAAATTGTGAATTATATTCGATATTTAATTTGTGTATATTAGACCTTAATAATGTACTATATTTAAAACTAGCAGCCCGTCCCGGCATCGCACGGGGTAGACAATTATTTATTTTTGGAAATTTGGATTAAAACACTTTTTTTCCCAAATATTTTTATTTGTATTAAAAAAAATCCCACAGTTATATTTGTACGTCTATTTATGTTCAATTTCTTTGATGGTTTAAGTGGCGGGCACTTTTGAAAAATTAAAAAATAAAAATAATAATAATCAAAAAATTAAAATAACAGTAATAAATAATGAATTCAGTCGTTTTACATATAAGTAAATAATGAATTATTAAATAAATATATTAAATAATAATAATAATAATATTCTTTTAAAATTAGCGTATAAAAATATTATAAGTAAAAGTAATAATCACGAAAAAAAAAAAAAAATAATAAAAAAAATAAAATAAAATAAAAAACTAAATATGAAAAATTAAAAAAAAAAAATAATAATAATCATAAAATTAAAATAACAGTAATAAATAATGCATTCAGTTGTTTTACATATATTTTTGCCACTGCACGTGCTCAATTCTGCTAAATAGCAGCGACAACGTCGAATTCCTTACTTTGATTCCATCGGCTCTGTTAGCTGCCAAATCGAGCATCATACAGAATTCAATTTGCACCTTCTCTATACTTTACATTCTCTGGCCCGGCGCGCTTTTCAGTATGCATCGCAAACAACGGTCACGGCGCTATGGCGGTTTTGTTTACTTTTTGAATTTTTTAATTCGTAATGTCTTTTGAATGGAAAGTCCAATTTAAAAACTATTTTATAGGTAGTTAAATGGTCTTGACCATAAAAGAATTTATTTGGATAAGGATTAATATAAACACATAAATAGCATAGTTTGAATTTGGTTAGCATTTTCATTAATATTTAAAATGAAAAAAGTTGTTGTAGCGACATAACTACAATAGTTGGACATATGCTACCGCGGAGTTTTTTTGTAGACATTATGATGTTCTTCAATATTGTTGTACATTATTTTGTTCTATCGCTAATAGTTTCGGCAGCGCATTCGAAGAAAGACATTTTAAGACTCATTTTTCTACTCCTTCGGTTAGATTGTTCAAATTTTACCAAGAATCCCTAATTTTTTTTCAAAATGAAATGTAGCCTATGTCAAATTGGAAGAATGTAGCATTCTATTGGTGAAA
This sequence comes from Bactrocera zonata, assembly GCA_037783105.1. NCBI lineage: Eukaryota > Metazoa > Arthropoda > Insecta > Diptera > Tephritidae > Bactrocera > Bactrocera zonata. The sequence continues at coordinate 2,128,363 of JBAWJQ010002358.1, forward strand.
AAATTTTTTTAAGTAGGCCCAGTACTTTTTGGGCCTATTCATTACAAACATACAAACATACAAAAATAGGTAGAAATCTTTCCTCTTTATAATATTAGTATAGATATACGCATCTACGCATATGCAAATAAGAAATATAAACCTATAATGCTGCGAAACTTACCCTTTCGACTTCATCATCAGTAATTTCGCTATTCAGCTCAATACCGCTCTTGCGGGTCTTTTCTAAAAGTGTAGCTTTCTTGGCAGTTAAGTAAAGGCTACGTTTTATTGCGATGTATACGACATCATTAACGGCACGCACCGAATAGTCAGGTATAAATGTTTGGCGAATCTTCGAATCCATATTCAATGACTGAATCGAACCACGCATTTGTTGACTGGGTGAATCTTTAAAAAATTGAAAAAAAAAATTACATGAATATCTAATACAATTGATAACTAATCGCTTTACAGCTACTAACCAACAACGACATTAGGTTGAAGGGCTGCAGTACCGAAGTATGTAAATGCTCCACTTTCGAAAAGTAAATTCTCTTTGCCGACAGTCACTTCAACACGACCTTCTAAAATAAGTACGAAGAAGTCCACGGCTTTACCTTGTTGGTAAATGAACAAACGAGGATCATCCTTATTTTTACCCTTGCACTTAATGGCATGAATAATGTCTTGATTAAGTAGGCGGCGCAAAATATTTTCGGAAACAAGTTCCTTTTTAAAGGCATCGACAGCTGCAGCATTAATAAAAGGAATAACACATTACATAATGACAATTGTAGGTTTTGTTACTTATTTTAAGATTATCTTAGCATACATACATGTACTTAAGTACTGGAAAGTGGCCAGTGTGAGTTGTGGTGAAATTCGTATCTTCTGATTTTCGCGACGTTCGGCGAATGCGGAGAAGTCCTGCTTTTTGCTACGATTGCGACGCACCTTTGTACGATTATCAATGTACACGTCAGTTTCATCAACAATTTCAGCTTGAATCAATTCTTCAATAACATCTTCAAGCGTCACAAGACCAATCGTTTCATAGAATGGATCACCATCACCCTCGTTGTTAACACGATGTACAAATGCAATGTGACCGATAGTGCCATCTTTGAATTGGTTAAACATAAGATCAAGCGTCATATCCTCAAAAACAAAGTGAACTGGATTTTGATAGAATTCGCACAACGTACGTAACGGTGTGTTATCATCGGTATCGACAAATGCCAAATCTTTAATATACAACAAAGTAACGATGTTTTTCTTATCGCCATCGTATACGGGAATACGTGAGTATCCTGACTTCATTATTTCCGATACGGTTGAAAAGTCTAGCAGAGCGTCAAGCGATAGCATGAAAGCATCATCGATGTGAGTCATCACATCAGCAACAGTCTTTTTACGCAACTCCAAAGCACCCGAAATAATGTTGACTTCATTTTTATCCAAATCATTTGTACCTGTTGTGACCTATTGAACGAAAGGCAAATATAATTTTATTACATTATTTATCTCAGTACCATATTCCCAGTTACCAACCTTTACTAATTCCTTTAGGCGTTCACGATTGTAAACATTGCCGATTTCTTCACCCAATGCCCAATCCAACATTTTCGAAATCGGATATGACATGGGGAATGTGAGCACCATAACAACTTTTGTAATGCCAATCGTCTTAGCACCAATGGCCAAACCGTGTCGCGAACAAACAGCCTATAATGACATAAGTGATGGTAATTTAATTAGATCAATGAGTCGAAATTTAAATTAAGTAAATTAAATGGATTTACCTGAGGCGTAATTTCACCAAATATAACGATGGCAAGCGTGGAAACAATAACAGCAAAAAGACCCGAGGTTAAACCATCCAGCAAAATTGTAAATGTGGAGTTCACCAACACATTACCCAAAAGAATACTACACAGTAGGAAATTACCCTGTTCTCGGACGGGCTGAATAATTCTAGCGTATTGACGCTCGCGAACTGAGCCAGTATTACACAAAATCTATTCAAAATACAAATTAGGATTATATTATAGAATTATATTGAAATACCCGCGTATTTTATAAAGTAATTACAATTATAAACACATAATTTTTTTATCAGCATAGTTTGTTATTGCATATATGCATTCATACCTTTAATTCTGTACGATCGAGTGACATCAGACCCAAATTGAGACCTGAAAACAACGATGAAAAACCTAAACAGACTAAAATGATGACAATTGACAGCCAAAGGGGGAGTAAATTTTCATAGGTTTTCATTTGCAGATAAACATCTCCACCTTGATGTACCATCGGTTTTGTATCCGTGGCGCTACCCTATAAAATTGTGGAAAGAAATGAAACATATTATTTTTATATACAAAAAGTTAATTAAATGCATATAGTTTTGGAAAATATAATAGAGAACAAACGTTTAAAATTTTTAATTCTTTATTTGAATCCAATCAAAAATCAATTACATGAAATGTAATATATTTCGAATAAGTATTATCGTGCACGGAAATAATTAATTAATGTTTGTTTAGTTATTTAAAGTTTATCTGCGTTTAAAAAGTAAATCCGAAGACATTTTGTATTTCAGCTTCGAAATAAAAATAAGTATAAGCGTTATTTACTTTATATTAATTTTATTTAATTTTTACGATGTTTTTTTTTTTCAAATCGAATATTTTTACCAATACCAATTCCAGCCAGGTCCTTTTCTTCTGATCTCTCCAACGGAGTGGAGGTTCGAATACTTTCAGAGCTGGAGTGTTTTCACCCATACGGACGACATAACCTAACCAACATAGCTACTGTCTCCTAATTCGCTGAAATATATCAATGTCGTCGTATAACTCCTACAGCTCCTCGTTCTATCGAATGCGATATTCGTCGTTTCCAATGCGCAAAGGGCCATAAATCTTAAGCAGAACCTTTCTATCGAAAACTCGTAACGCCGACTCATCAGATGTTGTCATCATACCTCTTCACCACATAGCAAGGCGGGAATAAAGACTTTGTTGTTGGTGTTAATACTGGTTCCAAGATAGAGGAAATTATCTACGACTTCGATGTTATGACTGTCATCAGTGACGTGGGCGCCAAGTCGCGAGTACGACGATTGTTTGTTCAATGACAGGAGATATTTCGTCTTGCCATCGTTCACTGCCAGACTCATTTGCTTCTAATCCTTATCCAGTGTGGAGAAAGCAGAACTAACGGCGCGGTTGTTGAGGCCAATGATATCAATAATGCGAGCAACTGTACACTCTTATAAAATACAGTGCTTTCCCATTCAGCTGTGCAGCTTGAATTATTCTCTCCAGCAGTATATTGAAGCAGCCGCCTTGCCTGAAACGAAGCGTTTGGTATCGAATGGCTCGGAGAGATCCTTCCCGATCCCAACGGAGCTTTTGGTATTGCTCAAGACCGGAAGACCGGAAGTCGCGAGCTGGTTAAACCATATGTAAAAGGATCGTTTCTGTCGTTGTTTTGCATGAGCTCACAATTTAATGGTTAAATTTGCCTTTTCGAAGTCGTCGTAAGCAATTTTTACCATTGAAGTTAAGTAAATGTACTTTCGTTTCATTTCATCAAAGCACGCTATTCCAAGTTCCGTGAGGAATTTGCCTTAAAACAAATTATTCACATTTTTTTGGCCAAAAAGAATACTTTTCTGGCACTTTTTTCATTTAAGCCTACTTCACGAAGTCAGTTTATAATTGTGCGACTGGTTACTGGATCATTTAGCAAGTTCTTAAAATTATTTGACGACAAAAATGGATACTTTTTGATATAAGATAAGATTAATATAACCAAATCAAAAATAAACTTTTCACTTATTTATTTTTTTATTATTCTATGCGATCTTATCTATTTTTCAGTGAAAACTAGTAAATATTTAACTAAATTTGTCCCCATTATTCTTCCAGCTTATACAAGGATTTAAGCTCAAACTCATAATTTTTTGTTGCGCAGGTTTACAGTATAAAGGTTATTTAATTAAATTACAGTGTAGGAGTGGAGAGTGAAGAAGGGAGTAAAGGTGATATGTCCCTATTACATTTTCCAACATACTTTTTACTGTTTTTCTTTTTTTATAAAAGTAAAGCAATAATTTCTAATAAACTTTGTTTTACTCACCACATCCATTTGTGGATCATTTTTGGCACACAAATAAAATGTTTCACTGCCATTGGTCATTGCTACATCCAGTTTAGGCAGGGACATGCGATAGACAGCCGATTCGTTGGTCGATGAACCCTCTATGGGTTTGTATAGCAAGGTTGCTGGTATTTGACATTTTCCACCAAATGTATTTGATGTAGCAGTAAATGTTATAACGGTATCTGGTGTAATACCTTTACCGAAAATACGCAATGTAAATTCGGTATCTTTAAGCACACTCGGCACGCCGCCATCGTGGTATTCGATCTCATTGTTGCTCGACTCTACGCGAAACCCGAAGATTTTCAAATCGTCACTCGACACATCACGTTCAACACGATGACTGTAAATAAAAGAAAAAATCGTAAATAAGTTTATGTAAGTATTATGTACTTTTGTAATAATAATAAATCTGTGGAGTGTTTTAATATCTGATTTTATTATCATGTGGCAACTCGAAACTATTTTTTTTATATTCGGCTTTTAAAATATCGAGAAATATTTAATCAATTGATCTGTCACTTTTGGGTACTTTTTAAATAAACTATAATTAAGAGACTCTCCAGTAGTAGTCGAAAACTAAAACAAAAGTATTTCTATGGCTGAATATAGTGGACGTTTTGTACTTCCGCAATTTTCAATGATCAAGTGTTCATCTAGTCAACGTAAAGTTCGAAAGTTTTTATATTAAGTATAAGGGAATTTACCCATTTTTTTGATACGACGGATGATTATTGTATCCTATAGATTGTTCGATATTTTTAATATATCGTCAGACGTAGGCACTGAGGCCCACATATTTTTTATATGGGGCTTGATAATTTATGATCCGACTGCGAGCATTATTGGGTGTACAGATTGGATACTTTGAAAGCACTATTTGTCGAAAGATTCGTTCCGCTGAAAGAAACAGATGAAATTAAAGAATATGTTATATGAGAAGGAGGCATGGATGTAGTCCGATTTTCCTCGTTTTCACACCGTAAAATGAATTGGGCAAGTAGTCCTGATGTGTGAAACGCTTACTTTTTACAAGTTTTAAAGCACATATTTTCCACTGTACTATGATTCTCTCCCTTGAATGCCAAGAAACACATGAACCAAATTTCATAAAAGATATTGCAAATTCATTCAAGTTATCGGTTGGCAGGAAAACAGTCAACTCGTCTTGTCATCTTAAGAGTTTAATGCAGAAGTGTTTTAATTGCAAAAAGACGATTTGTATAAAAAGAGCGACATTCATTGTGTACATGAACTATATATTGCTGAGTTCAATGAAGAGAACTTGTGAGAATGCTTTTGCTTATAAACAGAAGTCTGAAAACAGATGGAAAATACGAATCTATAAGGAAACCTGGAGAATATAATCCCAATATTATTAGGCAGAACAGAGGATCAGCAAAATAAAGAAAGTAATTTACTCACAGGCACAGTAATGGGACATTGGTAGTTGGCACAGCATGTTTTTAAAAGGACCTACAAACTAACATTCATTCTCAGAGAGCAAAGAACTTTTCTTCCTCTGACTAGAGTTAATAGTAAATATACCAAAATATTTTTACAGCTAAAAGAATTCGCGTAAAAGCAATAAACTTTTTCTGTAGACGGCTTCACAGTCTTTTGATAATTCTTTTTTTTTTAATGAGCTCATATTTGACCAAACGGCGTAAAAGTCAAACAAGTTATAATTTTAAAGCTTCACAATAAATAGGGCAGACAGTTTTATAATATTTGATTGAATTTATATGTATGTATGTATTCCATACCAAATCGACCACTTTGGAACCCGACCCCTTTAGATTTTGCTGGCACTTATCCATCCTTTTCTACCCTTTGAAAAACATTTTTAAGAATTTTTTCAAAATTTTTTGTCCAACTTCGAAAAAGTTATGAATTTTTCATAAAAATGGCTTTTTTATTTTCAAATAGCCATAACTTTTGTAGAATTTGACTTTTGGGGACCTTTTTTTTAAATTTTTGTTTTTGAATGAACTTTTCGCAAAAAATACGCGAAAAAAATTTAACACCATTCGCCATTTTTTTCCTTAAAAAAACTTCAATTAAGTTGACAACTATCCCTGCTAATCCCGGAGTGGGCCGATTCTTTTTTATATTTTTTTATTTATCCCGTATGTTTGTGGCGAATATTATAATTTTATAACGGCGCTATAAGGGCTGTGAAAACTATTTACTTATGTACAACATAACCTAACCTAACATTTTTGTTAGCCAAAGGAAAAATCGCCAACTACTTATACATATATGCAAATATTATCCACACTATTTTATTTATGTAATATTTGTATACATATAAGTATTTCTTATTTGTATATATTTTTCAGCTTTAACGAAAATTGTCGTTTATTTATTATGGCACACATATGTATGTATGTATGCATGCATTTATTTCCATATCTAGCGTTCGACCTTCTTGACTTACATTCACAGCTATATTTTTCACACGCAGAACGTTGCCTTTGACTAAATTAGAAATACTTAGTATATCCGCAGACAAATATTTTTTAAATAATTATTTGGACATCTTCCAACAGACGAAAAAACGGATGATATGGTTACATACATACATATCTACAAATTTATATATGTATGTACATATAAACACGCCATAACATGCATATACATTGTATGTATGAGAGATGGAACTGTGCAAATAACTGAATAAGTTTATGGCACAAGAGACGAACTTTATTTTTCTCTATTCATTTATTTATTATTATTTTTGTAAATATAACGGTTTCGTAACTTATCGATAAAATTAAAGATTCAAAAAAATAATGGTAGCTAAAATCTAGTTTTGCATAGCAAATGTAATATATTTGAGAATATTTTCCTAAAATTTCAAGTCTTATAATCTGACTGTATTTTTAAGAGTTTTTTACTTGGTGTAATTGTCTCACAAAACTATAAAAGTCGGTGAGGAAAATTTCTTCGAAACTTCATCGATCACTTGAAGTTTTCACACGACTTTTTTTTAGATATTTTTCCAGGTCATAATTGAAGGAATACAATTTTTGACAATAATTTCGTATTTTAAGCCAGTGTAGCGCATATTTTTCCCAAAAACTATTTTTTGGGGAAGCCAACTTTTGGGAATAACAATACTGATAAGTACTTCCATCCTTACTTGTAATCATCCAAAGTAACAATATTTTTTTTTTTAAGATGGAGTTAGATAATTTAAGCAGCAAATCAAAGTAAGGAAGATATCACCAAACATATTTTTTTCAGAGGTACACCTAGAGATCGGCTAGGGTAATAGCAAGCGAAAACTTTTCAAAATGAGTCGCCTATTATTAAAGTACATTCAATTCTGTAAATGTACATATGTCTTTTATGTAATAGGAAAAATGCTTTTTCACAAAAACGCTTTTTTCTGACTTGCCAGTGGATTTAACCGCTTAAGCCTCTTTAACTTTATTACAAATTCGCATACAAGTACATAGCATAAATAATATTTTATATATTGCAGAAATAAATATTAAATAATAATTCACCGACACGTAAGGTGTGCTGCCTTCGTTTTAACCGGCTGCTTTAATATTGAATAATGTGCATGTTTTTCATTTTCCATCTGAATTATACATACATAAGTATATTCGTATAGTATACATGCACACATTCATACGTATGTTAAATTTTCGTTGCTAATAATTTTGTGAAATGGAAAATGTTGCAGACTGTCTGCAAAATTTTTTACATTCCTTTTTTTTTGTCTGAGGAATTCATGCTAAACAAATTTTCGAAAATAGCACACAAAAATATGGTGAATTTTGAGTATAACTAAGTACTCCTTTGAGTATCACGTAAACGCGAAGACTTCTGTTATCATAATTGTCAACATCTTATATTTGTATGTTTGTATATATGGGTGCGAGTATGTATGCACATGTATGTATGTATGTATGGAATAATTAAACTGAAGTACCGGGAGCTTAACTTTTCATGGCATCCAATAGAATACGGGAAAACAATAAATACACAACCTACGCATGAAATCGGCAGGAAGACACTTGAGTTTGATAGATACGCTATAATTGTTTAGATAAAATTAGAGTATTATGAGTATAAACGTGCTTTATTTTGTTACTTTAGAGTTTTATACATAATAAGATAGGAACAATATAAGACTTATTGTGGTAAAATATTTGCACTCAATTTATTTTATAGCCATGAGCAACTCTACTAAACTATTTCTTGCAGACGATCAATATGGTTCTAAATAATTCAGCGTAAAACGGCTTCCAAGAGACATTAATAGAAAGGAGCCTAATACCATGTTCAGACCGACACTTAATTACACGATTTCCGCTGTTGAGTGGTTCATCCCACTAATCTTATATATTTATCAAGATTTCGCCATACAAAAATGACAGTTCCAAATCACTTGATTGAAATGATTTGAAACTGATCCACTCTCTGTGCGACTCTATTTTGCGCAAAAGGGGAAAAAATGTAAACAAACAAATTTTTTTTAAAGCAATGAATTTAATTTCACCTGAAATCGACTTAACAAATGAAAAAATGCATCCATTATTTCTATTATATGGAAAATATTTAAAAAAGACGGCTTTTATTTAAAAATCTATATGACAATATTTTCTTTTGATAAATGATGTGAATTTCTGAATGACAATAACAGCTGTTTTTTAATCTTTCTAACGGCAGTGAGAACGGGCTGATTAGTGAATGTAATATAAATGTAATTTAATCCCTTTAAATTTTCGGTCTGAACATGGTATAAGATATTGTTATTAAACCCTTAACAGGATATATTAAGTTTGCAACAAAGTTGGTAACACTCAAAAGGAAACGTTAGAGACCCTATAAAATAGATTTTTAAATGAACATAGTAGCGATCAAAGTCGATTTAGTCATGTCCGCCAGCGTGTATGTAGCGAACTAGGCTTTCAGTTTTTGAAATATCGATCTAAAATATTACACGCCTTCCTTCATCCAAAACTCACTCACTGCTCATTTGCCGAAACCGTCGAAATCAGACCACTACAGCATATAGCGGCCATACAAAATGGCTGATCAAAATAAAGTACTTATATTGGAAGATTTTTATTTATTTTACAAATTATTTTCATGAAAAAACAATATTACAATTTCTAAACAATTACTCAGAACGAAGCACTATAGCATATATGTAGCTGCCATAAAAAATGACCGATCAAAATCAGGTTCTTGTATGAAAAAACTTTTTATTTAGTCGAAAAAGTCTTTTCGTATTTTGTCAATAGATGTCGTTGCAGTCTTATATAATTATAATATCTCCAGTGCTAGCAATCACATTGTGTGATAAGATTTTAAGCTTCATTTAACCAAAAAAAAAATTAGAAATTAGCTATATTTAAAAAAAAATTTTATAAAAAAGGAAAAAATACCACGTTATTCCACCAATGAATTTTGGGGAGTTTACGGAGGAGTTACGGAAGTTGAAGTTTGATTAGTAATACGAAAAGACTTTTTCGACAACCAAATATTTCTTAAGAGTATTGAAGGTGCAACCGAGTTAAATGTTTTTCTTGTTTTTTAAATGTTAAATTAATAAATTATGAAATTTTTCAATATAAAAAACAATATTGCAGATAATATTATTTTATATAAACACTTATATATACTCACGGGTTATTTTATGATTATAATAAGTTGTTGTTAGTTTGATTGTGAGATATTGCGAAACGATATTGAGAAAAAGTTAAGAATTTTAAGCGTTCATTATTGAACATATGTACATATGTATTTATATCAACGAAGTTTAAGGATATTTAATTTAAACTTGATCATGCTAGTAACAATCAGTTTAAACTGGAACGTGATTACCCCACATATGTATATGTTATATACATTTCTATACTTAGAAATTACCCCTGTATGTATGTACATACATACGTACATTTAACTGATCTTTTTGTCTAACCATGCTATATGACACAATAGATAAGGCTTACGGTAGGTAAAGCGACATTATTATTATCAAATGCTAGACTTTTTTTTACGAGCAGATATGATAATTGTGGGCTCATAAAGTGTACATAGATAGAACCATATTTATTTGGAGAACGCTTTTTACTGACTTTGGAATATATGACAACTATATACTATAGATATGGACAACTAAATAATACTATGTTCAGACCGACACTTAATCACACGATTTCGGCTGTTGAATGGATTATCCCACTAATCTTAAAAATTTATCAAGATTTCGCCATACAAAAATGACAGTTCCAAATCATTTCATTGAAAGGGGAAAAAATGTAAACAAACAAATTTTTTTTTAAAGCAATGAATCTAATTTCACCTGAAAATCGACTTAACAAATGAAAAAATGCATTCATTATTTCTATTATATGGAAATATTTGAAAAAAGACTGCTTTTATTTCAAAATACTATATGACAATCTTTTCTTTTGATAAATATTAAGCGATGTGACTTCATGAATTGCAATAACAGCTGTTTTTTGATCTTTCTAACGGCAGTGAGAACACTTTTGGGTTATGAAATGCTTAAATGTAATCTAATCTTTTAAATTTTCGGTCTGAACATAGTATAAGGCCAATGTAGAAAACATATATTTTAAAATTTTTTAGGCCTTCGGAAAAATTGTATTACTTACTATTGTCACAATTTAATACACGCTGGTTATATTTAGTCGGCCAATCTGTATGTTACTGTCGGCAGTAGTTTCTAAGCACTTATTTTTTTATAATTCAAGTAGAAAGTAACAAGAGAATTTGAAAATTTTATTTTCTGCCTTTTCCGATCTTACGATATTTTAGAAGCTTTAAAGTTTTGTTAAGGAGTTTTATCTACTTGCAAGCTTTTATTTTTGACCAAATTATGGCTTCCCTTCTTTTGTGAAAAAATTTACATAATTTACATATTTACCTTAAAAAATCGAAAATAGTATCAAATCATAATATCTATCTATAACTAAAATTTCAAGTAGAATGGTTTAGCTATTTCGGAGAAAACTTCTTCATCGACTCTGAAAACAGCGTTTAGAAAAAACGAGTTTTTAGTTTTGGGAGTCGATTACACAAAGTTAAACAAATTTCACAAAACAGCGTTTATCTCCGAAACCATTTTCCGGACAAACTTTAAAACTTCGGAAGTATAGGTATGCATGTAAATTCGAAATAATATATGAATAAAAAACATATTCTTTGAAATTTATAAGTGGAAATAATCCCTTAAACTATATTCAATGAAGATCCCTAATTTCCATCAGGGCATGTTTGGCATAAAAAATATAGTATTATGTCTCATAACATAATAAAGTTCTTTAATTAGGAATTTTATGTGAAAAATATAGGCACATTTTTATTTATATCTGCCTCTTTCATTCAGCGCATTGCTAATGTGACATCAGGCTACTTTTTTCAGTGGGAAAAAAATAAAAGCGGTTTTTGTCCTCGAATTCCATATAGAAATGTCCACATCTTCCAAATTAATAAACAAGTATGTAGGTGCATCAAGAACAGGCAATCAGCCAATTTTCACTAAGGGCCTCAATGCATTACATACATACATATGTACATAGTATACATATGTATATGAATGTATGCAATTCTAACACGCATGCGATCGTCTGTTAAGTAGGCGACGCAATGTTATTCTATTCAAATAAGTCTTTGAGAATATAAATATTATAAGAAATTAATATCAATGCAAATCATAATTCTGTATATCGTTGTATATATATTTATATTATACTATATACACATACATACATATAGGCATATAGATAACCATAAAAATATAGCTAAAATTATTCTGCAAATTGATTTTCGAATATATATTTATTTTTTAACGTACATTTTCCAAATGTGCGAAAGATTGGGGCCATTGCTTGTTATAAATAGAACTTTATGTAGCGTTTCGTGCGTCATTTCGGCTTCTCATTGAGTTTTGCATACATCTGTTGCAAACTAGGCAACACTGTTCTGTACATAGTATGTACCATTGATTAGAGAGATAAAGGATCTTGAAATTCCTCGTATGTATAACTCTAATTTTCAAATTGCTCCAAAAGTAACATGCGAGAAAACTAAACTAGGCTTAACAGATTTGCTTGAAATTTTGAGGCCACTTTAAGGGGCACACCAGAGAGCTGCAACGAGTCTGATTCAGTCGGTCAGAAAAACAGTCGTGCCGAAAACAATCGGCAACAATGATGAAACACGAACAATCTATCTTTGGCAATCACGATCGAGGAAAAAGAATGCGTTCGTTTTTTTTTTATTCAACATAGTTCCTTTTTAATTATGTCCTTTGCTTCAAAATAGACCTCATTTTCTTCCCTGCGAGCAATTTTTAAAGATCTGCGGATAGAAAATAATTGGATTTTTGCTTCAGTTGATATATTTAGAGTGCCTGCTATCTCGAACAACTTCACTTTACGGTCATTCAAAAATATAATATTTTTTATCCTTTTTTGTAAGTTTTGTCGGTAACAACCTCTTTTGGGCGTCACCGGCGTCGGTGCTCATTTCACCATGTCTAAACTTAGCCGACCAATCCTTGATGGTTGATGGTGTTCTGAAACTCGTCACCAAGCCAATTTTTTGCTTCACCTGTATTTTTCCCCTTCCAAAAGCAATATTTTATCAACCCGTGGAATTCCTATTTATCCATTTTTCACAATAACTACAGTTGCTTCACCCAAAGTGATATAATTCACAAACTAATGATGCTACAATTGTTCAGTTTATAGACGCGGCCAAAAAATGGAATTAACTCGTGAACATTTTCGTGCGATCATTTTTCACAACTTTCGACGTGGATTATCACGACAAGAGTACATCGATGAACTAAAGTCTTTGTATGGCTATGAAGCACCATCCTTTAGCACTGTGAAAAACTGGTACAACGAATTCAATCGTGGCCGACGCTCGCTCAAAGACGAATTCCGTGAAGGTCGTCCAAAAACAGCTGTTGTGCCAGAAAACATCGATGCCGTACGTGAACTGATAATGCAAGACCGTCATGTAACACACCTTCAGATAGAGGCATGCCCATGCATTTCTCCCACCAGCATACATTCGATATTGCATGAACACCTGGCCGTAAAAAAGGTTTGTTCTCGTTGGATCCCGCACAATTTGACAATCGCTCAAAAAAAGGCCCGTGTGGATTGGTGTAAAGAAATGCTGAAAAAATACGATCGCGGTGCTTCAAAAGAAGTTTATAAGATCGTCACAGGTGACGGATCATGGATCTATGCGTATGAGTCCGAAACAAAACAGCAATCGACCGTGTGGGTCTTACAAGACGAGCCAAATCCAACGAAAGTTGTTCGTGGAAGAAGCACTTCGAAGCAAATGGTCGCCTGTTTCTTCGACAAAACTGGTCATGTGGCGACTGTTCCGCTTGAGCAACGAGGGACGGTCAATTCTGAGTGGTACACCACCATTTGTTTGCCTGAAGTCTTCGGAGAAATTCGAAAAACGAACAATAGAAGAAGAATCATTGTGCACCATGACAATGCGAGCTCTCACACATCGGCTCAAACCAGCGCCTTTTTGACCGGCCAAAACGTCGAATTGATGGGTCAACCGCCGTACAGCACTGACTTGGCACCCAATGACTTCTTTTTATTCCCACACATCAAGAAAATAATGCGTGGTCAACGATTTTCGTCGCCAAAAGATGCTGTTGAAGCATTCAAAAACCATGTTTTGGAGGTGTCTCGATTGGAGTGGAAAACGTGCTTCGAAAATTGGTTTGAGCGCATTCAAAAGTGTATAAATCTTGATGGAGAATATTTTGAAAAACAATAAAACCATTTTCGTTGATAAATATTCCTATTTTCATTATTAGGCCAGAAATATATATAAGCAGCCCTCGTATAACTTACATACTTATCACTGGTGGTATAAAATAATGAGTGGTATTCCTTATGTCAAATTTAATAACGATAATTGGAGTAGGATTTCGATGACTCGAGTATGTATGTTGGTTCTTAGATCTGTCGAATCACAAACTACTAGGTCCGTTTATCAAACCCTTGCAACCGATAACAAAAGAGAGATATTCGAATAAATAAATATGCCATAAGTGGCTTTAAATAAGCAGGGACATGCCATTTGTCTAAAACGAAGACACTAAATCAATTTTTAAATACGTAGCAGAGAAGAAATTACTTTACTTAATTTGGTTAAAAACTATAAGGAAATAAACATAGCAGTTGTTGTTTAGTATATCAATATAAATAATAACAATTTGCCTAAGTATACTCTTTCCCATTAAATTGACCAAATGTAAGTTGATAGCTCTGACCCCATGACAATAACCAAATATAAGGTGCACCAATATTAACGCAGATTTAAATTTGCCGCCATTTGAATTAATCATCATAGCGCTCCATTTTTACTCAGCTTAACTTGTTAGAATGATTTTTTAAGGGCCGTCAACACTTTACTACATAAATGGTGGAAACTTTAAATCTTCCGTAAAATTTTGGATATCCTTTATTTTCCGGTATCTTAATGTGTACATACAGTTGCGAGCATTGAAATAGTAGTGCCTATTGGCCAATAGAGTTTTGCTTTATATTTTGTTTCTTTTATGATATTGCCGTCGATAATTATTTTAGTTATATTCTCTGAAGTATAAGGGTCCTGTTATACACAACAAAAAGTGTGAAAGACTTACCGTTACTTTTTTAGAGCCAATTTTATTGGGATATCTGTTTTTATGAGCGAGCAATAGAATAGTAGTGAACGGTGAGCTCATTGCAAACAGATAATTTTTACTAAAAAAAATTTAATTTTATCAAACAAAAAGTAAGTTTCCTGATCTTTTATTTATTATTCAATGCAAAAAGCAAAAAAAAAATATGACTTTGCACCTTTTATTGGGCCGCGGGAAGCACTGTAGTGAAGAAAAACGAGAATGGATTTAATCTGTCATAAACAACGGTAAATCCTAAAAGGGAGTGGAAAGACTTGTAGGGTGTTAAGCCACAATGATTCGCAATGCAATTAGTTATAAAAAAAAAAAACGAAAAAAGGTGCGCAAGACGAATTCTTTCTAAGAATTTTACACGAATAGTTGTAAGATGTGCCAAGACTCGACCTAGAATGTCAGCTATGGAGATTCACAAAGAACTGAACCTGGCTTGCGGTGTTCATACAGTGAAAAGACTTCTACATGCACATAATTTATATGTCCGCAGTCCTCGAAAAGTACCGTTATTAAAAAAAAGCATGTAGCAAGTCGTCTTAAATTCGCCAAAGGACACCTGAATTGGCCGATTGAGAAATGGCGCAACATCTTGTGGACAGACGTGTCGAAAGTTGTTCTATACGGCGGTAAAGGGTCTCGTCAGTATCTAAGACGCTCCCCTAATACAGAGTACGACCCCAGATGCAACACAAAAACTTGGAAGCATGGCGGTGTGAATACCATGGTTTGGGCTGTTTTTCTTACAGGCCCAATTTTTTTGTGTATTCCCAATTCACAAGATTACTGGGATAATGGACCGATACACATACGTGGATATAATGCAGTATATTATGATACTATTTGCTAAAGAGAACATGCCGAGGAAAAGGATATTTTAGCAGAATAATGACCCGAATCACACCAGTATGGTGGCAAAGGAGTGCTTTCGGGTCAATGGAATTGAGGTCATGGATAGGCCAGCTCAATTCCCTGCCTCAGTTCTATTGAAAAGCGTTGGGCAGACGTCAAGAAAGCCGTGTGGAAGGATAAACCCAAAAACAACAACGAGTTGTGGACCGTAGTGCAGCAATCATGGCAGAGCATACCACTGAAAAGATGCCTCAGTCTCGTAGATTCTCTGAAGAAGCGATGTATTGCTGTTATCAAAAATCATGGTAGCATCCAAGTACTAAGATCTCCTATAGACAATACTTGCAAAAATCCTTCAGTATTTAAAAAAAAAATGTTTAGTAGTTTACTACTATTTTACTGCTCCCAACAATTTTCATACATAAACACACCTTTGTAAATAAACATATCTTGTACATATTCAAATCTAAATATTTTTAGTAATAAACATAGAAAAAGGAATAGGAAAATATGATCCACTTTTGCATTTCAATGGATGTTAAAATTGTTTGACATTTTACATAACTCACAGATATGTAAAGCTCTAACACCCACTACTATTTCACTGCTCGCAGCTGTATGTAGGTATATTATTATGAATAATTGAATATATACATATAACAAATATAATATATAAATATTGATGATTAAACAAAAGTTTTGTGTAAAAGTTTGAAAGAACGCATTACTTGCCACATAACTGGAGGCACAAACCATTTGTCCAAACTTGTTTAATCAGACGATGGTGGGATGTTTTGAAGATGTGTTAAGGAAGCTTGGTGAGGACACCTCAGTATGTCTGCATGTGTATATGGATTTGTAGTTGTATGTTGCATTTGTATGTACATATGTATGTATTCAAATGGCTGGTCTGCAAGAGAATAATAGCTTTTCTGTTCTTTAACGTTCGGTGAGAGTAACTATCTCAGCCTGTGGTGATGAGTCATGCGAACAAGAAGACGAATACAATTATAGATCCTAACGTTTTAGTTTACTATACTTTGGCCTGAGCGTTTGAGCAAAGAAAAAAAGGAGAAAAATCTGATAACAATGTATCGTATATGTATGTATGTATGTATGTGCATACATATGTATATGAAGGGATATACATATATTTATTCTTACAAACTTTTGTACATATTTCAGGGCTTTATTTTTAGTTATAAATATTATATAAAGTAAAATGTAGTAAAAAAGTGCGAAACAACTTTTAATAATCAGAGAATGCTAGTACTCTTGAAGTAATATACAAACGATAATCAAACCAGAAATTTTGAACGGAAGCAGTACTGAAAATTTATCTTCAGAAACCATTGTTACAAAAAAAAAACAAAGAAATATAAATTTTAATTTAACTTATGTCTCTCTTTAAAGAGTTTTGCAAAAGATAGAAAATCATGGTAACAGTTGACAAGTTTGTAAAATTTGGACTCTATTTGAAGTAATTAAGGTATCGTCTGAATAAATTCATACAACAAGCATTCTTAACACGAGGATGAACTTCAGCTGGATATTCAAACAACTGTTCTACATTCAACTATATTAAAAAAATTACTAATCAAATAGATATTAAGGGGGTATTCTAGTCTAGAAGCATGAATTTCAGGTAATTTTTAAAGTGTCGTAAAAAAGGCAATTAATATTTTTACTATCCATTTTTTTATTAGTTATTTGTTAATTTTAGAAGAGTAGAAAAAAAAATTAAAAACTAAAAAAAGTAAAAAATTTCAAAATTTATGAGCTGACGAAGTGGGGGGTCCCTAAAAATTTCCCCGTGACCATACCCATGATTTCAACCCTCCTAGTTATCTGAAACCAAAAAGGAAAAAATATTATTAATCTAGAATAATGTCGCAATGGCCGGAACTACGGAAAAGTGGGGAAAAAATATTTTCACAAAATGGTGACTGCCTAAAGAAAAAGTTTTTTTGGATCACTTTTTCTGACTATTTCGAATTTTTTAAAAATAATAAAAATAAAAATTTGGGGATAAGACTAGTTCCAACCATAGACATGCCTATAAAGAGACTCTATAAAAATTTCAAGTAAATCGGTTCAGTAGAACCTGAGAAATCATGGGTATGGTTCCGAAAAAGTCAGTTTTGAGAAAAACGCGTTTAAAGTTTCGCGTTCCGGCCGAACCAGTTTGGATGCCGGATCAGAAAAATTCCTATATCTCCGAAAATAATTTGAATTTTGAAAAATCCTCTTGTACACATATTCTTGAATAGTTAAACTTTGAAAATATAAAAAAAAATAGATTTTTTTAAATTTCTAGACTAGAATACCCCTTTAAGGATTATGTATTTACATATGTATATATAGTATATATAATTTAGTTAAATTTGGGTAAGACGCGTATTAATACTAGATTCGTATCAAAAGACCTGAAACTTACTTAAAAACGACATCGAGCAGAAGTCGCAAAAGGAATGCTTAACAACGTGTGGGAGGAGTCTTTATTCATCAAACCGAAAAACCAATAATTTGCTAAAGGCACTGAGTCCATCCTAACTTAGGATTATAAGAAGTGGGTGGAAAATTGGATTAATGGTTAGCATGTTTGCATAAGGAACATATTTATAATGAGATAATAAAGATTTGTATTAAAATATGTGAAATGTTTTTTTTTATATGGTAACTACATATAAAAATAATTCGATAGCTGGTGTGTTAATTTTTTATTATAAATAGTACAACAATACTTTTTATTTGAACAAAGAAAATCAAAATCACGTACATATATGTATATTTAGGTAGAGAGGCCGAGCACCAATAATAAAACTTCTAGAGCTTTGAAATGAAACTGAATAACGCTCTGAATCATGCTTAGAAACTTTAGAATTAACATAATTTTTATTAGAATTATGATAATTACTTGAGAATATTATTATATAACGAAAACAATCGGTGCATGCGATTTTTTAACTTCAGTGTATTTTACTTCAAGTTAAGTTTTGTATTATATGTTGAGCACATAAATACATAACACCGTATATATGTATGTATGTACATATGTACATAATATATATAACAAATGGCGCCTCGATAGGCGTATAGACTTATAAATAGTGCTAATATACAAATGGATGCAAATTTTTAGACAAAACAATTCAAATGTAAAAAGTAAATACATATATAGGGTGATTTTTTAAGAGCTTGATAACTTTTTTAAAAAAAAAAACGCATAAAATTTGCAAAATCTCATCGGTTCTTTATTTGAAACGTTAGATTGGTTCATGACATTTACTTTTTGAAGATAATTTCATTTAAATGTTGACCGCGGCTGCGTCTTAGGTGGTCCATTCGGAAAGTCCAATTTTGGGCAACTTTTTCGAGCATTTCGGCCGGAATAGCCCGAATTTCTTCGGAAATGTTGTCTTCCAAAGCTGGAATAGTTGCTGGCTTATTTCTGTAGACTTTAGACTTGACGTAGCCCCACAAAAAATAGTCTAAAGGCGTTAAATCGCATGATCTTGGTGGCCAACTTACGGGTCCATTTCTTGAGATGAATTGTTGTCCGAAGTTTTCCCTCAAAATGGCCATAGAATCGCGAGCTGTGTGGCATGTAGCGCCATCTTGTTGAAACCACATGTCAACCAAGTTCAGTTCTTCCATTTTTGGCAACAAAAAGTTTGGTAGCATCGAACGATAGCGATCGCCATTCACCGTAACGTTGCGTCCAACAGCATCTTTGAAAAATACGGTCCAATGATTCCACCAGCGTACAAACCACACCAAACAGTGCATTTTTCGGGATGCATGGGCAGTTCTTGAACGGCTTCTGGTTGCTCTTCACCCCAAATGCGGCAATTTTGCTTATTTACGTAGCCATTCAACCAGAAATGAGCCTCATCGCTCATCGGACACGGACGCGAAACACATTTCGAACCGAACACTGATTTTGGTAATAAAATTCAATGATTTGCAAGCGTTGCTCGTTAGTAAGTCTATTCATGATGAAATGTCAAAGCATACTGAGCATCTTTCTCTTTGACACCATGTCTGACATCCCACGTGATCTGTCAAATACTACTGCATGAAAATCCTAACCTCAAAAAAATCACCCGTTACATATATATAGCATATACTATGTAGATATGTATGTTTGTGATGACATCGTTCGATTGATGGCCGAATTGTGCACTCACGTATCTACATACATACATACATATGTGCATACAAACATAATACTATAGGTTTTCATGCATGTTTTCATGCTTGTGATGACGGTATACACAAAATAAAGAAATATAAACAAATTTTAATACAACTGGTATGGAACAGCACGGTCAGCTGCAAATTCAATTAGCTTTAGAGTAAAAGAAATCACAAAAACATCACTGTTTGTGGAAGGAAAAACATAATAATTCAATCGTAAACACCAATGTGCTTGCCAAAATCTGAGTACCAAGCTAAGTTTCTTAAAACCACAGTGGCCTGCAAATTACTTATAAACTCAGTTCGAAAGCTTTTACAGAAAATATGCCGTATTTTCTCTTTATTTTGCTCCATGTTTGCGACGCTATAACTCCCGAACGACTTAAAAGAAACGACAATCAATCAAACACGTGTTAGCGCATGAAATGAGCTTTCCAAAAAGGTATAGCATGACCCGATGCGACGAATAAAACTAGAACTACGCGCTTTCAGCGCCAACTAGCGAAAATACCGCAAGACTTTTTTGACAACCTAATATATACATTGTAACGAAAAGTTCCTAGAAACCGTAAATAAGACGCAAAATATTAATTATTCATCATAATTTATTTTGACGCTTTCAAAGTAATCACCACCAGATAAAATACACTTATGCCAACGATTTTTCCAGTCCTCGAAATACTTTCATAAACGAAGCCATATCTGGTGAAAACGGTAGTGGTACATACGAGGTGTGTTCTAAAAGTATCGCGAATCGTAACTGACAGTTTTCTTCGATTGCAGGGGAGTGGTGCATCATGAGTTAATATTACCTGCAAGTTATGCGCAATTTGCGCGAAGCAATCCGCCAGAAACGCCGGGATTTGTGGAAGAACAAAAATTGGCTTTTGCACCACGATAACGCCCCTGCTCACACACATCGTTGCTTGTGCGCGACTTTTTGGCCAAAAACAACACACTAATGATGCCGCAGCCACCGTATTCCCCAGATCTGGCCCCCTGTGACTTTTTCTTGTTCCCTAAACTGAAGAGGCCCATGAAAGACGTTACGCTTCTCTTGACGAGATAAAGACGGCATCGAAGGAGGAGCTGAAGAAGATAAAAAAAAATGATTTTTTGAAGTGCTTCGAAGATTGGAAAAACCGTTGGCACAAGTGTATTATATCTCATGGGGATTACTATTTCGGTAATGATTTTCAATTTACCTACTGTGAAGGGCGCCATCAGTGCCAGGACATTTTAGTAACATGGCAAATAGCGAATAATACACTAAACATTGAAATTTTTTTATATGCATATATCTAATGCATAATTTTAAATTACCACAATTTTCCCAATTTTTAATTTTAATTTTCTTTAATTAGGGTAATCTGGCATGTTTTTTGACTTTATTTCATAAAAATAATAGAACTTTTTCACATATCATGAGGTATATCGTGGAGTGTATGAACAAATTTTTTCGGAATTTTTTGAAATCTGTCGGAGAAATGGCTGGGTGAATGAGATGCATTTTTTCACTGGCGAACACGTTTCTTATGTTTGGATCATCTGAAACACAAAACCCCAATTTATTCTTAAAAAGTACGTGAATGGTTATCGTCGCTTCTAGAATCATGAAAAAATATTTAAAAATGTTTTTTTTTTTTTGTTTTAATTCTTCCCCATGTTTTTTTACATAAATTTTGTCATAACATTGTCAGGCCAGGCGTTTTGAGAAAAACGCGTTTAAAGTTTGAGGTGTGCACTCCGAGCGCTCCGAACGTCAAGCGGTATTATTATTTTTGGGCCTTTTTCGAAACCTTCCAAAGGTAAAGTGGGTTTCTACATTAGTTCTAAAGGGTATAAGGAAACAGAAAATGCATAAAACAAAAATTTTGAAAAAAGATTACCCTACTGACCCTTTACAAAAATCGGCAAAGTTTCCATTTTAAGCGGTCACACTAGATGTGCGCCATAAGCCTAGGTAAAAAAATGTTCGGCACAAAAAAACAAACAGTAATTTGGTATAACTTTCCAAAATAATACTATTTTAAATACAATGCAAATATATTTTTATATAGAAGCTAAAAAATTTTTCGACGGAGGTATCAGGTTCAGTCTTTACTTCTAGCAGTGCATTAAGGGGGTATTCTGGTTTAGAAGCATTTTAGGTATTTTTTTTACGCGAAAAAAAAAATTAAAAATTATTTTGACTATCCATTTTTTATACAATACAAAACATTTTTATTATATTTTTATAGAATACAAAACATAAATAATATAAGAAAAAAATGAAATTAAAAAAAACTGCAGGTGGGCGAAGTAGAGAGTGATGAAACAATGGCTTGTTCTGGTGTGCAAGATATAAATCCTTTCCGTGACCTAAAATAAAACTTTATGCGAAATTCGTGAAGAGTAAAAGTGTAGTTATCGCACTACGAAAAGTTTTTGATTTTTTTTTTTTTTAAATGGTGGAGGTTTGAAAAAAAAGTTTCCTATTTTCCCTGTTTTTTTTTTTTTTGTGGTTCGGAATTTTTTAAAAGTAAAAAAAAATCTTTCGAAAGTGCGATACTATAATGCATAAGAAAGCTCTGTGTAAAATTTCATGTGAATCGGTTGAGTAGAACTTGAGATATCATGCACACCGTTTCTAGAAAAGTAGTTATGAGAAAAACGAGTTTAAAGTTGTCACCGGCTCCGAAACGGTCGGCGCGTCACAAAATGAGCTGTAACTCGGAAAATAATTTGAATTTCGAAAAATCCTCTTAGGGACATTTTCTTGAAGGGTTATACTAAAAAAATATGCAAAAAACAGATCGATTTTTTCGAATTTCTAAACCAGAATACCCCCTTAATGAAAAACAGAGTAACAAAGAGAGATAAATAACAAAGGAAAAAGTCGTTCCAAGATTACTTAATAAGAGTTTTGATCGGTTAGTTTGAGTGGTAGCTATATGATTTAAGGGTCCGGTTGGAACAATTTGTTCTAAGAATATGGTATATGTACATATGTGTAGCGTTACTTTAGACAATAAAAAAAAACCGTTGCCTTGGTCAATAACTCGTGCCAGATTTGGTGTAGATATCTCATCAAATAGTTTCCCAGTTTGTATGACAGCTATATGATATAGTGGTCAGATATCTTTGGTTCCGATGAGCAGTTTCTTGGGGAGAAATAAGAACGAGTTTAGTTTGAGATTGATATCTTAAAAACTAAAGGATTAGTTCGCATCTATTAAGACGAACGAAGCCAACATGAACTCTCTCTCTCTCTGATTATTAATTTAATTTTTTTGACTAATAGTTTTTGTTTCTGAAGTGCTCTTCTAGAAAAAAAGAAGATGAGAAGCAAAAAATTGGTTATTTTCATTAGATTGCAGTTTCGTCAGAATTGAATTAGCATAACCGCAGAGCAAGAAATAATTTGAATATTGCGAGCTCCACTTAAATTAAAAGCAGAAATGTGAATACATACATATGTTAATTACTATCTATAAATAGAAAAAAAAATGTCTTTTAGGACAATATGAGGTCTTAGGAACTAAATTATGTGTGAAATCGTGTTAATAAAAATCAAAACTTTTTGAAAATAGATTTTTTTCTGTACAATAAAAAATGTGTATCTCAGCCATCTTCGGCACGTGATTTATGCAAAACACAGCAGATAATCGCAAACCTTCAACAAGTGATAAGAGAAATTTACGAAAAAGGAAAATACGCTTAACTTGCTTCGTTTAAAAATACTAAAACTAAAAGTTTCGATTACGTAAGAACTACGCAAATAATTTGGCACAGGCTTTGACGTCTTCGATTATTATCGGGTTAAAGTTGTAGATAAGAGCACGAAGAGTTTAACACGATTTGCTACTCATAATAAAATTATCATTCTAACAATCTAATTTCACACACGTAAATTTGTATGTATCTATCGCATATAAATAAATACATAACTATGTGAATTCGAAACAGACCTCGTCCTCAATTAATCTGCTGCACTCATATTTCCATTAAAAATATTTATTCTAATGAAACGACAAATTAAAATAATAAACGCAAAGCCATGATAGGAGTAGAAAGCATTTGGGTTGACAACCTAAAAGTGTAAAATTTGAAAGCCAAACAATCAAAATTGATTATCGCTGACAATTGAGTACCAACCAAAAGCAACTGCTCTACGGTCGATGAGTGACAAAATTGAAGTACTGCGCCTCCAATATAGTCAAGGGAAAAATAAATTTGATAAGAATTTCCGATATCCAAAGTGATGAAATATGAATAGCCGTTTCCAAAGTTACGTGGCCGGTTAGGCCATAATGTTATAATTTCCTTTTTAAAATAATTAAAGATTTCACATTTAAATGTTGTAATGAAGCAACCAAAATTTTAATTTGCAATCAATGTTATAGAAGTTTAACAAAATTCGACTATCAAACGGAATATATTCTGGTTATCTTAAAAATATAATAGTTATATTGCATTCAATAGTTTTTTCACCATTCGACCATATTAAACTAAATTGTGCCAAACCCAAGCTCATTAATACGCTTAATACCATTTTCAGACCGACACTTAATCACACGATTTCGGCTATTGAGTGGTTTATCCCACTAATCTTATAAATTTATCAAGATTTCGCCATACAAAAATGACAGTTCCAAATCACTTCATTGAAATGATTTGAAACTGATCCACGCTAAATCTTTCTGTGCGACTCTGATTTTGCGCCATCTACTTGTCAGCATTAGAAATCTGTTACATTATCACAGCTGATTTAGACACTACAAAGGGCAAAAAATGTAAACAAACAATTTTTTTTTAAAGCAATGAATCTAATTTCATCTGAAAATCGACTTAACAACTGAAAAAAATGCATCCATTATTTCTATTATATGGAAGACATTAAAAAAAGACGGCTTTTATTTAAAAATACTATATGACAATATTTTCTTTTGATAAATGATGTGAATTCTTGAATGACAATAACAGCTGTTTTTTGATCTTTCTAACGGCAGTGAGAACGGGCTGATTAGTGAATGTAATTAAATGTAATCTAATCCCTTTAAATTTTAGGTCTGAACATGGTATAAGGCTATAAGTCGATTTATTTAGAAGTTTAAATAGAGGTGCCAACTACAAAAAAGTAAATCTAAGTGTATTATTTAAAAAAAGTATGGGCCAAATAATATTTATATGGCTAAGGCATACACTAAATATGGTACTATTAAAGGGTGATTTTTTAAGAGCTTGATAACTTTTTTTTTAAAAAAAAACGCATAAAATTTGCAAAATCTCATCGGTTCTTTATTTGAAACGTTAGATTGGTTCATGACATTTACTTTTTGAAGATAATTTCATTTAAATGTTGACCGCGGCTGCGTCTTAGGTGGTCCATTCGGAAAGTCCAATTTTGGGCAACTTTTTCGAGCATTTCGGCCGGAATAGCCCGAATTTCTTCGGAAATGTTGTCTTCCAAAGCTGGAATAGTTGCTGGCTTATTTCTGTAGACTTTAGACTTGACGTAGCCCCACAAAAAATAGTCTAAAGGCGTTAAATCGCATGATCTTGGTGGCCAACTTACGGGTCCATTTCTTGAGATGAATTGTTGTCCGAAGTTTTCCCTCAAAATGGCCATAGAATCGCGAGCTGTGTGGCATGTAGCGCCATCTTGTTGAAACCACATGTCAACCAAGTTCAGTTCTTCCATTTTTGGCAACAAAAAGTTTGTTAGCATCGAACGATAGCGATCGCCATTCACCGTAACGTTGCGTCCAACAGCATCTTTGAAAAATACGGTCCAATGATTCCACCAGCGTACAAACCACACCAAACAGTGCATTTTTCGGGATGCATGGGCAGTTCTTGAACGGCTTCTGGTTGCTCTTCACCCCAAATGCGGCAATTTTGCTTATTTACGTAGCCATTCAACCAGAAATGAGCCTCATCGCTCATCGGACACGGACGCGAAACACATTTCGAACCGAACACTGATTTTGGTAATAAAATTCAATGATTTGCAAGCGTTGCTCGTTAGTAAGTCTATTCATGATGAAATGTCAAAGCATACTGAGCATCTTTCTCTTTGACACCATGTCTGACATCCCACGTGATCTGTCAAATACTACTGCATGAAAATCCTAACCTCAAAAAAATCACCCTTTATAATAAACTATTTAAATCAGTGAAAGTATTATTTACGAATAATGACGAAAAAGTGATTGCCAGTTTAAGAAACCAAGGGATCATAGGAAAAATTAATGAATTTGTATCTTTGCTGTAAATTACAATTATTTAGTTTGTTTTGTTCTGCTAGCTAACATGAAGAACAACATTGAGCGAATTGAGCAGATACTCTTACAAAGAGCGAAATAACAAAATGGAAATGAAAACCTAGTAAAAAATTTTTTCCAATAATCACTTTACATCAACCCTTGACAAACAGCCAAATTTGCTCAGCGGAAATACACCATATAACGGTATTGTTCAAAACTACTAAAGACGTAATATGTTATTAATATTAAATTTTACCTCCGAGATTGTATGAGAAGGTTTTATGGAAGCCGATGTGAAAATTAGACGATGGGAGTGGCACCGTCCTCTTTTTGGTGGAATAATATATATATGTACATATGTATGTATCTCGAAACGCGTGTGTTACATTGTGAAAATGGACTACAACCACGTCTACTTCCCATACAACACAATTTTAAATTCCATTTGATTCTTTCACTACCCGGTACACAAATCAAGAAGTAATAAATATAACGGGATAAAATTTTGCTCTTTTAATTCCATTAGAATATGCCAACTTATGATCAAAAATTGTTCAAATCCAAACAAATATGTGGACCCCAGTATAGATACTGACTTTTGACCCTAAATATCGGTCAACGTGTGAGATATACAATTGAAATTTAGACAGAATCCTTTACTGACTGTATATAAAAAAATTAGTTGAATCGGGTCAATATTTCCCTGAGCCCCATATACCTAATATTTTCGAACTTCTTGGTGACTTTACGCTGGGGACATTTTTTTAGTATGGGGCATGATAATAGTTAATAGATAAAATCGGGTGGACACTACCGCAACTCCCATATACTACGTATAATAATTTTCCTTTTTCTAGCATATCTTATATCGAATTTGTCATTCAGTGTATGAGTTATAGAAGGATATGTATATATAAAATTGCTTGGATTCCGATCCTCTGATTGACGGTTTATACCTAAAGGTATTTCCCTAACTTTGATAAAAGAGTATAAAATGTTCGGTTGCACCCGAACTTAGCCCGTTTTTACTTGTTTTAATATAAAGTTATGCCAACAACTGAAAGTATTTCCCTAGCTTTGATTCTTGAGTATGAGATCCAGAACTTAGCACTTCCTTACTTGTTTTCATTTATGAGTTTTTTTACTTTTAACATAGTTGAGATATACACTTTCCTTTCACTTTTAAGTAAAATCCATATAAGTACATACTGGGTTTGGATCGATCCGTTTGTACATCAGCTATATGCTTTCATATCTTTTAAGTAGAATCAAAATAGACACGTGAAGATATGGTTTGGATAGATCAGTTTGTATGGCAGCTATACTCGTGTGCTATAGTAGTCCCTTAATGACGTTTCGAACAAATGAGCAGTTTCTTGGTGAGAAAAAGAAAGTGAGGAAAGTTTCAGATCAAAAACTCAAAAATTGAGGAACGAATTCTCATTCTGGATGTTACAAACTTTGTGATAAAACTTTTATTACCATGTTTGAACTATAAACATATTTTGACAGTTTATGACAGATTTCAATTAGTTTCAATTAGTACTATTATTCTGCTCCGAAATGTAGTTAAAAACATTTATGGAAGGAAAATAGGTCTAAACTACATATATTGTAAATGGAATCAAAACTTTAAAGGCTCATTGCATACAGAAAACATTATTGGAAAATATAGCATTGGTTGGAGCTTAGTGTTAACAAATTATTACGAACTTTATGCAGGCGAAAAATGTGTTCTAACTCTCTCTCAGGTTTAAGAATAAATAGGAACTATGTATGTATGTACATATATAGTATGTATATTGAAAAAATCCACACCAAAGACTGCAAATAATTAGCAATATAATATATAATTTTAAAACCTACTCAGACAAATAAGCGGTACAGACGTATTAAAAATGGTGGCAACAAATTAGGAACCGAAAATTTGGCAGCTAACACAGTGACCCGATGATGTCACATTGATTTGTGAGTATGCAAGCGAACGACACTGTAAGGTTTCGGTTGAAAATTAACGCTGCGTGAAACTGGCGGCAGTGAATAGATATAGAAACAAGCATGCATACGAGTACATATACGAATGGGTGTTTATTTGCTGAGAAAAAGAAAAAATATGCAAATATACATACATACATACATATGTACGTATGCAGTAATAAGCAAAACATTTTCTTATCGAAAAAATATATATTAAAAAATAAAAACATAGAACACAATACATTAAAGTGTTTAAAAATAATTAAATATATACATTTGGATGTGTAAATAAGCGTTTGCTTAACCAAATAAAGCTTACGCAGGTATTGCAAAATTTATTTTTTAGTATCGTATCAACAGACTTCAGATTACAAATTTTCAATGCGGCAAATATGTCGCATTTATCAACGATTGATAAGAAGAAGACAATTGAGAAAGTCGAAAAACAACACACTTGCGCATAAATTTAGAGATGTATTGTGTACGTACACATTCATATGTGTGTGTTTACATTTCGATTAGTATAATGTCTGTGCATGGCAATATTTTGATAAAAGCCAGTTCCAGTAAAAAATTTCTGCAGTATTTTCAGTTATATTCTTCATAAAATTTTATGTTGTTTTTTGATATTTTACTGCATTATAAAAATTTTTTAGTGTTGCTTTTTCAGATATGAGGTAGATATTTAAATCAAAACCTTTAAAAGGAAAATTATCTCTTTCCAAACTATGACTTACATTTTTCGGGTGGACCAAAAATCTATATAAATACATACTATGTATGTATGTACATTCAATAGATATAGAACGATGAAATTGTAACTTAATTCGCACCGAAGTTATAATACCCTTCACAAATAAAAAGGTTTCCATACAAGAACTTGATTTTTATAGCCAGTTTGTATGGCAGCTGCATATGTACTGTGTCCAAAAAATAAGGTGACATTTGAGTTTAAACTGCGCGCGTTGAAGGATTTGGAGAATTATATTTTTTTAGTTTGGTAGTACTGTCAGTCACATTTATGTCAAATTTCATGTCAAAATATTCATTAGAGATACGTGTCGTTTTGTGAGCTGTTAAAAGTGAGTTTTTCGTATTTTGCGATGTCGAAATTTCTTGAGCAAAGAACTTGCATTAAATTTTGTTTACGGAATCAATTTTCTGCTGCGGATACGTTGAGGATGGTGCAGGAAGCCTTTGGTGATGAGGCTATGTCTAAAAAAAATGTTTACAAGTGGTATAGTGAGTTCCAAGTCGGCCGTGAATGTGTCGAAGACGAAGAGCGTCCAGGGCGACCATCAGCCTCAACCGACGAAGCTCACGTTCAACAAATCAAAGATTTGGTGTTGAAAAACCGTCCATTAACAATTAGAGACCTTTCTGATGAAGTTGGAATATCGAAAGGCTCAGCCAATACCATTGTGAAGGATGTTTTGGGCCTCAAGCGCGTCAAATCTCGACTGGTACCGAAAACATTGAATTTTTTGGAAAAAGCGTCGCGTTAAAGTATGTGAAACGATGCATTCCGACTACCAGGGTGTCATAAATTGCATTATAACTGGCGATGAGACTTGGATCTATGCTTACGACCCCGAAACAACCGATCAATCGAGCGAATATCGAGCCAAAAGAGAGCCGAGACCAAAAAAATCGCGCCAAAGTCGCTCAAAAATCAAGGTCATGTTGACTGTTTTCTTCGATTATCGTGGTGTTGTGCACCAACCGGTCAAACAGTCAACAAGGAATATTATTTGAACGTTATGCGTCGTTTGCGTAACGCTATCCGCCTAAAAAGGCCGGAATTGTGGAAAAACAATTCTTGGTTTTTACACCACGATAATGCACCATCCCATACTGCTCTCGTAATTCGTGATCATTTCGCCAAAAACTCAACCCATATCGTTCCGCAACCACCGTTTTCACCTGATCTGGCGCCGTGCGACTTCTGGCTGTTCACCAAGCTCAAAAGACCGCTCCGGAGACACCGTTTTTATACGATAAAGGAGATTCAAGCCGCAGCGAAGACGGAACTGAAGGCCATCCCGGACAGTGACTACAGCCAGTGTTTCGAAGATTGGAAAATCCGTTGGCATAAGTGCATTGCATCGGGAGGGGATGAAGTTGATTTGGAAGAATAAATAAAGAATTTTCAAAATAAATACAATGTCCCCTTATTTTTTGGGCACAATAGTACATATATGTATGAGGATCCGATCACAGCAGTTTTGACAAAGAGACAACTTCTTGGGAAGAAAAGGACGTGTGCAAATTTCAATATCTCAAAAATTAAGGTACTAGACTAGTTTGTATATTTAACGACAAATGGATATGGCTAAATATTCGACTAATCGCCTAACCGGATTAATGCCTTCTATTCGAATAAATGTATTCAGTTTGCAGTATCCTGCTCATTTTCGACTATCTAAGGAACAGTGATGGAAGAAGTATATCGAAGTTGGAGAGATATTGTCAACTGAAATCTTCTTCTTCTCATGAACTAGTAAAATGATCATAAACCATATGATAAAATTACAAAACGCAAATAAATACGAAAATACCGTTTTATTATATATGCTTATTACAGCAGGAGTATAAGAAATGATTTGGAATACTTGCATTATTCAATGTATGTAGGTCGGTGTAAAAGTTTTTTTCAACAGCTAAAATATTTCCTTTATCGAATTTGACAGCAAACATATTCCATATGTCTGTATGTATGCTGTTAACATGTTTACGTAATATGTTTACGAATCAATACAAAAGTTTGTGGAGCAAGTATTTTGAAAGTAGATAAGAAATACTGTTAAAATTTTCATATAAAATTGTTAATAAATACTTTTTTGTGCCCCGCCAATGTAAACAGTTTACAAAACACAAATGTATGTATGTTTGTGTACAGAAAATATATTTATCTTGTTTGCCAACATACTTTTGAGTACGATTATTGAAAAAAAAAATGTGACACGCTCTATATAAAGCTTTATAAGCGTCCGCATAAGTACTTAAGTATTGGTTCCATATCTCTAAAAACAAGTGGGAAGGAAAAAATCTGGTAATGAAATTATACTCGCAATAAGTTTTGAGATCAGTAGGAGCACACCTTTGACAAGAAGGCCAACTTTGCAATGGGGTTAAGTGGTACTACAGTATTTGCAGATACAATATTGACACTTACTGAAATGTATGTATGTTCAGTTATAATAAAGATCGACTTTCCTATGGTCATTGAAATTACCGACAACACATTTTACGAAGTATTCGGATAGATTACAAGTTGTCTGGATTTAACGGAATTTCCAGTAACTAAGAGTGAGAAGTAAATCCTCTCTCGACGAACAAAAACCAAACTCTATAAGTCACTCATTATTCCCGTCCTGCTATATGGTGCAAAGGCATGGACGATGACAACATCGTTAGTCGTCGTTACGAGTTTTCGAGAGAAAAGTTCTGTACAAAATTTATGGTCCTTTACGCGTTGGCCACGGCCAATATCGCATTCCGTGGAATGATGAGCTGCATGAGCTATACGGCGACGTTTCCATAGTTCAGCGAATTAAAAGACAGCGGCTACGCTGGCTAAGTTGTGTCGTCCGAATGGACGAAAACTCTTCAGCTATGAAAATATTCGACGCAGTACCCGCCGGGAGAAGCAGAGGAAGGGGAAGACGGGAAGACCTCCACTCCGTGGGAAGGACCAGATTTCGCTTTGAATCTCCAATTGGTGCTACAGTGCGAAAAGAAGAAACGACTGGCGCCCTGTTGTTAACTAGGTTATAACCGCGTAAGCGGTGTCTACGCCAGTAAAGAAGGAGAAGAAAAGAGTAATCATTTTAAAAAAAATGACACTGTAGTCGTCTGGGAAGGGGTTCGGATGTACTTGCGCCCAGAACTTGAGCACTCTTAATGTTCTCTGTCAAACGAAAAGGATCTCTCAAGAGAGTTTCTTATGCTCAGAACTCCTTTCACTATTCATAAGAAATATCTGATATTAAATACCTTAACACCTATTGTGATTGCGCGAGTGTGATATGCGTACTAGGTTATAACACAGGGATTAAATTTTTTTAAATATATATTTTTGCAAATACTTAATCAAATTTGTATCAATGACACATGCAAATTTTTAACACTCCAAAAGTGAACTAAATAAAAATTTTGATTCTGTGAATTTTAGTCTTTATCACAGAAACCAGCAACCATACTATAAACTTGTTGTCACAATAAAAATAAACACTTTCTACATGGATACATATTTGTATACATGTATGCTTAATATTATATCTATATGCAAATTAAAATTTATCATTCATATACAACATGTGTACACACATTTGTAGAATACTTAAAGGCTTGTGGCTTCAGATAGTTGCTAATAACTTCTATAATCACAAAGATGACAAAGTTTGTTTGTACATTATACATACACACAGGTACATACGATGTGCAATATTTTGAAACAGTGTTGCCAATTAATGTCAGACTAAAATACCATCTGATCAAATTTGACCCAGACTGACAAAATATATAATTAATTTTTAAATACTATATTTTAATAAGGCGATATAAGCCTCGGCTGCGAAGACCTTCAGTGACTTTAGCTAATTTTGTTTTGTTCTTACTTATTTTTGGAGCCCCACTACCTACATATTGTTGAACGATTTCGACGTCATCTTCATAAATCCACGTCTTGTCGCTAGTAATGATGCGTTTGATGAATGTACGGTCCTCAGCTACATTATCAAACATCTTTTTTGCGACGACTACTTGACGTTGTTTTTGCCAAAGATTCAGGTATTTTCGTACAAGTCTAGCATTGACGCGCTTCATACCCCAAAAATTAAACAAAATCTGTTGAATCAATCTACAACAGATAATGATATCCTCTATTGTTTCTCAGATGCCAATACGATGACTTTCAAAAATAGATATATTGAGATTCTGTACTGTTTCACAAATGCCAACACGACGATTTTCAAGCACTCTTTCTTTAACTTTTTCGATGTTATCGTGCTGTTGTTTTAACGGGATACTAATCCCCGTTTGGGTGGTAAGTATCATGTGTGTTGTCGTCGACGTTATCTAACGGTAGGCCCAGGAAACGTGCTGTTTCGACGGGGTCGGACCAGAGGGAGGAAGCTGTTAGATGTGTAGGGTTTGTAGAGCATGCAAAGAGGTGGTCAGTGTCATGCGGAGACTCGTTGCATGCAGAACATACATTAGGTATGTCAGGGTCTATTCTGGATAAGTAGGAATTTAACCTGCTACAGTATCCAGAACGAGGTTGCGCAAGGGCAACTGCGGCAACTGGAGCTCTTCGTCTGCTATAGGTGGTGGTTTGACTCCAAGAATGCAATTCACGGAAAGGGAGTCGGTGAAGGTGTTGATGGCTCCACTGTGAATGGCGGTCAGTACCTGTCGAAAGTCAGTTGCGTCCGAAGTCCGGTAGGCGTACTGTACGATGTCCTCGACGTAGTCCAGGAAAGACCTTTTGATGCTCCCAGGAGGCGGTTCCGCTCCAAGCAGGCGGCTGCAGGGGTGGTTTCTGCGAAAACATCCCAGCAGGAACTGCCTGGAGAGGAGTTCATTATGCTCCTTAACTGGGAGCATACGCGTCTCACTATGTAGATGTTCGATGGGAGACATCAGAAGGCATCCCGTCGCGGTCCGGAGTGCAGTATTTTGACAGGTCTGTAATTTCCTCATCTGCGGACCGGCCGGCCGATTGCCTTGTATGTTGCCAACAACGTTGCTTTGTCTTTTCCTCATGTGCTGCCGGCTAGCGACTTGAGGATTTTGCTGCGGCTCTGTACTTTGGCGATAATCGCGGTCGTATGGGGAGAGAAGGAGCATAGACTGTCGAGGGTTACACCTAAAATCTTAGGATTATTGACAGTCGGAATTTTGACGCCGTCGACTGCAATATTAAGTTCAAGTCTATACTCCTTCGTCCAGTTCGTAAATATGGTCGCTGTGGATTTGGTGGGGGAGAGTGTTAGGTTCCGTGCAGTGAGGAAACGAGAAAGGTCGGTGAGGTAGTTGTTTACCTTCGAACACATACCATCGATTCCATTGCCCGACGTCAATATCGTACAGTCGTGCGATTCCCAGACCGGAATTCGGACTCGGATTTTATCCGACCAAGGGCAGTCCTTTTCGGCGATCTAGCCCCGTTTGGATCGGTGAGTGCTAATTTGTGTGTGTCGATGTTATCGTCTTCAATAGGGGTAGATGAATAACCAATGGATGGATGACACCATGCATTTTCCCGAAAGTTTTGTACCGGCCAATTAAATGTGTTTGTGATCAAATAGATTCGCCAAAACACTTCGGCAATATTTTTAACAATTCCCAGCGGTGATTCCATTACAACACACAAATTTTCAAGCAACCTCGCAGTTATTTTTTTTTTCATGGTAAAAATTGTCCGACAAACTTTTTGCGTCGTGTTAACATTAATTGCTGGAAGGAGATCAAATTTTACATGAACATAAAAAATGTTGTTACAATCTAAGAAAACATCTTTCATTGAATTGGTCTGGGTGCGCAATTTAAATAGACTAGGTTTCTGGGTATAATTGATCAGATGGAATTAACAAAAAATGTAATCAGGGTTCGTTTTTAAGCTTTGATTGTTAAACTAAGCAGTCAGAAAGTGAGTTGTATAATATTACTGGAGAAGTACCCTGTAATATTCTCCCTCTATTTTACACCGCAACAAAGTTAGTTTCGACCAAAAACAGAGTCGCATTGATATTACTCAGGAGATGTTGAACTCAGCCCCAGATCTGCTTCAGAGGGTCATAACTGGTGACGAATCACGGGTATATGGTTATGACGTGGAAACCAAATCTCAATCAAAGCGCATGAGCCAAGACCGAAAAAGCGCACCAAATTAGGTAGAATGTGAAGGTTTTGCTAACAGTTTTCTTCGGTTGCAGAGTCGTCGTGTATCACAAGTTCTTGCCAAAGGATCGTAGGGGCAATAAATAATATAACCTACAAGATATGTGCAAAAAAAAATGGCTTTTGCACAATGCTCATGCATCGTTGCTTGCGTGCGAATATTTGGCCAAAAACAACATTTTAATGTTGCCGCAGCCATCGCATTCCCCAGATCTGGGCCCCTGTGACTTTTTGCTCCTAAAACTGAAGAGGCCCTTGAAAGTACGACGCTACGCTACGATTTAGAAGATAAAAAGGATCGAAAAAGGATCAATACGAGATCACAAAAAATTACATTTTTAAGAGCTTTGTGGATTGGAAAAAACGCTGGTAGAAGGGCAATATATCTGGGGCTGATTACTTTACAAAATAAATATTTATGAATATATAAACACTTTCTTAAACAAACCTCGTAGAGAACTGAAAACGCTGGGTAAATATCGGAAACCAGCATTTGGCTAGTCATTAAAAAGGTAAAACCGGCTAAAACGAAAACAGTTTGGTAGAGTTGGACGTATTGGACGGCGAGTAGCGATGGGTACGTATACCCAAAATTCTCCATTCAATTTTCGAAGTAAGGAAGACAAAAATTGGGTATTTTATTTCATTACTTTCTTCAATATGTTTAACTAGGCCCGCCAACTAACCATTTGCATGATATTTCAGCCAAAACCAGACTAGTTCGAAATCACCGTAAAACGATATTTGAATTTCACTCATGTGCTTATAATCATTACTGAGTACATAAGATGCATGTGTGTGTACAAAATACAAGTGCAGATTTATGCCGGTAAACAGTGTACGCTTTCTACCGCTCTCTGCAAATATTCTATTTCTTATTTACTATTAAAACAAGTTGACTTTGCTTACGCATATTTTTTTGATAAATAACTAACGAAAAAAATAAAAAGAAATCAGAATAATCGTGCAATGCGTACAAATAGTTATCACAACGTCGGAGAGCCACTTCATTGAGCTCTTTCAATGCTCTTTATGCATACAAGTATGTATGTATGTATGGTATTTTGAAATGTTTTCGCAAACAAATGTGCGCCTGTGAGTATAAGCATGAAGATATTTGTAGCGATAGACGAAATGTGCCGACTTGGCAAAATTTGCCATTCTTTGATTCATATATTTTATGAGAAATTAAAATTCTACGATTTGTTTGTATAGAGAAATATTGCAGCCAAGCTGTCATCACCGGATATGGCAACATACTTACATGTTTATTTGTTTTAAATTTGACTTTGGTAGCAGCTTTGCAAATTGTAAATATTGTTGCATTTTCATTTATCTGCTTAAAACAGTCTCAGTCATACTCGTAAGCCAATAAAGCATGCAGAGGAAAGATTAACGCATGCACTTGCGGACAGAGATTATCTTATATATGTACATATGTACACACATATGTATATATAAGGGTACGTATGTAAGTATGTACATATACTTATGTATGCGCAGTAATATAAAATAAAGTATAAACAATTAGTATTTCGTCGAATGACCGTTGTTGGATAACACAGCTGCGCATCTCCTAGGCATGGAGCCCACCAAACGCTTGCATTTATCGAGAGTAATGGCCTTACCCGCCTTCTTCACAGCACTCCATAATTGTTTCGTATTTGACGAATTCTCTCTCCCTACAACTTCTTTGACCTCAGCCCAAAGATTCTCATTTGGATTAAGGTCCGGTGACAGAGCCAGCCAACCCATAACCTCAACTCCTTTTAGAGCAAACCAACTTTTTGCCAACCTGCTGGTATGTTTGGGGCGTTATCTTTTTGATAGACCCATTTCAACGGCATTTTCCATTCAGCGTGTGGTAGCATAGTCGACTCCATTACTCGTATTTCAAGGTACAATTGACATAATAAGAGGAGCACCCCCATACATTGATTTTGGCACCTCCACGTTTTTCCGTCCGTGAAACACATTTAGGATGAAATGAAACATTTGTCTGTGTCTTCGGGAACCAAATAAAACAGTTTTGTTTCATCGGACCACAATATGTTGCGCCATTTTTCGAGTGACAAATGCAGGTGCTCTTCAAGCCACTGCTATTATTCACAAACCACTGCTATTATTTCGAACACAGTTGTACATACATATATGTATGTATGATGTTTACTTATTTTTTTTTTAACTTATTTAAAGGATATTTACATCTTTGGCGGTGAGAATGAAAAGAAGTTTCTTGACTTTGATCCGTCAGTTTATACATATGTACATATACATATATTATAATATACTATATATACTATATAATATATTGATATTGATAAAATAAAAAAAATTGCAATACAATAAGTTGATTTTGATCGATTAATAGAATAACTCAAACTCAAGAAAAAAAGCATAATATCTTACAAGAATACTTTTTGCTATTTTATAAAATATTTTCTATTAAATTGAATCATATTGTAAAATTAATCAATAATTTGACAAATTGACCAAAAAACTCTAATTTTAACATTTGACGCTCTAACGTACTATGTACATATGTATGTATGTATGTATGTATGAACACACAAATATTTGCTTTCTCGTGGTTATACACATTGTGTACATGAATGTATATATAAATAAATACATACGTACATACATACATATCAAAGAGAATCTGCAATTTTAGAAGCTCTAAAATTCCATTTGCTAAAACTCAAACGAAAACACAATACGCACATTCACCAAGAGCCCGAAATTTCAAAAGTCGAAAAGCTTCGGTAATTATATAAAGTCGATAGGGCAACTCAGAGAAGGAACCACACATAACGTTCTGAAGCAGCGAAAAACTTTAAACAAAAGCAATACATCGATGGATAAATATTTTCGTTTTTTCTTTGCACATATATACGTATACATATATGTATGTATGTATATGATACATGTATGCATGAATATATATTTGTGTTTTGTTTTGGTTGGGAATACAACAAAAAATAAAATGGTTGTACATATTAGTGCAGATAGCCGGCTGAAACCAGTTCGAAATTTCTGCAACTTGGACGCTTAATTGGCGGTAGGGTACACGGGTTAAATATATAATTGAATTATTATTTTAAGAAATTTGTATGCACACAAGTTATGTGATTTAATTGTTTAAATAAAATTTTAAGTGAGACGAATCGAGCAAATTAATTATATTTTGACAAATTTATATATATAGTACATACGTATGTATGTACATAAGCAAAAAAAAATTCTGTCACACGACGAACTCAAAATATGTAGTTATTCAATGTACACATGTAGTATCTCATGATTTCTTGGCTAATATAAATACTTCAATTATTGCAAAATAATCACTATAGTAATATTTAAAATTTTTCTTTGTTTCAGCAGAATTTAAGAAGTATGAAGATATACTTACATTCGTAAATAAATTCATAGTTCCCCAGAGAACACATATGTACATAAGTATATACTTATGTATGTACTTACATCCATATGTATATAGCCATTATAATAACGTTGAGTCAAAGTAAACAATTATGAAATGTGATATATGGACCTACAAAAAACTTTGAGTCATCGCGATACCTTTTTATTAAAAAAGAAGTATAAGTAAAACTTTTTTTATTTTCCGGTACACAAGTATGTTTAACTGCAAAAATTAATAAAATATACTTATATTCTGTATATAATACAGAAATATAATTTATGCCTCAATTCGACTATAATTTAGAAATTTGTAGGTATTGTCTTTAAATACATTTTACACTTTTAAAATAACATGTTGTTGCTATAATAGCGCGAGAAAATATTTCTCATATATTTTTGATTCTTGGTTATGTACGCCCCTGCCGTGGGTAGTATATACAAATTATATGCTTTGCTATTTTCTAATAATTTTAAAGTTCTCTATAGAATATATATATAAAAGATATTGGTGCATAAAAAATTTCAATGTTTTCCATCTAAAGTTAAAGTTATTGTCGTTTTAATAACGCAAACTCCTTTAGAATGCTGCTAATTGTCCTTGAACGGAAAAGGACTATCGTGGAATCGATACCATATCATATATACATACATTTGTTTATGAATAGTAAGAAGCAAAAAAACTGTTCAGTAACACATTTTCATAATTTTTAATTATACTCATTCACGTTGTATTTCTTTCACTCACTGCACATTACATATTAATTGATAACACCCGAGAAATACATTGAACTACTACTGCATTTCGTCTTAGGTCAACATTTTATTTTGGCAATTTGCCAACTGACTTGCACGGTACTAAATTTAATACTATTTCTTATTTATTGTGCGTCAGTTGTGGAGCTCATTAGATAGTTTTGTTTGGAGTTTAATAATAAGTAAACCTACGTATATCTACATATACATATATCTCTAGTACTTACTTAAGTTTGGTAGAGTCGGAAGAGTCAGTAAATGTAGTATTGCCCTTGTTTTCTGTAGGAATATTTTCGACTCTTCTAGACACTGCATCGTCAACTGGCGTTAATATTGCTCCACTTAACAAATCACTTTTACTTTTGATTTGTGCACAGCTACCAATACAAAAGCATTCTAAGAGAACAATTAAAGACAACACAAGTATGGGAAGGCTTTGAATTTTTGCGTGGATAAGGGGACGAGTTGGAACACTATAATTGCTATGCAAATGTTGAAACATTGATTTTCCGCTTTTTTCATTCGACAATTTGGACCCGAGCAATAGCTCTGGAGCTTGTGGACCACTTGAGGGAGCTAAACACCGCAATGAAGAGGTATTTAAGGCATTGGATGCGTTCTTTAATAAAAACTGTTTATTTCTAGTCCGTATTTGGCTTTTGTATGACTGTTTTCCTTGTTTATGCATTTTGAACTTTTATTTAACAAACTTTATTAAATAACTTGGTAAAAATCACTTCTTTACTTTACAAAACAATCAAAAACTACAAGAACACCAATAGATGCCCTACACTTTACGAACAATTTCCAACTGTCAAATTCCATTACTTTCCACTGCTTTTATCTCTGTGCTGCTAGGTCAGAGTTGCATTCAGTGCTGTCAGAAATGATAACTTCGCGCTTATATTGAGGGATTTATGATAGCTTATTTACCGGACTTCAAGTATACAATTTACACTTCAACTTCACTTTATAATATATACAGTTATTATTTGCAATTGTAGCTAATTAATTAAAATTAAAAGAAATAAAAACAGTAGCAAATATTACTTATTAATATTGATTACTTACTTTAAAACGTATGTAATTATGAAATTGAAAATAAAAATAATTTCATACATACATATGTGTGGCCACATCGACATTTTTAAATCGATAAGAAAAAATATCGCCCATATTTAATAATTTTTGGTTCTGGTTTTCTAATAAAATATAGCCATTTGTTCTTTTGCGTACCCATATCGTTAAATTATGTTACCTAGTGATATACGGGTAAGTTATACTATGTTCATACCGAAAATTTCAAAGATTAGATTACATTTAAGCATTTCATAATCCAAAAGTGTTCTTACTGCCATTAGTGATTTATAAATCAGATGTTTTTGACATTCAGCCATAAACATCAAAGTATTTATTAAAGGAAAGCATTGTAATGTCGTACCTTGTTATAAAAATTGTCTTCTTTTTTATAAATTATTTCCGTTCAATGGAAATTATTTGTGAATTGTTTGATTCTAATCACTTAGCAATGAAACGTTTGCTATATGAACATGTAGCACTAAAAATGTGTAGGCTATCTGGAGCAAATTCAACAAGGTCTATTTGGATAAAGGCAAGTACATACATATGTACATAAATATTGGTATTATAACTTCGTTTAATTATAATGTGTATATAATTCAGTCTCGTCGCCAAACATTTTGGGAAGTCGACTGCCAGGTGAATTCAGATGCATTTTTTAAACACAACTTCCGAATGAAGCGCAATTCTTTCATTAAATTGTGTATTATGTTGAAAGGCTTGGAGAAGAAAAACACTAACTACCGGAAAGCAATTCAATTAGAGAAACGCATTGCTATTGCTTTATATGCTCTTGGCTCTTCTGCAGAATACCGAACAATTGGAAATCTGTTCGGAATTGGTAAAAGCACTGTCTGCTCCATTCTAATTGATTTCTGTCATGAAGTCTGGCGATGTTTGTGGCCTTTGTATTTAAAGAAATTCCCAATGAACGAAATGCAATTGCGCGAGTATATAAATGGTTTTGAGTCATTGGGTTTCCCTCAAGTGTTAGGAGCTATAGGTAATAAGTTAAATTTTTTACATTTGAGTTTTTATATATTTTTAAGTTTTAGATGGTTGTCATATAGAAGTTCGCCCAGCTGCAGAAGATGCTGTTGACTACTACAATTACAAAGGCTGGTATTCCACAGTTCTTTTGGCTTTAGTAGATGCAAGGTAAGTTTTTTCATGAAGCTCTTTTAAACACCTAATGTACTTCTTTAATGTTATAGGTGTCGCTTTATATACATCAACGTTGGTAGTCCCGGCCGTTGTAATGACTCTTCAATATTTGAGGGTTCATCTTTAAAAAAAGAGTTGGCACAATCTACTATATTTAAAGACATGAGTAGACAAATATCATCAGTTAATGTTCCAGTCGTTGTGTTGGGCGACTCTGCGTTCAAATTTGATGAACATTTGATGAAACCGTACCCGTTTTGTGTAAACCAATCTTTGGATAAAAAAAATTCAACTATGTACTCTCGAAATGCCGAAGAGTGGTGGAGAATGCTTTTGGTCATTTAAAGGGAAGGTTTAGACGGGTTGGAAAAGGCTTGGATAACCACATAGCCAACACGAAAATTGTCATAAAAGCGTGCTGCGTTTTGCATAACTTTTTGAATGAGGAAAATGATGAAATTAATGAAAAGTGGATTGCAGCACAACAAATC
Source organism: Bactrocera zonata (assembly GCA_037783105.1). Taxonomy (NCBI): domain Eukaryota; kingdom Metazoa; phylum Arthropoda; class Insecta; order Diptera; family Tephritidae; genus Bactrocera; species Bactrocera zonata. The sequence continues at coordinate 2,170,320 of JBAWJQ010002358.1, forward strand.
GAAAACGAATCTCGGCAGTTGCCAGAAGACGTCTCTAACATTTGTGGAAATTTCAACCCAAGAGCAGAGGAAATAAGACAAGCGTTCGTTTCGTATTTCGGTGAGTTATTACATTCAACTTTGAAATATTATTAAATCTCAACCGATCCATACTTACATATCTCATAATTCAATTCCAGTACAAAAAAACAGATATTTATGAATTTTATGTATTATACATATATATTTTCAATACATTCACATATTTAATTTCATTTTTCAGTCTTCATTTATTTGTATATCTTAAAACTAAAACTTAAAAAAAAGTTTTAAATTCATTTACATATTTAAATTCATTTTAATTTCATTAGTTACCTTAAATATTAAACTAAAACTTAAAAAATAAATTTTAAATTCATTTACATATTTAAATTCATTTTCATTTCATTAGTTAACTTATTTCTTAAACTAAAACTTAAAAAAATTTTTTAAATCTATTTTTGGCGACGAAGGAAGTCGATGAAAGCGTCCTTCATTTCTTTTGAATCGCTTATGTATTCTTGTAGAAGTGTAAGACGCTTTTCATCGGCTTCCTTCATCGCCTTAGTCGCGTTTAATAAATCTTCTTTTATTTCCTCCATTATTGTTGGTTTTTTCTTTTTTAAAGCTTCGTTTGACGATGGCCGAGCGCAACCACGCGATGTTGAAGGTCCATCTGGGCTTGAGAGCGGCGACTCCCCTTCTGCATCGGCCTCAACATAAATTGTTTCCATGTCAACTGAAAATAGAAGAAACAAATAAAAGTTCAAAGAAACATTCCATAAAAGTTTTTTATTTTATTATGAATATTTGAATCTACTCCAATGCGCTTAAAACTTACCCATAATGCTATCTTCTACAAGTTCGGCGGGACAAAAACTTTTGAATCCGCCGAGTGCTTGGTGAACCGCCTCATAGTACTTCCACTGACTAGGGGAGCCACCCGATGGGCCAATTTTCTGCTTTTCTTGTCTAAAAATCAAAAAAAAAAAATATTTAATTTATATGTTTACCTCATAATTTATTACTTACCTGTATTTGTTTGAAAAATTGTGTAATTTTATTTTAATTTCAGTGGACGTATAATCATGTCCAGCCAAAAGCATTATACACGCCATCTCCTCATAAATATGGTTATTTTTTCTGTTTGATCGTAGCTCGGGTATTTTTTGTTGCCATACCTCTATTAAGTAGGCCTCGGCAGCCTCACTCCACATAACTCTTTTTTTTTTTGCGTTGTCTCCATATTTATTTTATTTTGTGCTGTGATTTGTAACCAACCAAAACCGTTTGTTTTATTTTTTTGTCTGTTATCTTTATATTCTGACAGTTTATAGTGTCAAAATCAGCTTCAATTAAACAAATTTGACCAACAGATGGCGTAAAATCAGAGTCGCACAGAGAGGTTTAGCGTGGATCAGTTTCAAATTATTTCAATGAAGTGATTTGGAACTGTCATTTTTGTATGGCGAAATCTTGATAAATTTTTAAGATTAGTGGGATAATCCATTCAACAGCCGAAATCGTGTGATTAAGTGTCGGTCTGAACATAGTATTAGCGCGTTAATTCGGACAGACTTTAAATCAAGTACGAAGTGTCTTACGATTAGATAGGTTTTGTGTTTAATTCGTATTTTAATTAAAAACATATTGGACCTGTAAACTTACAAACATATACATAAGTTCATAACTACACACTACGAATATTACGAGGTTTGTGACGCATTATCATTCATAAAAAATTTTCTAAATGCCACCATAAAAATGTGCAAATTACAATAAACAAATAAGAAAAATTTTTAATGTGATATCTCAAAAAAATCCTATGCAATAATCGCACCATGAAAAAGCAGTCAAATTTTCATGTAAATTGTACACAAAACAAAGTTAAACTTGTGAAATAAGTTTGTTTTGCGAACCAAAGGAAGACAGAATTTTAATGGAAATTAACACATACATTGCAAAAGGTTTGAAACAATCATTATAGCACGTACACAAGAGTTTAGAGCAGGTTTGTCAACATAATCTTATAAACTCAGAAATTTTAGCAGAAATCTCTGCATTGTAAATTAACATTTTTATGCATAAGAAAACGGTTTACGATTGAATTTGTTGAAGTGAAATTTATGAAAAAATTTAAGGGAAACAATAATTTTAAGAATAGTTTATTTATTGTCTTAACACAGGCAAATACATAAAAAGTGTAATTATATTAAGCCCAATGGATTCGGTTGTCGCATATGTCATAGAACGAACGTGAAATGGATTTGTATGTCGTATAGGGCGCAACGATTTCAAAGCAAATCTATTTTGTTTATTTTTCTCGCGATTGGCATATGATTTAACCAATTAGATTTGCTCTGTCTGATTCTATTATTCTTTGGATATAAGGGTGAAGTAAAATGTTCCACAACATAGTTTTCGATGTTGCCACCATTCTAACAGGTGATTTGCCAATTTTTGTCCGAATATTTCTTTCTTTTTTTGTGGAAGGTGATTTTTGTAATCGATTAGTTTGGGTCGCATATTTTGATATGCTGACCACAAACGACATCTGTCAGATATTAAATACACACGTTCTTATGGACACTGTTATTTTCACAGCTGCACGATTGCAGACCGACAGTTGTCGTTCTCGCTAACTTCAATATATTCCTATATTTGCCAACGACAGTAGGGCGACAGTAGAGTTGACAGTAGAATGGAAAATAGAAGAGATGAGGAAGAGTGGTGATGCCATTAATATGTAAAATGTAAAATTATTCACAGCTCTGACAAACATGACGTTATTTTATAAATAAAAGCATAAAATAGCTATATTATAGCTCTATTATACTATTTGTAATAATTGATAATTTAAAACAATAATGTTTACCTATTTTCTTATTTTTTGCATAAAAATCTCACATTGAACAAAATATTAAAATTTCATTGAAGTGCAAGGTATGAATATGAGTATAGTAGGATGCACAACGCCATTTTCCGTTCACCGTCGTGCTGCCATGTCGTGTCGCGAGCATTGTATTCAGCACTTGAGTGTTCCTGTAGTATAACAGATACTCATTTTTTTAAAGTAAAATTCAGTTAGTGCATAGGAATAGGCAAAGATGGTAACCCTTTGTAGAAGAAGTTGGACATGTTCCACAATAACAACGACAAGGTGTATTCTATTTATGCAGTTATGTATGTACATATTTATTATATACTAGGTTTCGTTATTTGTTGCGGTTAAACACAAGGTACAGTCGTCTGATAGACAGTAAGGAAGCCAGTTTACCCGTGCAGTGAGTTATAAATAGTAATAACATTTTTTTGATAGTGTTAATCAATATGTGTTTTTAATTGCATTAAATTCGAACACAAGGCGTAGTTCAGTTTGCATATGCGATAATATTTACATTACATTATGTATGTATGTACATAACAGACTTGTAAGCGCATATGTATACATATTGCATTGCTTTAGTTCAGTATACATACATATGTAGTCAAGTATATGTACTTTTGTATGTACATATATCAAACTGGTGTATACATTCATTAATACTGTAGCTGGTCAGATGCAACGGCAGTTTGTAAGTGGTAATTTGGCTGCTAGAGAGGTTATAACGTTGTTTTATAAAGTTTTGATCAAATTTTTCCGCCTCAAAATTAGCGTTTTTATAACATTTTTTCATTGTAGTTTTTGATTATTTTCAATTGTAAATTAATACTATAATGCATCACATGACGAAAAATTCATCAAATATATTTAAGTTTCATGCCTTTAATTTTCGTTGGTGAGATGCTCTTAAGTTGGGCATCCGGCATAGAAATGAGTTCGATTTGAATAATTTCGATTCCTTTGTTTAGACGTAAAGTGAAGAGTAAACGACACAACACAGCTGTTCATTTTGTATGTACACAATTGAGATACTAATACCTTTCACTTCAATGCAGTTTTAATATTTAGTTCAAAGTGAAACTTTTTATGCAAAAAATAAGTAAATAGTTAAATGTATTTGTTTTCAATTATCAATTGTTATTAAAAATGATATAGCAGAGCTATTTTATGCTTCTCTTTGTAAAATAACGTCAGGTTTGTTAGTGCTTTGAATAATTTTACATATTAGTGGCATCACTCCTCTCTACTGTCAACACTACTGTCGTCGGCAAATTGAAGAATATTTTCAAGTTAGCGAGAGCGACAACTGAGAGCCTGCAGTCATATAGTCGTGCAGCTGTCTAAATAATAGCAGGAACAGCCAAAAACGTGGTAAAAACGCAGAAATCCGTCATCTTTTTTGTTTTCATTTGAACAATGTATATGTATACATATTGCATTGCTCAATACGCAATGGTCGATAGGTCGTATCAGCTGACACGCGGGCCGCGCAATGTAAGTGAACGGCGAAAAACGCTACTCCCTTCTCTCTTTGCTCGGCATTTGGATTTTTACCGTAGAAAGGTGTCAGCTGATTGCTCTCTCACAACGCAAGGTTGCCAATTTCGATATACTGCAGTAATTATCAACTTTTATAATTCAATCTGTTCAATATGTTTGAAATTTTCTTAAAATAACTCAAAATCAGAGTCGAATGCTATTATTAATAAATATATAAACTATTTTTAATAGTTTGTTTTCAGTTTTGATATTTTATATTATAAAAAATTGTAATTGAAAACATAGATGTGTACAAAACTATATATGCGTATTGAGCAACATTGTTCAAATGAAAGCAAACAAAGATGGCTGATTTCTGCGTTTTTACCACGGGCTCAACTTTTAACACATTTTGCTCGCCAAGAAAGGAAGAGGAAGGAAGGGAGTAGCATTTTTGGCTGTTTCTGCTATAACTGTGTCCATAAGAACATATTTTTATGTTATTGTATGGGTGCCTGGACATAGCAGAATTACTGAGAGGTTGACTTCGAAGGCAAACTATTGAAATCGAAAACTCAGTATTTTAAAATAAGTGTTTATCAAAATTTTCTTATTTGGTTATTGTTGCACGTCATAATATCATTCACACTGTTTTAATTATATTAATATAACGTAGGATTCATATATTTCATTTGCACATATGTACATATGTACCATACATTCCACATATTTATTATAAGTGTAAAAAAATCAGAAGTGTGATACATCAACCTGTTATGCGTGTTTGCAATAAAACGCGCAAAGTTTAAGTGTAACCGCCAACAATAAAACCGGTAGGTATCAAACTTGATTGTATTATGTACATAGTTAACCTTTATATATTTTGGGCAATTTGGTTTGAACTATAGTTTTATGTCACTATGAGGTGGTACTACGTACACAAGAATTTATTAGAAAACTAAGTGAGGAAGGGATAAGTTCGGGTGTAACCGAATAAATAATACTCTCTCAAAGAAAGAAGCCGGGGTAATACTCTTGTATTAATGTTGCGGAAGAATTCTTCATTCATCATATGAGAAAAAGTCATATTAGAGATAAAAAGCTTAGAGAGAGGGAGTTTTGACAATGCTATTAAGTACTCTTTTTTTTTTAACGCCCAAAACAAAAAATTACAGCACTTTAAACCACAAAAAGTTCCTTTAAACTTTCAGCAAGGAAAAACCTCTTATTACGTAGTGGTTTATGTTGTTTCAAAAACTGTTACACTGTGAGATAAATAGAAATAGAAATATAACCTTTTAAATAGACTTCAAAGTTATAATGTAAAAGAATTTACGAATTTAGTAGTGAAAGAAAAATGTGTCACATAACGGAAAAAAATATGAAAGACTTGCCTTTAAATCAGACAAATTATTAGAAGAGCTTATGCAGAACGTCGTGCAAACTTTCAAAAAACTTAGAGTAAAAGCGTGCGGTCAGTAAAAGAATATTCTAGGATAGAAGCTTCTAAAAAAAAAACGGCAGGGTAAGGATGTTCATGAAGATACGATATATAAAAAAAATCAAGAAAAATAAGTAAAACACACGTGTCTCACCCAGTAAACTATACAATTCATAGAAGTAGATATTGATTTTGAAAATTTTGCGAAAGGGTCAAAGCAAATATTTCATAATTAGCATTAAAATAAATTAAAGCTTTTGTGTCGTAAAATCAGTACAGACCTAGGAAAAGAAATCTTTTACCAACTGTTATATACGCTGCCCCAATACTTAGATCGCAGCGATACAACCCTTGAATATCAGCCCCCACCAGCCGGAAGAGCTCTGCCGCTACAACAACAACAACATTAATATTGCTTGGGGTTGCTTTATAAATAGCATAACCCGATCTATGTTAACTCTCGCATCATACCATCTGCCCATAATTATCTCGATCGAGAAATCTTCCGACTTTATTTCTGTGCGGGGTTTGTTAACTTTAATAAAGCTAACTGGGATGACTTCATAGAATTTACCGAGAGAACCTCCACCGGACTACCTATTTCTATATACGTAATAGTTGGTGATCGTAAATCAACACAAGCGGATAAAATGGATAGAGCACCTGAAGAATTGTAACCTCTCCAAAGGCGTTAGTAAGCTTCGACTACTGTCAAGGCTTTGTTCAATTCGAGCAGACATGATGACTTAGTTTAAATTTTGAAATTCACCTCGATGACCTTGACTCCTTGAACCCGAACAAGTGCGCGAGCTATTTTAGGCGGCAGTTAACATTGCACCCTTGGATAGACAAAACCATACGATGTGTCACCCGAGGGCTGCGCAAAATGCAAAGAGACTGCGTAAAACTTTCTTTCTGCGATGAGGAAGTCCGCTGTGTTTATGACAGGCTAAATTTTTCAAATCCATATGGATTAAACTCGCCTAGGCTCAACGCGAGTAAGTTCCTAACCAAGGCCCACTATCTCACCGCTCACCACTCTTCAAATACCGGATGTGTTGAAAGTCGGAAAAGTGGTCCCACTACTGAAGCCTGGATACCCGCCATCAAAGGGACGCTTTATCGCACGATAACAATTCTCTCCCCAGTTGTAAAGTGAAGATAGGGATTCTGAACTATCTGAGCGATCGGCAATTATCCTTACTGTTTCGAGATATAAACTACTAATTGAAAATAACTAAGTAGGTGGTGCCTTTTCCGCATTACTGATTAATTTCTATATTCTGAAACTCCTTCAACCACAAGAGGGAATTTCTATTACCTCGTGCAATTATGACTGCACCATACTGACGTTGGGCAATGAAATCGATGGCATCTCCGACATTTCTCGCTTCTCTGCAAGGAGCCTCACACTCTCCCACTAAATTAACAGCGACCACACTCATAAATTGAACGAAAGAGTAGACCTTACGCTTAAAGTCGATGATGTACAATTCCGACTGCTAATAATCCTAAAATTTTAATTGTAACATTTAACAGCCTTTACTCCTTTACTGCTCATACGATCGCGATTACTGTCAAAGCACAGAGCGGCAACAAAATCCTCAAGTCACATTGGGAAACGACAAAAAACGTTCTAGGCAACATACAACCGACCAGACTACGGACACTACTAACTTCACAAACACACACTGACCGCTATTCACAGTAAAGCCATTGTTAGGAACACTTTCACGCTCTCTCTCTTCAAGAACTTGAGTTGCCCAGAGAATCTACAGTAACTTTTGCGCATTTTCGTTTTCAATACTATAGCAGGTTAAACTCTTACTATCAAGCGTAGCCAGGTCCTTCTCCACCTGCTTCTTCCAACGGAGTGGAGGTCTTCCTCTTCTTATGTTTCCCACGCCACGTAGCGAAAAGAAGGTACGACCGGTGCGCTGTTGTTAACTCGGCTAAAATCGCGTAAGCGGTGTCTACGACAATTAAGAAGAAGAAGAAACTCTTACTTATCCAGAATTGACCCCGACATAAAAAACGAGTCCGCATAATTCTCTTTGCACGCGCAATGAATCCTGCTTATCTGACACTTCTCTCCCGATGGCCCGACCACGTCGGAACAACACGTTTCCTGGGCCTCCCGTTAAACGGCTTCGATGACAACCAACTTGTATATTACCACCCAAGCGTGACTTAGATAACCGTTATAGCAACAACAACACTAAAACGGCTATAACTTCGGAAATACATTGAATTTAGTAACATCCTATCATCTATCACAACATGGTCGGTCTGGTTGGTGGTTTTTTGATCCGGATACAGCCAGGTAGCTTAATGAATCTAGTACTACAGATAACCATATTTCGGGCCCCGTCGAAGTCGATCAGCCTCAACCCATTTGGGATATTTCATCATGGGGGCTGCATTTACCGACCGTTGTACCAAAGATACCCTTTTTGCCCACCCTTTCGGTACAGTCAAGAAGCACGATTTTGAAGCTACAAGCGCTCATAGAATACATCTTTGGTTACATCGTCCTTCTTTTCGCCCACAAATCCCACACCAAATTTGCGCTCCTTTACATGGCCACTGTGGTAATTGACACAAGGACCTACTTGTTTCAGTCCTAGTTCCATCCATTACACTTATTTGAAGGCGGCGATGTGAGCCTTTAATTTTACAAAGACATGCCCTTAAAGCGCAATCCGTAATGTGTTTGCATTGGTCGTCATCAAAAGAGGTGTCTCTCATCCGAGGCCGTTATGTGGGCAGTGGAGAGGGTTACAATGGGATTTCACCAATTTTCACACTGTCGGGGGAATATCCTGAAAATTTAGTATTATTTCCGGATATTTTGACCCACTAAGTCGATGATCCACGTTTTTGGCCTTGATGAAATTCTGCGTTTTCGAATACGGTTTTCCAAAAAGTTTCTGATATTTTGAATAGGATTAATGTCTAGTGATCACCTACATCTCAAATCTCGATTGTCTACACTTATGCATTAACAGCTATTTCCACATACGGCAGTCGAAATTTCACTAGCAGAAGCTAGTAGCTCTCGCAGACTTTTACGCTCTCAACTTGTGCTCTTTTCTGTTGTTTTTTCGGGCTAAGAAACGCTCTTCTAGCAGAAATTTTGCTAGCTGGTAATATTTAGCAGTTATGAAACAATATTTAGACCTTTTTTACATTTTACATATTGAATAAGATAAGATAAGCAATATGTAATTCTAAATATATAAGAACATACAGTCTACTAATATTAAATATCTATGTTCAAATATATTGAACATGCATACATACGTATATAAACACATAAACATGTAAGTATACATAAACAAACCCATAAAATGCATTGTCATACAAGACAACTGCTTTCAACAAACAATAGCACAAACATAATTACTAAGGATGTTTGCATATGATAATTCATGAGTTCTAAGAATACTTTTAACTAACTGTGTGTAAATGTATGCATATGAAAACAAACCCAAGGTCACACAAAATATGTTAAAATAATAGGCAACACACATACAAAAATAATAGGCAACACACATACATATAAACATATATACATGCACATATATTTAGTTATTTAAGATATTTTGAAAAATAGTTTACAAAGGTTTGAAATTTGAAAATAAAATTAGAATGAAATATTTCTCAGCTTAGAAATGATCTTTATTTTTCCCTCACCAGTGGTAAGAATCTAAAGAATCTGATTTAAGTTTGACCATTTGATCATACAAATCAAACATATTATTACCTGTATAACTACCCAAAACATAAAACGGGAATCATGCAAATTGTGTTATGGAATAAACTACGAATAATCGAGATAGATGCAGGGTTACATATTTTGTACAGTTATGAGCAAAATAATGGGGTAAATTTTTAGAAGTATAGATTGAGTTGCATCTTTTGAAATCTTTGTATAGGAACGATTGCGTTCTTTTGGGGAAATCTTTAGTGGCTATAAGGGTATTGTTCTTAAAAGCACTTAAGTTAGGTTAAGATGTCGATTCTAACAGGGATTTCACTTGGGCTGCTTAGAATGGCAGTCGAACGGTGGTAGCTAAAACGCCCATGTAATACACCAGAGAGAAAATGCCTGGATGTTTCCATCTCACCCTCCTCTATACAACTAGCGTCCGAAACGATTTTAGCCTTACCGCATGAATGTCCATGACAATGTCCAGTAAGTAAGAGCCCCTACGATTGTGGATAGAAAATCTCCTGTGTTCCATTCTACAACTTACAGACGCACAGGGTCGTCGACTAGTCTTCACTTTGTAGCAAAAAGCTTAAGAAATCAGTATCTTAAAAGTAGCCACTTTTGCCTGAAAAACTCTACCTCGATCCGGTAACGTAAGCGAAGATTGACAGAGAAATCTTTACAGAAAATCCATGACAAAGCTTATTCTTCTGCGACACCTCCTTCCCTTCCACATGTCCCTCGTCGATGTGAGAGCAGAGAAAAAGCCGCTAGAAATTGCCCTTGTCTGGATGCCTGGATAGAAAACCTCCTGTATTCCATTCTACAACTTACAGACGCACAGGGTCGTCGACTAGTTTCCACTTTGTAGCAAAAAGCCTACTGATATCTTAAAAGTAGCCACTTTTGCCTGAAAAACTTTACATTGGTCCTGTAATGTAAGCGAAGATTGACGGAGAAATCTTTACAGAAAATCTATGACAAAGCTTATTCTCCTGCGACTCCTCCTTCCCTTCCACATGTCCCTCGTCGATGTGAGAGCAAAGAAAAAGCAGCTATGAATAGCCTTCGCGATGCAGTGATCCGATGCCTTCCTTACTCTCTCCTAATTATTTGGCCTCCATGAAAGCTTGCTATCAAGGATAAGCCCTCGATATTTCAGCTTTTCAACAGGTTGAAGGTGTGAGCCTCTGAATGAGGGAAGAACCACTTATACCTCCTAAAGAAAGTTTTCTTGAATTGATGGCCATGGTGCTTCTATTTGCCCATTCGTAGACGGTATTGAAATGAAGACTAAGATAAAATACGTATGCTATTTATTCAAAACAAATATTTTCGGCACTTCCTCAGCAATGCGAAAATTGATGGAACTGAACGATAACCACGCTACAATTAAGAATCTTCTATAACGGTTAATGTTGATATTCTATTGAATGAATGCTGCTAATTAATATACATATTCATAAAAGGAACCACATTAGGAAAGGGCATCCGTAGTTTTAAAACTTTTTACAAAGGGAACGAGGTCTGGTACCCTACCGTCCATTAGATTTAATGTGTTATGTCGAAATACACTTAAAGTGCGATTAATCACTGAATAAAGGCGTTGGAAGTGGCTAAATGAGCTTATAAATAAAAAATTCCTACAAGTAGGAAATTATTAAGAAAATAATGAAAAAGAGCCATATTCAATTCAAAAAAAATTCGCAAGAATCAAATAACTTCGAAAGAATCCCTTAAAAAGAATGGGCCAATATTACCATTCGGGAGACTTCCCATTTGGTCGCAAGTATGCAAAGGCGTTTGCAAGCGATTATTAAAGACAAGGGAGGTGCAAAAAATTATTAAACATTTTCAATTTCTTTTTCTTCATCTTTTGTTTTACCATTTTCATATTTTGTGCCAATACTTTTTTGATATTATTTTCATTATTTTCTTAATAATTTCCTACTTGTATGAATTTTTTATTTTAAATATTTTATGTATTAAAAAACATCATTTAAACAAATATGTTTGTTTTTTGTTTGGTATGTTCAGTTAATTAAAAGTTATTGAAGCAAAGTGGAAAAACTGAGGTGTGCCAAAACTTCTTTGATTCACTGTAAGTAAATACTTCCCCTGGTATCCACATTATATAATATATTATATATTTTGATGAATATGTGATCTATCTTAATGACAGTGTATCCTTGCGTCTAAATTGGATAAGATCGGGCAAACATTCCCCTACCTCCCATATACCTAATATAAGAATTTACACTTTTTGCTATGATTTTCGTTACTCCAGCAGTCAGTCAGCCGGAGATGTCGGTTAGTGTGTCAGCTATCTTTATGAAACTACGTGATATCATGTTCTCAAGTATATTACGAGTGATGTCAAAAGTTAATACAATCATTTTAGATCTTCCCTTAGTCCCAATGTATGTCATAATTTAATGGAATTAGGTGGACAAGTTTCTTAATGGTTTTGAGCTGAATATGAATGAACGCGGTCTATACATTGGTCTAAACCCCATATCTCTAATTTCGGATTAAAATAAAATGTTACAAAATAAAAAATCAGTATATATACGAGGGCTGCTATATAGATTTCTGGCCTAGGCAACACTAAGTATTGCCAGGTGCAATCTGACAATTGTTTTATTTACAGGGAATTAGAAAATTCATCTCGACCAAAAAATGGAATTAACTCGTGAACATTTTCGTGCTATCATTTTTCACAACTTTCGACAAGAGTGAATCGATGAACTAAAATCTTTGTATGGCTATGAAGCACCATCCTATAGCACTGTGACAACGAATTCAATCGTGGCCGACGCTCGCTCAAAGACGAATTCCGTGAAGGTCGTCCAAAAACAGCCGTTGTGCCAGAAAACATCGATGCCGTACGTGAACTGATAATGCAAGACCGTCATGTAACATACCTTCAGATAGAGGCATGCCTATGCATTTCTCCCACCAGCATACATTCAATATTGCATGAACACCTGGCCGTAAAAAAGGTTTGTTCTCGTTGGATCCCGCACAATTTGACAATCGCTCAAAAAAAGGTTCAAGTGGATTGGTGTAAAGAAATGCTGAAAAAATACGATCGCGGTGCTTCAAAAGACGTTTATAAGATCGTCACAGGTTACAAATCATGGATCTATGCGTATGAGCCCGAAACAAAACAGCAATCGACCGTGTGGGTTTTCCAAGACGAGCCAAATCCAACGAAAGTTGTTCGTGGAAGAAGCACTTCGAAGCAAATGGTCGCCAGTTTCTTCGGCAAAACTGGTCATGTGGCGACTGTTCCGCTTGAGCAACGTAGGACGGTCAATTCTGAGTGGTACACCACCATTTGTTTGCCTGAAGTTTTCAGAGAAATTCGAAAAACGAACAAGAGAAGACGAATCATTGTGCACCATGACAATGCGAGCTCTCACATATCGGCTCAAACCAGCGCCTTTTTGACCGGCCAAAACGTCGAATTGATGGGTCATCCGCCGTACAGCCCTGACTTGGACCCAATGACTTCTTTTTATTCCCACACATCAAGAAAATAATGCGTGGTCAACGATTTTCGTCGCCAGAAGATGCTGTTAAAGCATTCAAAAACCATGTTTTGAAGGTGTCTCAATCGGAGTGGAAAAAGTGCTTCGAAAATTGGTTTGAGCGCATGCAAAAGTCTATAAATCTTGATGGAGAATATTTTGAAAAACAATAAAACCATTTTCGTTGATAAATATTCCTATTTTCATTATTAGGCCAGAAATATATATAGCAGCCCTCGTATGTACACTATACATCCGGCCACGCGTTGCTGTGATATCCATTTAATATTATTATTCATAGCAGTGAAAATTTTATTTACAAATAAAGGCGAAAACGTTTTTTCGGTATAAGAATCCAAGGGATTGTACTTGAATTAAATTTCATTGGAAAAAATAACTAATTTAATACTATGTTCAGACCGACACTTAATCACACGATTTCGGCTGTTGAATGGATTATCCCACTAATCTTAAAAATTTATCAAGATTTCGCCATACAAAAATGACAGTTCCAAATCATTTCATTGAAAATGATCTGAAACTGATCCACGCTAAATCTCTCTGTGCGACTCTGACTGGAAATCTGTTACATTATCACAGCTGATTTAGACACTACAAAGGGAACAAAATGTAAACAAACAATTTTTTTTTTAAAGCAATGAATCTAATTTCACCTGAAAATCGAATTAACAAATGAAAAAATGCATCCATTATTTCTATTATATGGAAAGTATTTGAAAAAAAACTGCTTTTATTTCAAAATACTATATGACAATCTTTTCTTTTGATAAATATTGAGCGATGTGACTGCATGAATGACAATAACAGCTGTTTTTCGATCTTTCTAACGGCAGTGAGAACACTTTTGGGTTATGAAAAGCTTAAATGTAATCTAATCTTTTAAATTTTCGGTCTGAACATAGTATACGATTGCTTTCTCAATGTCTGGTTGCCAGCCTTTCTGTCCAGTTAATAGAGTTGTCCGCTTAATAGATTGTATTTAATAAACATCAACAATTTGTATGGTTAATGGAGATGTCCCCTTAGTAGAGCGGCAATTTAATTGGTATTTCACTGTATTTTTTATTTAAGAATTGGTTTTACTATCCTATCTTCTAAGTTGGTTCGAACTGGACACAGTGTGCTAAATTTTACTAAAATCGGTTCAGTAGTTTAGGAGTTCATTGCGGACAAACAACGTGACACGTTATTTGTATATGTGTGACCTGGTCTACGAAAAGGGAGCTAACGTGCGAAAAAAAAAAATTATTTTTTGACACCTAAGCCTTTCCGTAGACCAGGTCACATATAAAGATATGGATATTAAATATAGAGCAAACGGATTTACTTTTGGGTTTTTTAATACATACAAGTATGAACAGTTTAATTTCTTCATTTTACAGTATACAAATCCAAACACAAATAAATAAAATAATGGTCGTAAGGGGGTCATAACTTATCAAACCTCCAAATAGCGAATATGTCGAATTGTGTGTCTATGTCTGTATTTTTAACGTAAAACGGGTAAATCTCTAAGATATAACAATGAAACTTCTTATCCTGGTAATAATGTGTTCCGGGGCCAAAAATTGGCTAAGTTCTGGTTGATATGGTATAATATACATATATACCGGTCTTTATGTAAGATATATTAATGAAACGCAGCGATCATCCTTCTACTAGCAATATGTCTTTATATCAAAATTAGGTAAAAATCCTAAGAGAAAAGAAAACATGAAAAATAATGTAAAAGTTAATTAATAATGATAATATCTGCGAAAACAAAATAATTAAATAAATAAATGCAGGATAATTAAAAAATATAATTATAAACCTAAAAAATAATGAAATAAAATAAATAATAATAATATAATAATAATCAAGCATAGATGTTTTGAAATGAGAGCATTTCTTTAAAGGGGGGAGTTAAGGAACGTATTTCTTATAAAATTATCTTATCAAAATATCCTAAACAAACAAACATCAAAACAACCTTATCTTAAAACAAAGGAAATATATCTAAGCAAACACTTTATTATACATATATAAACTAAACATACTATTTAGTATAAATGTAAGATCCATGTAACAAGTTTGTCCTGAGAGTATTAATAAAGAGGGCGAGATGTGCCCTATGCAGCTCGAAAATATATCTTTTGACTCAACTTTTATATTAGGTATGTATATGGGACCTAAGGGATGTATTGACCTAATTTTATCTATTTTTGGTAATACGCATACAAATTATGTATCAGAGAACTGCAACGAGTAATAAATTTTTGTTTATACTTAAGTACTGATCCGTTACTCTGTCTGATTCTGTCAGTTCGCTTCATGTACACGAACCGAACCGTTTGTCTTCAAATCAGCAATAGAGAACAACTTTGAATCACTAGCGATCAGCTTACAAGGTTCGTTGTAATGTAAACAGGACTTTTTGAATCTAGTGCCCGCCATCTATATATCGACTGATGCGTTAGAATCTGCTATCTTTATCGATTGTCCAGTGAGAATTTCACGACATTTCATTGATTGGAAGTGTAGTTATTGCGTTTTAAGTGTCAGTATGCTTGTATTATCGGTGCGAAAATGAGCTTCGAACAAAGAGCCAACATTATTTTTTTTTTTTAAATTGGTAACACTTTTACCGAAACGTTTCAATTGATGAAACAAATTTATGGCGATGATTGCATATCCCGTAGCAGAGTGCACTAGTGTTTACAACGTTTTCAAAATAGTCGCGAGGACATAAATGACGATCAACATGTGGGCCAATCAAAATCCGTGATCACCACAAATTCTATCGAAACTGTGCACGTAGAAGCCATTCAAAGAACCATTTTTTTTTTTTGTTTTCTTTTTTTTTTAAGTCCTGTTTACTTTGGAACACACCTTGTATACCTGATTTGTTTATGAAGGTTCGCATCAGCAGAAAATACCCGAAGTGATGCAAACTCTTGCTTCAATGATGAAATGATCGACAGCGTTCGGTTCGTAAATCATCCCCTAAACACTATTCTATTCGTGTATTTCTGTTCTATTTCAAATACATACAGTCATGTGAAAAATAATAGGGACACTTGCTTGAAAATAGGTAAAAAATAAAATCTGATTCATTTTAAAAAAATTATCAAAAATGTCACATGCAATTGTTTGCTGCGATGTCAGTGAAGTAAATAACCGTTATCAAAGTAGAAATATTTGGCGTCATTTCGCAGCTCTTGATCATTTTGTGAAGTAAGATCGTTTTTGAGTGTGCGAAATAATAGGGACAGGAATATTAAATTGGTGTTAGTTTTGAAATATTGGGATTCTTAAAAATTTTTAAGCAATAAACGTATTGTATATGAGATTTTATATAATTATAAATTGAGAAAGTTAACATATAATTTAATTTAGTAATTTAAAATGGGCAGAGGACAACACTGCAGCGCTGAGCTGCGTAAGCAAATAAAACACCACCACAATCAGGGATTTTCATACCGGAAAATAGCCGAAACGTTGAATTACTCCAAGAGAATGGTAGAGAATGCAATAAAATATAAGCCTCAGTAAGAAACGCGTGGACGAAAATCAAAAATATCTCCAACTCTTGAAAGGAATAAAATGCGATTTTTAAAAAAGGACCCCTTCGCATCCTCTAGTGAACTTAAAAAGGAATTTTCTTTGGACCTCGACACTTCTACCATTCGTAAATGGCTAATTAATAAAAATTTAAAAGCAAAGAGACTCAGAAAAGTACCTTTTCTGCCCAAACCAAATGTGATTAAAAGGTTACATTTTGCTAATGAGCACGTCAAGTGGCCAGTGGAGAAATGGCGCAATATCCTGTGGTCAGATGAGACCAAATGCAATATTTTTCACCCTGACTGCGGCACTCAACATGTGCGCAGGCCAGTGAACACAGCTTTTAACCCGCAATATACAGTTAAAACTGTAAAACACGGAGGAGGATCAATTATGGTGTGGGGATGCTTCTCTTACCAAGGAGTTGGTCCAATATATCGAATTGAGGACACAATGACAGTGGTGACTTATTGCAATATATTAAATGAGGTTATGCTGCCTTATGCTGAGGAAAACATGCCCCTTCGATGGGTGTTCCAGCAAGACAACGACCCAAAACACACATCGAAGCTAGCAAAAAAATGGTTCTCGGATAACAATATAAACGTGTTAAGCTGACTTGCTCAATCACCGGACTTAAATCCCATCGAGAACTTGTGGCAACAAGTGAAAGTAACTTTGAAGGGTAAAAAAGCAGCAAACAAAGATGCACTTTGGGTACTGATACAGGAAGCGTGGAAAGCTATTCCCGGGCCACGTGCCAAAAATTAATTGACTCATTACCCCGCCGATGTCTGGCTGTTATTCAAAATAAAGGATTTGCAACGAAGTCTTGACGAATCAAATTCTAAAAGTCAAAAGAATTTTGTAAAAAAAATGAATTGATAATTTTTTTTTTTAAAAAACTGCAATTGTCCCTATTTTTTTCACAACATAATTTGGGTAAAGCTATTAAAATAATTAATTTTTTTCTTCTTGAATTGAATTCGAGTTATTTTCTCTAATATACTTATGGTAAAAACATAAACCTATTTAAAAATAAAAACACAATTTCAAACTTAATTAAAATATTCTTTTTCTTTGCATTTTTATGAAATACCACCATGTGTCCCTATTATTTTTCACATGACTGTATACTATATGTGTATATATGTATATGTTATATGTATAGTATAATGGAAATTCCGTCGCGTACATACGAGGTTTAACAATTAAGTAATGAGACTGATTTTATTGCCGCGCTTATGGCAAACCCATGACCTTGAAATTTCCTTTCTCTTTTTCCGGCATCTCTCCCCTCTCCATTGATATAATGGGTTTTCAAAAAAGTTTTGCGGTATTTTTTATTGAATCAATTCGTGTGGCACCCATACATCGAGCTTCTTAGTGACTCGAAGCTTCTTCAAATGGTTTATAATGGTTTCATGACTACTATGCCGGTCTCTTTCGACCAATTCAGCGATTTTATCGCAATTTTCGACGACAGGCCTTCCGGAGCGTGACGCATCTTCGACCACCTCTACACCAGAACGAAAACGTCGAAACCATCGTTGTGCGGTTTAAATGGAAACCGTATCGAGTCCATAAACTGCACAAATTTTATTGGCGGCTTGAGATGCATTTTTGCCTTTATCGTAGTAGTACTGTAAAATATGCCGTATTTTCTCTTTATTTTGCTCCATGTTTGCGACGCTATAACTCACGAACGGCTTAAAAGAAACGACAATCAATCAAACACGTGTTAGCGCGTGAAATGAGCTTTCCAAAAAGGTATAGCATGACTCGATGCGACGAATAAAACTAGAACTACGCACTTTCAGCGCCAACTAGCGAAAATACCGCAAGACTTTTTTGACAGCAATAACTAAATACGCCAAAGACATTAAATTTTACCACCGTAATGGTATGAGAGAGCTTAATGGAAGCCGATGAGAAAATTGGATAATAGGCGTGACACCGCCCACTTTTTTGTGAAATCCCATATCTCGGGTCTCGACCGATCGATTTCTACGAAATTAAGTAGGTGGCATTTCCTTATGTTTTTATGTCAGAGTGTGAAAATGGGATTCGTATATAGCACAATTTTAAATTCCACTTGATTCGTTCAGTTTCCAATACACAAATCAAGAAAGAATTAATGTAACGGGATAAAACTTTGTATGGATAATGTCTTCAGTGTCCGCCACTTTATGACCAAAAATTGTTGAACTCCAATAAAACCTGCTCAAGCTCCTATGTACCGAATATTTAAACCCCGGTACCTATAGTTCACTTTTGATCGAAAATTTCGGTCAATATGTGATATCTTCTTCTTCTTTACTGGCGTAGACACCGCTTACGCGATTATAGCCGAGTCAACAACAGCGCGCCAGTCGTTTCTTCTCTTCGCTACGTGGCGCCAATTGGATATTCCAAGCGAAGCCAGGTCCTTCTCCACTTGGTCCTTCCAACGGAGTGGAGGTCTTCCTCTTCCTCTGCTTCCCGCGGCGGGTACTGCGTCGAATACTTTCAGAGCTGGAGTGTTTTCACCCATCCGGACAACATGACCTAGCCAGCGTAGCCGCTGTCTTTTAATTCGCTGAACTATGTCAATGTCGTCGTATATCTTGTACAGCTCATCGTTCCATCGAATGCGATATTCGCCGTGGCCAATGCGCAAAGGACCATAAATCTTTCGCAGAACCTTTCTCTCGAAAACTCGCAAAGTCGACTCATCCGTTGAATCGTTGACATCGTCCAAGCCTCTGCACCATATAGCAGGACGGGAATTATGAGTGACTTATAGAGTTTGGTTTTTGTTTGTCGAGAGAGGACTTTGCTTCTCAATTGCCGACTTAGTCCAATGTAGCACCTGTTGGCAAGAGTTATCCTGCGTTGGATTTCTAGGCTGACATTATTGGTGGTGTTTACGCTGGTTCCAAGATAGACGAAATTATCTACAACTTCAAAGTTATGACTGTCAACAGTGACGTGAGTGCCAAGTCGCGAGTGCGACGACTGTTTGTTTGATGACAGGAGATATTTCGTCTTGCCCTCGTTCACTGCCAGACCCATTTCTTTTGCTTCCTTGTCCAGTCTGGAGAAAGCAGAACTAACGGCGCGGGTGTTGAGGCCGATGATATCAATATCATCGGCATACGCCAGCAGTTGTACACTCTTATAGAAGATGGTACCTTCTCTGTTGAGTTCTGCAGCTCGAACTATTTTCTCCAGAAGCAGGTTGAAAAAGTCGCACGATAGGGAATCGCCTTGTCTGAAACCTCGTTTGGTATCGAACGGCTCGGAGAGGTCCTTCCCGATTCTGACGGAGCTTTTCGTGTTGGTCAACGTCAGCTTACACAGCCGTATTAGTTTTGCGGGGATACCAAATTCAGACATCGCGGCATAAAGGCAGCTCCTTTTCGTGCTGTCGAAAGCAGCTTTAAAATCGACGAAGAGGTGGTGTGTGTCGATTCTCCTTTCACGGGTCTTTTCCAAGATTTGGCGCATCGTGAATATCTGGTCGGTTGTTGATTTACCAGGTCTAAAGCCACACTGATAAGGTCCAATCAGTTTGTTGACGGTGGGCTTTAATCTTTCACACAATACGCTCGACAGAACCTTATATGCGATGTTGAGGAGGCTAATCCCACGGTAGTTGGCGCAGATTGTGGGGTCTCCTTTTTTATGGATTGGACATAGCACACTTAAATTCCAATCGTTGGGCATACTTTCGTCCGACCATATTTTACAAAGAAGCTGATGCATGCACCTTATCAGCTCTTCGCCGCCGTGTTTGCATAGCTCGGCCGGCAATTCATCGGCCCCTGCCGCTTTGTTGTTTTTCAGACGGGCAATTGCTATTCGAACTTCTTCATGGTCGGGCAATGGAACGTCTGCTCTATCGTCATCGATTGGGGTATCGGGTTCGCTTTCTCCTGGTGCTGTGCGTGCACTGCCATTCAGCAGGCTGGAGAAGTGTTCCCTCCATAATTTAAGTATGCTCTGGGCATCGGTGGCTAGATCACCTTGGGGGGTTCTACAAGAGTAAGCTCCGGTCTTGAAACCTTCTGCAAGCCGCCGCATCTTTTCGTAGAATTTTCGAGCATTACCCCTGTCGGCCAGCTCATCAAGCTCTTCGTACTCACGCATTTCGGCCTCTTTCTTTTTCTGTCTACAAATGCGTCTCGCTTCCCTCTTCAACTCTCGGTATCTATCCCATCCCGCACGTGTTGTGGTCGATCGTAACGTTGCGAGGTAGGCAGCCTGTTTTCTCTCCGCTGCAACACGGCACTCCTCGTCGTACCAGCTGTTCTTTTGCGCTTTCCGAAAACCAATGGTTTCGGTTGCAGCTGTACGTAAGGAGTTTGAAATGCCGTCCCACAGTTCCCTTATACCGAGTTGTTGACGAGTGCTCTCAGAGAGCAGGAGTGCAAGCCGAGTAGAAAAACGTTCGGCTGTCTGTTGTGATTGCAGCTTCTCGACGTCGAACCTTCCTTGTGTTTGTTGGCGTGCGTTTTTTGCTGCACAGAGGCGGGTGCGAATCTTGGCTGCAACAATATAGTGGTCCGAGTCGATGTTAGGACCTCGGAGCGCACGCACATCTAAAACACTGGAGACGTGTCTTCCGTCTATCACAACATGATCGATCTGGTTGGTGGTTTTTCGATCCGGAGACAGCCAGGTAGCTTGATGTATCTTCTTATGCTGGAATCTAGTACTACAGATAACCATATTTCGGGCCCCGGCGAAGTCGATCAGCCTCAACCCATTTGGGGATGTTTCCTCGTGGAGGCTGAATTTACCGACCGTAGTGCCAAAGATACCTTCTTTGCCCACCCTGGCATTGAAGTCGCCAAGCACGATTTTGACATCGTGGCGGGGGCATCTCTCATAAGTGCGCTCCAAGCACTCATAAAAGGCATCTTTGGTCACATCGTCCTTCTCTTCCGTCGGGGCGTGGGCGCAAATCAGCGATATGTTGAAGAACCTCGCTTTGATGCGGATTGTGGCTAGACGTTCATTCTCCGGAGTGAATGAAAGTACTCGGCGACGGAGTCTCTCTCCCACCACGAATCCAACACCAAACTTGCGCTCCTTTATATGGCCACTGTAGTAAATGTCACAAGGACCTACTCGTCTCTGTCCTTGTCCCGTCCATCGCATTTCTTGGACGGCGGTGATGTCAGCCTTTATCTTTACGAGGACATCTACCAGCTGGGCAGCGGCACCTTCCCAATTAAGGGACCGGACATTCCAGGTGCACGCCCTCAAATCATAGTCCTTATTTCGTTTGCCATGGTCGTCATCAAAAGGGGGGTCTCTCATCCGAGGCTGTTTAAACTTCTGCATTGGGGGTGTTTTTTTACGTGGCGGGTCCCAAACCCAGCGCACAACCCTATGCAGGGGGTGTTTCGCCTTCTCACTTTAGCTCGCCTTCAAACGGATGTTCTTAGGCTACCCAGAGGATACTTGGTCAAAGACCGGAAGTCGTGAGCTGCTTGAGTCATATGTAAAAGAATCGTTTCTGGCCACTCCCAAGTGAATGGCGATCAGAGAACTTTCCTCACTCGCGTGAACTTCTACACATGACCCCATATATAATATATGTGATATATATAATATATTAAAGGATAATCCTTCTCTTATATATGTATGTCTTCTGTATATCAAAAATTAGTTGAATCCGAGTACCCATATACCTAATATAAAAATTTTCGAGCATCGGGTTGACTTTGTACCGCATATATCGGCCAACATGTGAGTTATCTCAATGAAAATAAGAGAGCGTGTTTGTGCCAAAATAAAATTATAAATTTAAGCGAAAACTTGGCCTAGCCCCTATATAACTAATATCAGGATTTTCGAGCATCCGGCTGGCTTTACGCCTTCGTAAAAGAGCAAAAAATATTGGTCGACATACTCAAAATCATAAAATCAAATTTCATCCGTGAAGTGTGGCAATAGATGCATCTTTTTAGTTAACACAGCTGTACATTTTACTTCACTCATAGAGTATACGCCTACTTAGACACACAGTATATACTCATACGCTACCGATTGGTCGAATTTTGATAAGTGTACATGTAATGACGTTAGACATTAAAATAACTTCTTACAACTTATTAAAAAATTTTTGAAATTTTCGAATTGACGACGTGTGTACAGTACAACGTCTGTCGGATCTGCTAGTGTATATATTATGTATATATATAATTTCTTAGATTCTAATATCTGGATGACGTTTTACAATTTAAGGTATTTTCCTGGCTTTGATTCTTGCAAGTTGAAAGAGTATAAAAGGTTCGGTTGCACCCGAACTTAGCTTTTCCTTTTTTTTTTTGTTCTGTTCCAGTCCAGTAGGCAGTGTTGACGGGTTTGGACCAAAGACAGAAAGAAGTTAAGTGAGTCGGGCTTGTGGGGCATGCAAAAAAAGTGATTGATATAGTGCCGGGACTCTTTGGATGTAAGGCATAAGTTCAGTATGTCGGGGTCTATTCTGGATAGGTAGGAGTTTAATCTGCTACATTATCCAGAACGAAACTGCTTTACGGTCACTCTTGTTTCACGCCCAACTCGAGTTCTTGTTTTGCGACTGGTGGTGTTTGGACTCCAAAAATGCCATTCACAGAGAAAGAGTCAGTGATGGTGTTAATAGCTTCACTGTGAATGGCGTTCAATGCCCCTCGAAAATTAGTCGCGTCCGAACCTTGAACGGTGTACGGTTGTATATCGACAATGTATAGGAGGAATGTTTGCTTGATATTCATAGGAGGCGGTTCTTCTTCAAGCAGGTAGCTGCAGGGATGGTTTCTACGAAAACACGCGAGCAGAAACTGAGAGGAGTGCTCTACAGGTACTATGCGGGCCACACTGTGTAAATGCTCGATGGGAGACATCCCTTAATTGTCCAGAGTGAGGTAGTTTGGCAGGTTTGTATCTTCCCCATTTGGGTCGTACTGCTTCCAGGCGACAAAATTGGTGCGACGTAGGTTATAACTAGCCGGCCGATTCTCTTGTATGTTACCAGAAATGTCCCTTTGTTTTTGTCCCAAGTGCTGCAGGCTACCGATTTGAGGATCTTGCTGCACCTCTGCACTTTAGTGACAATCGCGGTTGTATGCGGAGTGAAGGAGTGCATTCTGTCGAATGTTGCACCAAAACTTTTAGGGTTATTTACCGAGTGAATTCTGACTCCATCGACAGAAATGTTGAGTTCCAGTCTGTACTCCTTCGGCCAGATCGTGAATAGGGTAAGCATGGATTTAGCAAGGCAGTGTTTTAGGTCCCTAGCAGTGAAGAAGCGAGAAAGTTCTGGGAGATGGGCGTTCCCTTTTGAACACATGACATCAATTCTATTGCCTATTGGTTTTAGAGACTGCTTCTGGTGGTTGAGGGAGTTTCGAAATATATTGATTAAACAGTACCGAGGAAAGCAATGGTTTAATGTGTCGAAGGCCTTCGATAGGTCCGATGCTACTAGGACAGTTCTCTCACAGGGCGGTTTCTGGTTGAGGTTACGACCGAATTGGGCGGTTATGACGCTAAGTGCTGTGGTGTTGATGTACTCTTTACCTCTTTACGGAATCCGTGCTGGTGTTCGACTTAGCTAAGGTGGTGTGTGAAGGTCGGGAATAGCAAGGCCTCAAGGGTTTTCAATACTGGAGAAAGGCTTCAGGGGAAAGGTTTCAGTAATGGTACCACCCTTCCGCTTTTACACACATCGGGTATGTAAAGTGTGGTCTGTAACAAAAAGGAGACCTTGGTGAGGTAGTTAACTTCCGCCGAGCAAAGGTGTTTTAACATCAGCATATTTATATCGTCTGGGGTGGTGAATTTCGATGCCTTTGATTTGTTGATGACACTCAGAACCTGTGTGGAATAAATTGTCAGCTAAAGTAGCTGTCGCACATCTTCGGGTCTGAAAAAGCATGACCGTCGAATGTCATCTCTCCTCAGATTAGACGGATTTGACAGTATTCCAAGTTGAAATCCCTATATCTGGGATTACAGAGATCGACCTGGCGTAAGGAGTCGCGCAAGTTTGCTAAGACCGCTGCTTTAGCTGAGAAGGTCGTAGTTCCTGAATTCGACCAGCGGGAATGAAGTGAGCAGCAGCAGCGATCATCTCGCAGAATTTACGTTCGCCAACGAATACGTCCGTTGGAATGGTAGTGAGTTGAAGGTATTCTCGGTGAATTCCGAGACAAAAGTCACCGTCATTTGGTATTAACAATGTTTGAAGAGTGGCCAAGCCCACAAAATATTAAAAATACAAAAGTTCATATGCTCAACTGAATCTGCAATTTATTTAATTTTTTATATATGTATACGACATTTTTTTAACTTTACTTATTGTACAAAAATATAAATTTAAAAATTATAATTCATATTTCCTATGGACAAAAGTCACCGTCACATTATATAAAATTTCATTATAGGTGAAGAAAATATATTTTAGTATGTTGTATGTTTACCGTTATTTTTAATAACTTCTTGTAAACGTTTCTGCATTGAATGAACTAATTTTTTCGTAACATCTGAATTAATTTTCATCCATTCTTCAAGAAGTATTTGCTTTAGCCGAATAAATTTTCCATCGGATTGAGATCGGGGGATTGAGGTGGAGTTTTCATAGTGTGAGGAGTGTTGTACAATACCCATAAGCGAACAATTTCTGCTGTATGCTTGGAGTCCTTGTCATGCTGAAAGTGGTAGTCGTTCTCTATTCCAAGTTTTTGAGCACTTCTTCTTAATTTTCTTTTGTCCATTATTTCATCAATAAACACGAGCTCTTCAACCCCAGATGCTGACATACACCCCCACAACAAAACTCCACCACCCCCGTGTTTTACTGTTGGGTGAATATTTTTTTCTGACAATGCTTCGCCCTTTCTCCGCCATGTAAAAACTCGCCCATCTGACTTGTATAGACAAAATTTGCTTTCATCAGAGAATATTTCTTTCTCCCAAAAGTCCGTCGTCTGCTTTACGTGCTCTTTTGCGAATAAAAGTCGCCTTCTTTGGTTCATCTTACTTATCATTGGTTTTTGCGACAAACTCGGGCATTGTACCCAACACTATTTAGCGCTCTAGTAACAGTCCGAGGATGAACAACCGTACCAACGTCTTCCTTCAGAGTTGCAGCTATCTTCGATTATGGAGTTTTGGGATTTGTTTTTTATTATCCTCACTATCTCCCGTTTATCCCGCTCTGATAACGCAAGCGGTCTTCCACTTCTCGGTTGATACTCATAATCTGGGTAATTTTTGAAGCGATTTATAATACCAGTACACATATTTCCCGAATAGTCTTTTGCTGTTTATAGGTAGGTAGGTAGGAGTGCAGCCCTATCGGGCTCAATTAGCACTGATGTGCCATTTTGATGCACTATTCGTAGAACCTCCTGTATCTGCTGTTACGTTCCACCCTCTCTCTCAAACCATTTTGAGGTTTCGATGAAACTACTTATGTCCGATATGCTTTTGGTGGAAATCCATTCAAGATTTGGTGCTTGGTGGATTCCGAGTGTTTTGTGTCGTATCTGTGCCAGAGCCGGGCATTCGCAGAGAAAGTGGAGGATTGTTTCCTTGCTCCCTGCTACTCCGCAGCTTCGGCAGATGTCGTTGTAGGGCATACCCATTTTGGACGCATGTACCCCAAATGGCCAGTGCCCTGTTGTGGTAGCTGTTATTCTGTAAATACTTTTTCTTGACCTATTTAATAGGTCGTTGGTTCTTTTCCTGTCGTATGTTAGCCATAATTGTTTAGTTATGACGCATTTTGTACTGTTTTTCCACCTGTTGTTTGCAATTTGTTGAAATTGTTTATTGATCTCTCCTTTGATCGATCCCAGCGGGCTCGGTATGAGCTCCGCCTCGGATTCATTGAGGGAAGCTCCTGCCTTTGCCAACTCATCTGCTTTTTCGTTACCGAAAATGTTCCTGTGGCCGGGAACCCAGATCAAGTTTAGTTGGAGCTTGTCTTTTATTGTGCTTAGTGCTCTCTTGCAGTTGTGAACTATACTGGAATTTGTCATGGGTGAAGACAATGCCAGGAGGGCCGCCTGGCTATCCGTAAATATAGTTGCTTTATGTATATTCCCGTGATTTTCTAATAGAACTTCGCAGGCTTTTTCTATGCCTAGTACTTCTGCTTGGAAGATGCTAGCCGAGTTCGGTAGACGTATAGAGAGAGATATGCCCAGATCAGCGGAGAATACCCCCGTGCCCACTCCGCAGTCCATTTTGGACCCGTCGGTATAGACTGAGGTGGTACCCTCCTCTGCAACTGAGTCTCTTCTCCATTCTCGTCTAGATGGTATCCTCACCTGGAAGTGTCTATTGAAATCCAGCTTTGGGAGAATGTAGTCTGATTTATTAATAGTGAGCTTATTCAGGATTACACTATGTCCGTAGTTCTGCTGATTCCAACCTCCCAATTCTTTTATTCTTATCGCCGCAGTAGCTGCTGTTTTTGAATAAAAATGTCCATTGGTAGTTGATGCAGGATCACATTGAGCGCATCAGTCGGACATGACCTGATTGCGCCCGTAACACCCGCACATGCTGCTCTTTGTATTCCATTTAATTTTCTAATGTTGTACTGTTTATTTAGCGCTGGCCACCATACCAGAGCTCCATATGTGAGTATGGGTCTTATGACCGCCGTGTACATTCACATGATTATGCTTGGTTTGAGGCCCCAATTCCTGTTGACTATTTTCTTACAAGCATAGTAGGCCATGTATGCTTTGTTTATTCTTTTTTCTATATTTATTTTCCAGGACAGTTTGGCGTCAATCTCCACCCCCAAATACTTAGCTGTTGGGGATAGAGTGAGAGTTGTGCCGTTTAGTACCGGAAGTTGAAACTGAGGTATTTTGGTTCTGCTAGTGAATAGCATCAGTTCTGTTTTATTCGGGTTAACTCCTAGACCATTGCTTTTAGCCCATAGGTTTAACCTACGAAGTGCTCTTTCCATAATCTCGCTGACTGTTGAAGGAAACATTCCTGATACCAACAACACTATATCGTCTGCATATGCTACTGCTTTCACTCCTCCACCGTTTAGTTGGAGGAGTATTTCGTTCAGCGCTACAACCCATAGAAGCGGAGAGAGGACCCCCCTTGAGGCGTCCCTCTACTCACATAACTTGTTTGTGTTGCAGCGCCGTTTGAAGCTATAATCTTCCTATTCTCAAGCATCGATAGTATCCATCTGCACACAGTGTCATCTATGCCCCCATGCGCCAGAGAATTAATTATCGAATTTACTTTTATGTTATTGAAGGCGCCCTCTATGTCTAGAAAGGCAGCCATGGTGTATTGTTTGTGGTGTAGTGATTTTTCAATCATACTTATCACCTCGTGAAGGGCGGTTTCGGTTGATCGGCCCTTTATGTACGCATGTTGGGACTTCGATAACTTCTCCGCCATTATTGTTCTTACGTGTATATCTATTAGCCTTTCTAGTACCTTCAGCATAAATGAGGTAAGGCTAATAGGTCTAAAATCTTTGGCATTCTCGTGTGTTCTTCTGCCTGGTTTCGGAAGGAACACAACTTTGCTCCTTTTCCAACTTCTTGGGATGGAAGATAGTTGAATGCTTGCTTTGAATATATTTTCAAGCCTCAGAACCATGGGTTCTACCAGTTTCTGCAGCATTATGGGCATAATCCCGTCAGGACCTGCCGCTTTAAATGGTGCAAAACTATTTATGGCATATTTGATTTTCCTTTTGTCTATTATTTGGCTTCGATAGTCAGCTGCGTTCACCGGTGGTTCCGGTTGAACCCTCGTTGAAGGTGCTTGCTGACTCCCGGGGAAGTGTGTTGTGATTAGTACCTCCAGAGACTCTTTTGCCGAGGAGGTCCAATCACTACCCTCCGCCCTAATGTAGGCAGTATTAATATGGTCTTTGGATAGCATTTTACTCAGCCTAGCGGCTTCTCTGCAACTTTCAATCGATGTGCAGAAAGTTCGCCATGAGTCATTTTTAGCTTTCCTGACTGCTTTTTTGTATACCTTCATAAGGTCTTTATATGGCTGCCAGATTTTTGTTCTAAAACTTTCATTGAAAGCTTTCCTTAGTTGCGTTCTCAAATTCTTGAGTTCACTGTTCCACCAAGGAAGAGACTTTCTCTTTTTCAAAACTGTTAGCGGAGTAGATTTATTAAAAGTTGTGATTAGGATTTTTTCCAACTTCTCAACTTCTGAATCTAGTTCCTCCGGATTTCTGATTCTCTTATTGCCTCCCTTTTCGAGGCATTTTGTTGCTATACTGGTAAATTTTCCCCATGCCGTTCTTCTAGGGTTCCGGTATGTGAGAGGCGCACTGTACTTCTCGCGGATGCTGAAGAGTATCCAGGAGTGATCCGACATGGAAGGCTCGTCGGATACCCTCCAGTTATCCACAACGAGACTGTCTGTGTCTGTTGATAGCGTGAGGTCAAGAACTTCCTCCCACCCCGGGAACCTATCTGAGCTTGGGAAAATAAAAGTTGGCTTATCGCCCTTGTTGCAAATACTTAGATTACTATTCAAAATATACTGCAAGAGTGACTCACCTCTGGTGTTTATGCTGGAGCTACCCCATATGGTGTGCCTTGTTCTCCTTGTTCTCCTCTACTAGCCTGGTGAGCGGGGCCGGTGGTACGTCTTCGTCATGGGCCAAGTAGGCCGAGACCAAGAAGAAGGGCTTTTCCTTCTGTTCCACCTTCACCACTGTGATATCTGCTGTGCTGTAATTAGGACAAAGAAATGCATTTATACTTTTATTAATAAGAATGCATGCCCTAGGTTTACCTCTGTTCCGCGTGTAAAACAGGTTATAATTGCTGCTGTTTAGCCCTTTTATGGAATCTTCATTGACCCAGGGCTCCTGTATTAGGCTGATGTCGATGCCCCCCTCGTTCATGAGGGTTTTCAGATTTGCTGTAGCACTCTTCGAGTGCTGCAGGTTAATCTGTACACACCTTATGCTGTTATTATTGGGCATCCCGGGGTTCTTCAATGCCCACATTCCTTCCTGTTTATAAGCATTCAATATAATTTTCCGCTCCTCAACGGTCCTTTCATTTTTTTTGACTCATTTCTTATTTATTCGTAACGTTTTAAAGCTTTCTCACAAAAATAACGGTACTTTATTGTGACAGATCATTTTCAAAGTTACCATATTGCATGAAATTGATTGTTGTAGAAGCTAGAGTGCCCAAATTATTTTTATTTGTTTTCTATTTTTACTAAAATATAACGACGGGCGCATTGACGGTGACTTTTGTCCATAAGAAATATATACTTTAAGGTAAGTGTAGTTGTTTTTGTAAATAAGGCAAAACATAAAACCATTTATTTTGGCACCAAATACATTCAATTGAACTGTAACTTATAAAAAAATACTTAAATTTGTGGTGTACATATTTTCTGGTTTTATTTGCCTTTTAAACATTGTAATGGTCATATGACTGTGACTTTTGTCCATCAGTGTATTTATGTATATATGAATTCTTGCAAATAATGCATTACAAAATAACTGATATAAAATTTGTATTTAAAAAAATTTAGTAAAAAATTGTAATACCTCAATATAGTTTCTAACAATTCTTACCGCTAATGGAGAGAATTGAGAAGTCTTATATCGAGGGAGAATTTATTCATTCTGATTTTATTCCGTATTTTCCTTGCTGCTATACAAATTTTAAAACTATCTGAAATAACTAAATATATGTGTATGTGTGCATGTTTATATGTATTGCAGCGTAATGTTTATTGCTGCTTGACATGGGGTTGTTTTCAAGTGTTCTATTTAATACGTGTGTGTGTATGTGTGTGTTTAACGTTATCTCTTCTGTAAATTTATGACTTGTGTCCCATGCATTTTTATTATTATTAGATGCTCATTGCATTTAAATGAATGTGTATATATGTTTTTATGTATGTATATTAATATATAAATATATATTTATATTTAGTAGAGTTTCGGCTTTGCTGATAAGTAAGCATGTTCAATGATATTTGAAAATATTGCCGGGGGAAAAAATGATTATTGAAAATTAGTGGACTGTATATGGATATGTATGTATGTATATCATACTTAAACTTAACTTTCTTATATTAAGTCCTCCTTTTGTGTTTGCAATATCGATGCTTCCATTCCTTGACTTTTGTGCCGTGTGTATGTACATAAATATCTACATACATATGTATGTAGGTATATGAAGGTTAGTACCAGGATTTCTCTTGAGTATTCACTTATGTATGTCCGCATATACATACCTACATACATACATACATATGTACATGCATAAGAACTCAAGATGTGTTAACATTTAAAATGCGAGGCGAAATATGTTTGCTCATCAAATTTTGTTTACACCAAATACTTAGGTCATAACAAATCGTTTATGAAACATGACACTCACTCTCTTTGTTTGTGGAGGCATACCACACATATGTATGTATCTAACTTAGAGGGTGAATACGCAACAGTATGCAGTATGCTCTTATGAACAAAATTTTCATATTTATTTTACAATTACTTTGGACAATTAGTAATAAAGTTGTCAATGCTCTTTAATAATGTAAACAAAAATATTTAATTGCCTCCGTACTTCCATCAATATTTTCGTCAATTTACATAATTGAATTTTATGTGTTTTTTGTTCCTTTAACTTTATCTTAAGAATCATTCTTATTGTCACTGTTTGTTGTTGTGGAGATAATGTACGCTTGACAATATTGTCCACACATGTCCAAATAATTCCTTTGGAAGGCATTAGGTACATAAATAAATACATACATATGTATGTATGTACATACATATAAGCACAACCACTTTGTTATTACACTCAGTATTGTGTTTAGTGTTCAATGGTTACGTCGTCAATCGGACATCTCCGGAATATAATTTGTTTTTGTTACCATGTACTTATATGTATGTATATTTA
Source organism: Bactrocera zonata (assembly GCA_037783105.1). Classification (NCBI taxonomy): domain Eukaryota; kingdom Metazoa; phylum Arthropoda; class Insecta; order Diptera; family Tephritidae; genus Bactrocera; species Bactrocera zonata. The sequence goes on from JBAWJQ010002358.1 coordinate 2,201,884, forward strand.
TGCAGCGCATAATTTATAAAACGCGTTAATATTTTAATATCACTTTCTGCATACATACATATACTTATCTTGATTCGCATAAAGCCAGTACATCCGGAAATATGAGTATTGAAAAACGTAAACAAATTTTTAACTGACATCAACAAAAGAACATGTTTGAACATGCACCGCCGGGAATTGCAGTGGTAGCTAAAACAACAAACAACATTTAATTTCAAAACCAAAAACAAACTTTATGTACAATTTTTATATAAAGTGAGCTGTTCTACAAAATAAATATCAGTATCAAGCTGGAACTCTCAATGGAATAATTCTTTAATATGTGAAAAAATTATAATTATTGATATATGTATGTATGTATAAGCAAAACAGTTAAATAACTAAAAGTGGCTACTGCAACTCCAAATTTTATCTCAACTTTGTACATGTGTAAACAAATTGCTTAAAAAAGTGATAGTGCAATGTTAAAACATCGTCACGAGCTCATTTAAATTATGTATTTGGAAAATAAAGAAATAAAAAGAAAAAATGTGGGGAAATACGAAGTAAATCAATGAACATGAAATTATGAAATCAGTTAAAAAGTTATAAAGTAAAAAAAAAAAACATTCTATACTTAATATTATAAAGAGGTAAATTTTGTTTGTTTGAATTGAATAGGCTCCGAAACATTTGACGGATTTTAAAAATTCTTTCACTTTTGTGAAGCTACGCCACCTCATCCTTACTAAAAATAATGTAACTCAAAGTGTACAAAAACTACTTAAAAAATACCTTTCATCGCGTGCGCTGCAAATACTATTGATTATAGAATAAAAAATATGCTAAAATTTTGCAGAACATATAATTATCTACAAAAAATTCGCAACAGCATATGTCCAAATGTTAAAGCTACGTCAAAATAAAAAATATTTTATTTAAAAAAATTAATAAAAGCCCGTCTCTGTAAAATCTCTTTATTTGTATATTGATATTAATCCTTATGAAAATAAATTACTTCATATTCAAGGCTGATTCAATTCATATGAATTATTTGATTCGGACATTCCATTCGAAAGATATTACGAATTTAAAAATGTAAATACAGTAAAATTCCCCATTGTGGACAGTACTCATAGCCGGACATCTATAACTGGACAAATTTCATGAACACAATGTTTTCATTATTATTTTTATAAAAACTTAATTCCTATAACCAGTCATGAACACTATTTTGGTAATATTGCGTTCAAATTATCTCTGATAAACGGACAAGATTTCTTAAAATTTGTCACGTAAATTGTGTGCAATTTATGGTTCCCTCTTTTTAAACTCTTATTAATTTTTTGGTGTTTTAAGACAGTTTTTTAAGATAATTTTTTATAACATTTGCTAATGATGCCACTGCTGAAAAATATTAGATTGGAAAATGTAACTATTTAAAATAAGTAATAAGCAGAAAAATAAAACCATTCATAAAAAACATCGCATATTCAAGAGAAATGTTTCAATACATATTTATGTATATATATTTAATTGCTATAATTTAAAATATAAATTACATATACATATATTGGATATATATTCTGAACACAAACTTCTTTATTATAGAAATTTTCGCTAAATTATGCAAAATACTAAATTAAACACTTTGAAAATGCATATGTAAATGTTAAAATGCAAAATCATTAACTAATTTACATAAAAATTTATGTTCGCACAGTTTAATGAAATTTCATTTCACACTGATTTTGTCAGTTAATTATAGCGGTTTATTTCTGGCATCCCGCCTTTTCTGATATCAGCTGTTCGAAATTCTCTAATCTCCATCGCTGTCAAATAATCAGGGTACGCGTTTGAGAGAAAAATGAGAGCCAATACGAGAGTTTCGTAGCATCCATGCCATAGCCGGACAAAAACACTGCAACAGTGGGTGTTGGGTTATGAAGAATTTCACTGTATTAGAAAAGAGTTGCGTGGTCGCTGCTATCCGCTCGGCTAGGCTGAAAAATTACATGCGATGTAGGCGTCAATGTAAAGAATAAATTGCAATGCCTATCAGAGAATCGAATATCGGCTTTCGCAGCGGCTTGCTGAACAAAATTAGAGAACCTCTCAAGTACCCAACCGTCAGTCGAATACAGAGTATTCGCAGCGGATCGAAGAGTAAAATATTAGCAATATGCAAGTACATAAATAAACGGGATCTGAGCGTTGCACGAGTTAAGGAACGTATTCCTTATAATAGTAACAAACATCAAAACAACCTTTTGTTTCAGTAAACAGAATGCAAACAACCTTGAGTTGGAACAATTGAAATGCACTATCACTACACCAAACAAGTATCAAAACAACATTGAGTTTGAATACCACAACAACCTTATCTTAAAACAAAACAAATGTATCTAAGCAAACAATATACATATATGTAAACAAACCTAAACAAATAATATAATCTGTATCTAAACAAATTATCAACTAGTAATGAGTAAACATATTAGTATAAATACAAGTAAGAACCATGTAATAAGTTAGTCTTAAAAGTATAAATAAAGAGTACACATTTCGGTGCAGCTCAAAATATATTATTTTGACTCATTTTTACTTCTGGTAAAAATTAACTCGCGTCGCAATTCCGTGTCAGAGATTTTAGTATCAAGAGTTCGCAGCTTGTAAATTAATAATTATCTTAACTATAATAAAAATCTTATACCTATACATATGTAAATATATATATATTTTTTTTATTTTAGAATAAGATGGAGAAAGCGGTCGACGAAAAATTAGACAGTCTGACAAAGTATGTGCCATTCATAAATTATTTGCTGGAATTAGATAATGAGAAATACAAAAAATTCAAAGATATACAACATTGGATTATATCTAGAAAGAGGTAAGTAAAAATAGTATGTTATTCTTTTCCTTTATATAAAGTTAAATTCAATTTTTAATAGGTACCCGATGAATGTGCTACAAAAGATTGAGCAGTCGATTATAACGCAGTACAGAAATTTGTTTTTTGATGATGGGGTAAGTTTTAAGTACAAAATTAAAAAAAAATCATTCGAATTAAGGTTTGATCTAGTTGCAATAGTAATTTTGATGTTTGAATTAATGCAAAACCATAGAACCAAACCATAACCAACCATAGAATAAAACCAAAGGTTTTATAAATGTCCAGTATTTAGCTTAAAAAGTGAGTCAATTCAATTCGAGCGAGTTAAAGAACATGTTGCTTTTCGCATTCACATCTAAAAACAAGAAAAAACGTTAACTTCGGTTGCACCGAAGCTAAATACCCTTCACAGGTGCATTTCTGTTAGTAACTATGTGTCCAGTTTGTATGGAAGCTATATGCTATAGTAACCCGTTCTGTACAAGTTTTTTAGAGATTATATTGTTGCCTTAAAAAATAATCTATACCAAATTTCGTGAAGATACATTGTCAAATGTGAAAGTTTTACATACAAGCCCTTGACTCCGATCGCTCAGTTTGTATGGCAGCTATATGTTATAGTTAACCGATCTGAACAATTTCTTCGGAGATTACATTGTTGCCTTAGAAAATAATATATACCAAATTTCGTGAATATATCTTGTCAAATATGAAAGTTGTCCATACAAGAACTTGATTCCGATCGTTCCGTTTGTATGGCAGCTATATGCTATAGTTAACCGATCTGAACAATTTCTTCGGAGATTACATTGTTGCCTTAGAAAATAATATATACCAAATTTCGTGAATATATCTTGTCAAATGTGAAAGTTGTCCATACAAGAACTTGATTCCGATCGTTCAGTTTATATGGCAGCTATATGTTATAGTTAACCGATCTGAACAATTTCTTCGGAGATTACATTGTTGCCTTAGAAAATAATATATACCAAATTTCGTGAATATATCTTGTCAAATATGAAAGTTGTCCATACAAGAACTTGATTCCGATCGTTCCGTTTGTATGGCAGCTATATGCTATAGTTAACCGATCTGAACAATTTCTTCGGAGATTACATTGTTGCCTTAGAAAATAATATATACCAAATTTCGTGAATATATCTTGTCAAATGAGAAAGTTTTCCATACAAGCCCTTGACTCCGATCGCTCAGTTTGTATGGTAGCTATATGCTATATTTAACCGATCTGAACAATTTCTTCGGAGATTATATTGTTGCTTCAGAAAATACTGCATACCAAATTTCGTGAAGAGATCTTGTTAAATACATAAGTTTTCCATACAAGAACTTGATTCCTATCGTTCAGTTTGTATGGCAGCTATATGTTATAGTGGTCCGAAATCGGCCGTTCCGACAAATGAGCAGCTTCTTGAAGAGAAAATGACGTTTGCAAAATTTCAAAGCGATATCTTCAAAACTGAGGGGCTAGTTCGTATATATACAAACGGACAGAGAGACAGACATGGCTAAATCGACTCAGCTCAACATACTTATCATTTATATATATACTTTATAGGGTCTCTGACGCTTCCTTCTGGGTGTTACAAAATTCGTGACAAACTTAATACAATTTGATAACGTAAAATGTCTAAGAAATGCCATCGTTGAAAAATGGGGAACAATTGATCAAACCGTTATCCATTCTTTAATTAATTCTATGCCCAGACGACTGGAAGAAGTTATTGCTAAAAAGGTGGTCATACATCTTTTTAAACATTTTACTTTTCTATTAAAACTTAAAAATGTAATGCATAATCAAAGTGGCTTTGTAATTATTTCGTTCGGCTTATTTAAATTATGTTTGAGAAAACTTGCATAATTTATTATTATTTTTTTTTTTCTTAAAACTAACCATAACATTAAATGAGTTATAATAATAGCAAAATTATAGGTTTTTCTTTCATTATTGATCTTAACGCAAGTGGCTTTATAAATATTTCGCTGGGTGTATACCCTGTTCAGGGTATAAAAATATTCAAATATCCGATAAATTCAAACACTGCTAATTACACTATAAAAATATTATACGTCAAGTCAGTACAAAAATTCACAAGCATAACGCGCTGTTCCAATCTCTAGAGAATAGATGCTTCTTTAAAGCGTATGTCCATACTTGCAGTAATCTAAATACATACATCCATATAATTGGCCCTATATTAATACATTTCACTCAATCCACAAACATTAATGGTCTTACATGTCACAGCCATAAACAACAAATCACAGATTTCATTCGCAAGCCTATATTAGTACATTTTGCAAGACTCTCGAAATATGCAAAAAATTAAGATTTTTTTTAATTTGAAAAGAAATTAATTTCCCTCTCTAATTTGTATAAATTAGAGGAAATCTCGATATTAAAAAAAAATATATAATATTCTTGCTAGAAATAAATTTATAATTTATTTTTTTTGGATGATTTCAATACACATTAATGGGAGAGAGAGAGAGTTCGAACTATTTAAGGCTGTGTGCCAAACTGTAACATTTTCCCTGTGTTGAGTGTTTCTATGGTATAAACAAATTTTACATTTTCCTGTGCCAAATGGAAAGTAAAATTTTGACAATTGAAGTTCAAAACAAACCCAATTGCGTCTTTTGAATGCTGGCCTTGTTATTTTATTTATTGAATGTATGTATTGGTAAAATAAATTGAAAAAATAATGTTCTTGCTAAAACAATAGAATATAGGCTACTACGACGCTACTTCGCTACACATACATATGTATGTATGTGCATACATATATCCTCATATATACATAAATAAATATATAACGATCTTTTATCAAATTCAAAAATATAATTTTTACTTAATTCTTTCATCTTAATTTTAGTTTGCAATATTTCGGCTAAATAATATAAACTCAAAAGGTGTAAGCACTTTCATTATTTAGAGTATCATTTATGCATTGAATGAAATAAATTATAACTTAAACATATGAATAATTATGTATTTAAAACATACTTATTATGTATGTAGTGGTTTCCAACCAAACCAGTTTCCAAGGCTAAAACTCTGACATTCGGATTCACCACAAAAACGTCAAAATTTCATTTTTATTTGGCAGAATTTTCCTTTGTTTGGCACACAACATAAGAAATAAAACTATGAATTACTAATTATTACATGACTGAGACAAAAAATGGTTTAATGGTTTTGTAATATCTTCCATGCTCTCAAATATTTAATTATATTTTATTTTAAATTATATGTAACACCTTTCTATAATTCTACTTCACAGAAAGTGCCCAAACATATTATGGATATTTTTAATACACATGCGCACGTTAAATGTTTTAGTGTAAATTTGTGCTCCGATGACGAAGATAACGCTGAAAATTCATCTGATATTGAAGAAGATGACGATGATGTAATTATCGTGTCCACATCACCAAACACACAAGATAACGTGCAGCCACCAACAAAAAACACAAATAAATTTTTCAAAAGCAATGATGAAAAGACATTCTCAACTACGCAATGTAGTAAAAACAAAAAAGATGAAGTGTCTTTCAAGCACGCTTTAGGACCTGAACAAAATCAATGTGTTAAAAGCAATAATGAAGAGACATCATCAGTTACGCAATGTAGTAAAACCAAGGAACAGGAAGTGTCTTTCAAGCACGCTTTAGGACCTGAACAAATTCAATGTGTTAAAAGCAATGATGAAGAGACATCATCAGCTACGCAATGTAGTAAAACCAAAGAACAGGAAGTATTTTCCAAGCCCGCTTTAGAACCTTACATAATTGACGAACCAATATGCTTAGATTCGGATGACGATGAAGTATTAATGAATACAGTTCCAAACGAAGGTGAATTATGTGTCAAGGAGGAGCAACTTTTTAAGCGGAGAGGAGATTTTATAGATAAAGTTGAAGAAAAAGAAGAAAGTACAGAACACAAAAGTGAAGCAATTGTTCAAACGAAAGCGAATTATTCAAATGAATTGAGTAATGTGTGGGGTAAACCAATTGAAATTGTGCACCAAATGCAGAAGACGGACTTAAATTTGGAGAACATGAATATGAATACAGATCAGTGGAAACATATCTGTGATGATTTAACAAAAGAAATTGGAATTGATGCCCAACAAATGTTAAAAAGTATAAATTTGACTTCATCACAAACAGAAAAAAATAAAAATAAGTCGCCAAATGAGGATTTTTATAGTTCACCAAATTGCACAAATAAGTCACCGTATGATGATTTTAATAGTTCACCCCAATATACAAATACGGGTGCACCTGTGACTCCTTATCCCGTAGTGAATGCCAACGTAATACCACCAAATGTATATAGCATGCAAACTCCTATATTGCCACCCCAGACACCGCTTAGATTAAATTTGAAGGATCCACGAATCGTTAGATTATTAGAAAAAAGTAATACTTTACAAATGATTTCAATGGGCATGCCTGTAAGAAACGTAACTACAACGACGGAATTACCGAAATTTGAGCCAAAAACATATGGTGATTATAAACGGCAAAAAGCGGAGAGAGCTAAAAAGGCTGAGGAATTGAGAAGAAGAGAAGAAGCGAATAAAGCTGAAGAATTGAAGAGAATAGAGGAAGCAAAGAGTGCTGAAGAGTTAAGAAAAATAGAGGAAGCGAAAAGATCGGAAGAATTAAGAAAAATAGAGGAAGCGAAAAGAGCAGAGGAATTAAACAGGTTAGAAGAAGCGAAGAAAGCTGAGGAACTGAAGAGAATAGAGGAAGCGAAAAGAGCAGAGGAATCAAAACGAATAGAAGAAGCGAAGAAAGCTGAAGAACTGAAGAGAATAGAGGAAGCGAAAAGAGCAGAGGAATTAAACAGAATAGAAGAAGCCAAAAGAGCAGAGGAATTGAAAAGAATGAATGAAATGAACATGGACACTGAAATGTCAAATGTAAATAATCAATTGGACTCCTTTGATGAACAACAAACTGATCTTAGAAGTATAATTTTGAATACTATTCTACCATATAGTGACAAAATACTACATGTCCTTAAGAAAGACAACGATTTGCAAGAACTAACCGATAAAATAGCAGCATTGGGCAATTCCAAAAAAGAATCAGATAAAAAAACTGGCACTAACACAACCGCAGTAAGTCATCAAATATCATCGTTTGCTGTTGCTGCTGTTAATACGAGCAACCAAAATACCGAAAGTGCAAATAACGTTCAAAATGATGTAGAAGAGCAGACAAAATGCGAGCCTTATCCTAAGTACACACAAAAGAGCAATAAGCGTCGGCAAGAAGAGAATAAATCAAAACCTGCTTACAAAAGAATACGAAGTATTTCGTCTTCTTCGTCAACAACATCGGAATCGTCGTCCATGTTACACAGTTACGCAGTTAATACGAGCAACCAAAATACCAAAAGTGCAAGTAACGTTCAAAATGATGTAGAAGAGCAGACAAAATGCGAGCCTTATCCTAAGTACACACAAAAGAGCAATAAGCGTCGGCAAAAAGAGAATAAATCAAAACCTGCTTATAGAAGAATACGAAGTATTTCGTCTTCTTCGTCAACAACATCGGAATCGTCGTCCATGACATCGGCTACAACATCGCCTTCAACCAGCTCTACAACAACTGTTAACAGTAAGACAGCAAGAGAAAATCAACCATTGGTTTGTGAGCCAATTATAAAATTAAGAAGACTTTCAGCAGAAACCATTTCAAAATACACGAAAACGCCGGTGAGTGGTTCCAAAACTATAAACATACGTTTAGTAGAAGACGTTAGAAGGACGATGAAAACTGTGCATCATTTGGTCAAGGAGAAACCGATCAAACTAAATGTTAAATATAAAAACACCGATATACATATGACCAATACTAATACAAAATTTTGTGTGTTGTGTAAATCAAAACCATCAGATTTAACGAATCACTACAAAAGGGTACACAAAATCGAATCTTATGTGGCACGTCTCAGCAGATCGGCCTTACAATATTTGGAAAATAACATTTCATTTGCACAAAAATTAGCAAAAACTACATCACAGAATGTGAAAAAGTATAAAATTAAATGCGCTTTGTGTCAGGATGAAATCATAGATAAATTTATAAATTTTTACAAGCATTTCTCTATACACACCGGCGAATATGCTTTTCAATGTGATGTTTGCAAGTTGGAAAAACCCTACGAATTTGACATACAATCGCATAAATGTCATTCGAAGTCCTGTCGCAATGCCGCTATTCGAACACTCTACCAATATCCTCCAAATGTGCTGGTCATATATTTATATTGTTGTAAAATATGCAATTTCGTACAATTAAATGAAGCAAATACATTTAAACATTTGCGTGATCACCACGATAAACGGCAAGATGATTCGAGTTACATAACTAAATATATACTGACCGCTATAAATGATGAGGAGACTTGCGAAAAATCCGCTGAATTAGATGCAAACTATGATTTACTAATGAAGGATGATGATGTTGAAGATATACAGGTGAAAAATGAGGCCATACTAGAAGATATAACTGAAAAAGATCAGATAGAGTCAAATCAATTGCCTGGTAAGCAGCAAGACTTCAAAGCCACGATTAGCAGCGGCTTTGGAATGGTTGAACTTCCGTATACAAAATACTACAAATACTCCTCTGTACTAAATAAAAATCCATCTTCGGTGCAACAAAATGATGAAAGACCTATAGTTTTGTCGTCAGTGGAAAATTTTGTAAATTCAAGTGTTGCGCCGTGTTTGGATTACATAAAAACGGAATACTCGGACATATTACCGTCACAAAAAGAAAATTATAGTTGTAAGAAACTATTGCAAAATTCTAGTAAGATTTCTTATCGCCAATATCCAAATGGAGTTTCTTATTTCGGCTTATACAAATGCATGGCCACGGATTGTCTATTCTCGACGGATGCTAAAGAGGAAATATTACAACATCTGCAGGAACATTTGAGCAGTGAATGCCCACCCGAAAACTGTCTACTATGCAGTTACTGTCAATTAGATGCAGAGATTTGCTCAACACCTGAAGAGCTGATTGCACATATACAAAAAAATCATCAGCAATCACAGTTTCAATGTTCAGTTTGTTGCTATCGTGGTATTTCACCAAGTTATGTTTCAGAGCACTTTAAACATGCACACTCAGAACAAGAGTTGCAGTTTGTATACAAATGTGCGTTGGATATCAATTTAGACACTAGTGTACCAGCAAATATTGCTGAATTGCTGGAAGAAAATGTAGAACCGCTTGTATGTCCGCTTAAAGGTAAACTGCATTTTAAAAAGAAATGTATGCAACATTGCATTGTATTTTTTTACTTTTTTTATCCTATAGATTGTGTACAAAGTTTCCAGAGCGTGGGTTGGATGAAAAATCATCTCATGCATGCGCACTCTTTATTAATCAAAAATGAAAGCATTACAGCACTGGAAAAATATGCATGTATATATTGTACAAAGAATTTTTTTGATTTGGATAAGGTCAAGAATCATTTGGCTACTAATCATCCCGACCATCAACCCTACGTTTGCGAGAGAGTTTTACTTCCAGAAAATCAGGTAACATTGTCCTTATGTTTTAATGAATAGTCCATGACAATTTAGTTTGTCGTGGTTACAACCATCAATACTCAAAACAACAACCAAGAAAAAACGGTCCCTTCGGCTAAAATAAAAAGATCACAATCTTTTTGATAAGTCAGTTTGTATGGCAGCTATAAGTTATAGTTTTCATTGTATTGCAGCAGTAATATATGCCAATTTTGAGGAAGATATTTTGTCAAATAATATTACTTTTCATATAAAACTGGATTTCGAACGATAATTTCGTATGGCAGCTATATTCTATAGTAGTCCGACATTTTGTTGAGAAAAGGACGTTCTCAAAATTCAAATTGGTTTGTACTTCCACCCAACTCTTATACGAGTATATTGTCTATAAGGATATTTGCCTCCTTGTTTAGTATCACTCAATCCACACCTCCCCCGCCTCATAAGGCGAAAATATTGACTTTCGACCGCTCTGTTTAAATTCTTATAAATGATGGGCGTATTTTCAAATTTCCTGACATTCTTTACATGTTTTTTGGGTTTCCTCTTTTATTAAAACTTTTATTTTTTCAGGAGGATTTACTGCAAAATTTAACCATAACATTTGTGACGATGCCAACAATACCAGCTGAAAATATCAGGCATGTAAAGGTGAAACAAGAATCCGATTTTAACTCAACAGATGACAGATCTGTGTTAACGAGAACAGATGAAGCCAGCAACACAACCGAGGGGGCTACAGAAAATCAGACTGAATGTGACACCAAGCCAAATTTAGAGCAATTAATGCGAACAGCTGAAGAGAGCGTCAAACTGAGTTTGCTCAAATTGTTAAAAAATACTGGAATTTCCCCCGATTTACTCTATCATTGCCCACAACCTACATGCGGCGGATTTTTCTCATCCTACGACTTGTGGTATAGGCATATGAGCCTACGGCATTGTTGTATTTTAAGTATTTGTCCACATTGTACCAATGATAAGAAGACTGAGTTGCCATTGCTCGATTTCAAAGAGCACTTCCAACAACACTGTTGTCATCTATATGGATGTTTCCATTGCGGTGAAACATTTTCTAATGAGCAGGCAACCAGAGATCACATAACCCTTGCACACACAAATATAAATACAGACGCTACGACGATACAAACAGCAAAGGTGGCACTCTATTTCAATCAATCATTTAATATATTATTGAAATCGGATCAAGAGAAGGATAGGTACAGCTTTTTGTTGGAGCTGCAAGAAGTGATACAAAATCGTTGTAAATATGTAGAAAAGTTGTACTACGAGTCTTTAAAAACACAGTGGATTGTACCGGTGACTGCGACGTGGTTGGAGAACTTTCCAAGTTTCAAAACTAATGACCGGATCAAACGGAAGTGCTTTTGTCAAAATTGTCCCTTCCAAACGCATGATAATGAATTATTTTATACACATTTAAGAAAAACTCATCCGGTTAATAATAATAAATTTGTGTGTGCGAAATGTGATTTTCATGTAGCGTGCAAAAACTGGGACCCCATTATAGATCACATAAAAATGCATGTGCTGAATATACACATATGCTCGGTATGCTCATTTTATCATCATGATCGACAAGCAATACGTGCACATTTGTCGCAAGAGCATCGCTTTAGAGATGTGCCGATTGTGACGTTAATACGTTCGTCGTTGAATACTCAAATTTCATTAGCCATTGTATTTGCAGAGCAAAGAAAAACATTTTCCTCCATAAACAGCTGTTTTTGTTGTGATAAAAGCAATAGTTCGTGGAATGCATTAGCCACACATTTAAAGAAAACTCATCTTTTGACATTGCAATATTTTTGTGAAATCTGCGACGAGTCACTTAAGCTCACAGAATGTGATGTGCATTTTAGCAACTGTCATCCAACAGAAGCGTTAAGGATTCGCTGTCATATTGCAACTAACACTCAAATATCTATAGATAGCGTGATGCCATTGAAACTCACAATCGAATCAAATGCCAATGATGCACTCGGCGTAGCAATTAAACAAGAACCCTGTGATATTGATATGGATAGTGATATTGAACTAATTAATGACGATGATATTGCCATCGCTAATGATATACAAATGTGCAAAACTCAGAAAAATCCGACAGTTATAAGATGTGTGAGTGTTGCGAATCTACAAAGTCAGCACACAAATAACGGTAATTTTGAAACGCTTGCATTGCCACAGCCACCACTGCCAGTTGCCGACCCTAAATCGATAAGATGTGTGAGTGTTACAAACCTACAAAGTCAACACAAAAATAACGGTAGTTTTGAAATGCTTACATTGCCACAACCACCACTTCCAGTTCCAGTATCAATACCACAGTTACAGCCACAGCCAATGCAACAGCTGCAATTGCAATCACAATTCATTCCACAATTCGTGGCTCAAGCGAGACATATCAACCCGACGAACGTTACAAATACAAACACGCCGTTGTTTACACCGCCATTAGCAATGCATAGCAAAATTCCGAATTTCGCTGGTGACTACAATTACAGGCCTGTTAAAACTTTTGTAAATTGCACAGGTAAGAAACTTATCTAATTTAATAGAATATGCAGAAATTAAGCCGGAATTCAAAGACGAATTCTCATATTCATAAATATGTAATGTGCTCACTTCAATTGAGTGCAAAGAAATTTGAAGGTATGAAGACATTTGAGATCTTTTTACTCTCGACCTTCACACACCGAGTGCACCACCACAGCACTTAGGAACATAAACGCCCAGATTGTTCGTGAAAACCATTCGCGTCAAAAACCAATCAGTCAATTTAAGCTTCTAGAAGGACGTTTAAAGGTTTAAAGAGTTGAGCCTATTTTTCGTACTATTTCGAGATCTAAATTTTAATTTAAGAAGAATGGAACCGGGGCTCCACCAGGTCGGGTTTCTCCCCGATACTACTTAACTTCTACATACGAGAATGGATATTGATGCCAGGGAATGGAATAAATGGCATTTGTTCAAAAGTAAGTAGCTGTCTCACCTATCTATCTCGTTTCTTCTGTGCAAGGAGCCCTCACTGAATCCACAGCAATACATATTCACGAACTGGACGAAGAAGTACAGACTGAATACTAAGTCGATGGAATTAAAATTCCGACTGTCAATATCCCTAAGATTTTAGCATCAATGAGTTTCTGCTAGAAACAGAAGCGCCTCCTAAGAGCATCAAAAGGTCATTACTTGATTACGTCGACGAGATTGAATGATTCGCCGACCAGATTACTGACGCAATTAACTTTAGACATGCACTAATCCCTCCCAGTAAATGGCATACTTAGGAGAGGAGAACTCGAGTTACCCCGAGAATCTAAAGCGACCCTTACGCAATTTCTTTCTCAATATTGTAGCAGATTAAACTTCCACTTATCCAGAATTGATCCCAACATAAAAAAACATGTCCTGCATGTAACGAGTCCTCGCATGACTCTAATCATCTTTGCCCAATGAATCGCTCTCATCTGTCACCCCTCCCCTATGGCGTGCCCGTGGTAGAACACGAAGTACATCAATAAATTTAAATTCTAAAAAATTTCTTTTTTAAATTTTCAGTTGTTTTTTAACAGAACAGATAATTTAAGCAAAAATAAAATCATGAAAACTATGTGTTCAGTTTGTTTGGAAGCTATATGCTATAATAATCCGATCTGAACAATTTTTTCAGAGATTATGTTATTACCTTAAGCAGTTATTCATGTCAAATTTCGTGAAAATGCCACGTCAAATGCGAAAGTGCATACATACAAGTCCTTGATACCGATCGTTCCGTTTGAATGGTAGCTACATGTTGTAGTGGTCCGATGTCGGCAGTTCCGACAAATGAGCAGCTTCTTGAAGAGAAAATGACATTTGCAAAATTTTAGAACGATATCTTAAAAACTGAGGGGCTAGTTCGTATATATACAAACGGACAGACAGACAGACGGACATGGCTAAATCGACAGCTCAACATACTGATCATTTATATATACACTTTATAGGGGCTCCGACGCTTCCTTCTGGATGTTACGAACTTCGTGGCAAACTTAATATGCCCTGTTCATAGTATAAAAATTCAAAAATGTATTTTATTCGTAGTGTGGGAAGGACTATGCTTAAATTTCTAATTATGCTAAACATGACTACTAACTTCTAGCACTTTCTTATTCATGTAACAACTAAACAATTATATATTTTTTTTATTTACAGGCAATCCTCCGAGCAATAATTATTCTCTTCAAAATGTTCAACCATGAAAGCGAGAAGGCCATGGACCTAGTAAAATTGTGATAAATAAAAAATACAACTCTACTTACTAACTTAAGTATATGCCATATAGCTATATATATTCAAGAGATTACCGCTGCTAAAACTAAATGTAAACACTTAAGTTTTATAATTTTTTTTAACATTTTAATATGTAAAACAAGATGCCTTACGATCATGACATAATGTCTAGTTGCGATATATGTAGATATAAAGTGAACCTAGAATTATATATTCTGGTCGAACATATTGCCAAACATTTTGTACTGGTTTGGTATTATTAATTGAGGTATGCATTCAATTTGTTATATTGAAGCAATTAGTTTAGATATTTTTTAATACATTATGCATTTGTATTCATGTTATAAACAACCATATTTATTTAAGTTTTGAAGTTAATTGAAATAAGTTCTATGAATTTTTTAACTTAAAAATTTATTTTCTTTTTTATGATTTTAAAATTTATTACTTAAAAGTCACAATAAACTGTTGTGAATATATAAATACAGTTAAGAATAGTGTACGTGTATGTCCTTTAGCATTAACATACGTATAAAAGTATAAAATACAACATTTTAAGGAATAAACTACCAAACAATATTTTTTAAAAAATACCAATTTGAAAATTAAAGTTTTTATACTCATGCTACATGCTGCCACAGAATATAATAGCTTCGTTCACCTAACTGCTGTATGTATCACCTTAAACTAAGCGAGATAGATATAAGTTTATACATACATATATAATTCCGCGTGACTGCCTATCTTTCCCTCCGTGCAAGCTGTCACTTGGGTAAAAATTATAGTATCTTGACGAAATTTCGTACACATGATCCCTTGCAAAAGAATAAGGCGAAGTTCGTAGATGGGCGTAATCGGACCACGGTCACACCCACTAAACGCCATTAAATGAAAACAATTAAAGTGCCACAACTAAGTGTATTTCTCATAGACCTAAAGCTACAATAGCCAAATTCGCTTAGGACAATTCTTATAACAACCGTTATCGACAAAGTGACCGTTCCCACGACAGTCGGGTCTACGTAACCGGAACGGACCCGGATTTTTATCCGGCCAAGGACTGTCAACTCGGCAGAATTCTGCCGCTACAACAACAACAACAACAACAACAACAAAGTGGAAATGAATAAAATTGGATGATAACGCCGCCCACTCCCCATATAACGGTACTGTTAACTACTAAAAGCGCGAAAATCAATAAATACGGCAGCAGCATTAAATTTTACCCCCCAGATGGTATGATAGGGCTTTATACGAGCCGTTATAAAAATTGGACGATAGACGTGGCACCACCCACTTTTAACCAAAATCGCGTATCTCAACACCTGCTTTTCCGATTTCAACCAAAATTTTGGTACGTAACGTTCCTCTAACATTTTTATCTCTAAAATAAGTGAAATCGGACGGCAAACACGCCTACTTTTGATATAACTTTTTCTTCTTTACTGGCGTAGAAACCGCTTACGCGGTTATAGCCGAGTTAACAACAGCGCGCCAGTCGTTTCTTCTTTTCACAAAGTGGCGCCAGTTGGAGATTCCAAGCGAAACCAGGTCATTCCAATGCAGTGGAGGTTTTCTTCTTCCTCTGCTTCCCCCGACGGGCACTGCGTCGATATGACCTAACCTGCGTATCCGCTGTCTTTTAATTCTCTGAACTATATCAATGTTGCAAAATTCGCCGTGGCGAACGCGCAAAGGAGCATAAAGGACCATTCTGAGAACTTTTCTCTCGAAAACTCGCAACATCGACCCATCAGATGAGTGACTTATAGAGTTTTGTTTTTGTTCGTCGAGAGAGGACTTTACTTCTCAATTGCCTACTTAGACCGAAGTAGCACCTGATGGAAAGAGATATTCTGCGGTAGATTTTGAGGCTGAAGTTGTTTTTGGTGTTGATGCTGGTTCCAAGATACTTCGACGCGTTTAACCAATGGTCAATCATCAGCATACGCCAGCAGCTGTACACTCTTATAGAAGATTGTACCTTCTCGGTTTAGTTCTGCAGCTCGAATTTTTTTCTCTAGTAGTAGGTTGAAGAAGTCACACAAAAGAGAGTCGCCTGTCTGAAACCTCGTTTGGTATCGAACGGCTCGGAGAGGTCCTTCCCGATCCTGATGGAGCTTTGGTGTTGCTCAACGTCAGTTTACACAGCCGTATTAGTTTTGCGTGGATACCAAATTCAGAAATCGCGGCATAAAGGCAGCTCCTTTTCGTGCTGTCAAAGGCAGGTTTGAAATCGACGAAGAGGTGATGAGTGTCGATTCTCTTTTCACGGGTTTTTCCAAGATTTGACGCGTGGTGAATATCTGGTCAGTTGATTTGCCAGGTCTAAAGCCACATCGATAAGGATCCGATAAAACAGTTTTTAATTCCACTTGTTTCCTTTCCAGTGTACAAATCAGGATGCAATTAATATAAAATCAGGATAAAACTTTTTACAAATAATGCCTTTAGCGTATGTCATCTTATGGCCATAAATTGTCTAAATCTAAACAAATTCTTCAATCTCATAGGTATCGAATATTTGGACCCCAGTACCTAAAGTTGACTTTTTACAGCAAATATCTGTCAATGTGTGAGATTGAAATTGAGGGAATCTTTGCATAGAGCATTCTGAAAACTGAGTCCTTTTGATATATCGCCAATAACGTTCTATCGATGTCTAAACGCAACAGATCCGAAATTTGAGTCCACTAAGAACAGTCTACTAGGCAGCATTCCTTAAAAGTATTTGGAGAATGTTTCCAGCTGTACAAAGTCCGTCATTTCGATTATATACATATAATCAATATTTAAAAAAACATCTGTTCCGCAGTTAAGGTTAGGTTCACGGAACGTTTATAAATATCCCAATGTGAATCGTACGGCTAACGATTCGAAGTTAGGTTAAACAACAATTGAGCGTCTAGTGGAAATATTTGAATCCACAGGCACAGTACGAAATGTTCCCGTGCCAGAGAGACAAAGAAGTGCAGATAGTATCGAGAATATTGTTGCCGTTAGCGCATCAATTGAGGAAGACCCAAATCAGTCTCTCGCACGTCGTTCTCAAGCGTTGTGTATCTCTGTGACGTCTTTGTGGTGAATTTTGCGAAAAGATCTTGGCCTTCTCCTTACAAGATCAAATTGACGCAAGAACTGAAGTCTCTTGATCACCAGAATCGTCGTATGTTCGTGAATTGGGCTGAGGAACCTTGAAAACGATCATCGGAAAATCGTTTTCAGCGTCTGATCAATGTTTCGTCAATGCAATGCAATGCATTATTGATCAGGCAGCAATACACACTTACTCCATGAGTCATCATTGGTTTGGTGCGGTTTATAGGCCGGCGGCGACATTGAGCCGTACTTTTTCTGTGATGATCAAGACCACCATGCTACTGTGAATGGAAATCGCTACCGCTCAATGATAATCGAATATTTTTGGCCTTAATTTGGATGTTATGGACTTGGATAACATGTGGTTCCAACAGGACGGCGAGAGAAGCCACACACAATCGATTTATTGAAAACCAAGTTTGGTGAACGTGTTATCTCTTCGCCTCGGTCGTGAGTCAAGTCTATAGTCTATTCCAACAAGCCAAGGACGA
The DNA here is from genome assembly GCA_037783105.1 of Bactrocera zonata. NCBI lineage: Eukaryota > Metazoa > Arthropoda > Insecta > Diptera > Tephritidae > Bactrocera > Bactrocera zonata. The sequence continues at coordinate 2,220,228 of JBAWJQ010002358.1, forward strand.
ACTTTGTACGATTATAGAAAATTAAATTGCAACAATATCGGCCTATCGTGGTGGCCATGCGAAGGAAATTGCGTTTCATACATAATGGTATCGAATGTACTTTCACAGGAATACAAAATTTTATTGATATCCCAATGTTTTCCCTGTTTCGTCGGAAGTGTGACTGCTGAGACGTTTCTCGCAAAAGCTGGCGTTTGGTTGCTTCCACCTCACCTTCCACTATTCGACAAGATTTTAGCCTTAACCTGAATACCTATTGGACAATGCCCTGTTAGAACTCCAAGTGCGGCAAATTAAACTTGCTAAGAACAAGTAGTTGAGTGGATTTCTTGCGTTCTTTCTAGGCATTTGTTGGCAACGCTTGCTACGATATCACGTGATCTATAGGTCAAGCGCTTAAAAGCAAGATCCAGCTCTCTCCAGATCAATCTTGCGAGCTCATCGACTTTGCAGTTGCGGAATCGTTACAACGAAGCACCCAAATGAATTCGAGAATGAGGTAACTTAACGCTATTGGTAGGAAGCACAGACACTACTCGATAAACTTTGAGCACACAGTGAGCGAGCTCAACGCTGCTGAATACTTCTGATCTGAATGCTGATGACTTCCTTGCACTTCGATGCAATACGTCTACAGCTACCTTAATGACAGCCACTTCTGCCTAAAAAAACTATAGTGATCTGGTAGACTGAAACTATACTTGACGGAAGACGCTTTTTACAGAAAATTGTGATGCAATAATTAAAATTATAATATGGAATTTTAGAATAATCTTTTTGACTTTAAAGCTGTTCCCAACTAATAAATTTCTTTTTTTAGACGATTCATTCTCTTTGTGTGCTTTTCTAATTGAAATCGAAATGTTTTGCTATCTAACTCGTCTGTGAGAGTATTACTAAGAAATATTTATATTTCGCATATTTTATTTTTGAGAATGCAAATCTTCACATGGGCAGTTCTTAGCAGTTTAATGCAAGGGCATGATCCAGAAGCCGAAAAAGTCCTACACACTACTGGAAATCGCAACACAAGCCAGTAAGGATATAGTTGCTAAAAAAATGTTCTATTATGTATCCATTAGCATATCTACACACACATACATACATATATATTTACTTTATTTTTCCAATTAACTATTACAGACAAGTATAATTTTAGTGTATTCTTAATTAAGTAATTATCAATAAAATAAAACTTAAATATTTTGTTATGCATAAAAATCATTTACATTCAATAAAATGATTGTGTTAGTATATATTAACTTAACCGTTATATTCTTTTTTGTGATAAAAAACATTTATTTAAATTCATAACTTCAATATTTAAGCTAATCAAATAAATACTTATTATGTAATAAAAAACTAAGCCTATAAAATTCACACATATATTGCAAACTTCTTTATTTTGAGCGTTTCGATTCATTCGAGCCCATATCTTTGGACATCATTTCTGACATTTTTCGTTTTCCTTGTTGTTGCACTCTGGTTACAGTCGTTCCGCCGCCACTGGTAATTAAAAGAAGAAGCAGTAGAATTGTTAATATATTTTATTTAAGTGGATATGTATGAACACAATTGAAAGTAGGGTTTCGAATTTTTATTTCAAGGATTTTGGGTTAGAAGTTCAAAATCCCAACATTATTTATTTAAAATTATATGTTTGGGATTAAAAATTTAATTTTTTTAATTTAATAGAAAAAATGTAAAAATTATTTGGCATAATGAGAAGGTTGATACAAGACTGTTGTTTGGTATCATTACGAATCACATTACGGAGCTGAGAAAATTGCCGAAATCGGATTATAATCCAATCGAAAATGTCAGTCAATATCTGAGACATATTAGTGAAATTCTGCAGAAATAGTATGCTTTCATGTTAAACATTGGTTGAATCATATTAATAATTCCCTTACCTCCGTATACCTAAATAATATAAAGATTTTCGGACTTTTAGTTGACTTTATGCCGCATATATCGATCAATATTTGATTTACCGTGATCCTTTGTGCATAAAAAGTCAAAAGTTCTGAATTTTTTTAAGCGTTAGTAAGCCTGATGATTGCTTGCTCTCTTCTTTCTGATGGCATTAAAAATACATATATGTATAAATACATTATTTTGGTAAATTTTCTCAGAAAATACCAAAAAAATACCCATCGTGTCGGATCGGTTTCATATTAAACTCGCTGCACGGAACCTAACACTTTCTCCCACCAAATCCACAGCGACCATATTTACGAACTGGACGAAGGAGTATAGACTTGAGCTTAATATTGCAGTCGATGGCGTCAAAATTCCGACTGCCAATAATCCTAAGATTTTAGGTGTAACTTTTGATAGTCTCTACTCCCCACACGACCGCGATTATCGCCAAGGTACAGAGCCGCAACAAAATCCTCAAGTCGTTAGCCGGCAGCACATAGGGAAAAGAAAAAGAAAAGTTGTTGGCAACATACAAGCCATCGGCCGGCCGGTCTTCAATTACGTCGTACCAATATGGCCTGAATGTAGTGGTACGCAGATGAGGAAATTTCAGACCTGTCAGAACAGTGCACTCCGGACCACGAGAGGATGCCTCTTGATGTCTCCCATCGAACACTTTCATAGTGAGACGCTTATGCTCCCAGTTAAGGAGCATAATGAACTCCTCTCCAAGCAATTCCTGCTAGGATGTTTTCGTAGAAATCACCCTTGCAGCCACCTGGTTGGAGCGGAGCCGCCTCCTAGGAACATCAAGAGGTATTTCCTTAACTACGTCGATGACATCGAACAGTACGCCGACCGGACTTCGGACGCAACTAACTTCCAACCGGCACTAACCGTCATTCACGTTGGGCTATCAACACCTTCACCGACTCCCTTCCAATGAATGGCGTTCTTGGAGTCAAATCACCACCCATCGCAGACGAAGAGCTCGAGTTGCCGCGAGAAACACAAGTGACCCTAGCGCAGCTTCGTTCTGGATACTCTAGCAGGTTAAACTCCGACTTATTCAGAATAGACCCAGACATATCCAATATATGCCTTGCATGCAATGAATCTCCGCATGACTGTGCCCACCTCTTTGCATGCCCTGCCAACCCCACTCATTTAACACCCCTTTCCCTTTGGTTCGACCCCGCCGAAACAGCACGTTTCCTGGGCCTCCCGCTAGATGACGTTGACGACAACCTGGATAACCCTTACCATCCTAACGGGATTGATATACCGTTAAAACAACAACAACTATACTGGCCAACGAATTACACCAACTCTCACATACAACGTGTAATGAATTTATTATATTTTAATTTTAACAAACCTAATGCCGAATTGGTCGGTCAGCGCGTGTATATTAAATTACTTGAAAATATGTTCTCGAGTGTATTTGGGCAATGGCAAAGATTAATACAACAAGACGGCAGAGACAAATATTCTTAAAAATTATACTTGTATTTACGATTTAGCGCAGAAAATAAATGGATTTTGTGTAGACTTTGATCTAAACGTTATATCCCTAATATAATGAATTCTGATCCTCTGGTTGACGTTTTCCACAGCAACTCAACATATTAGTTTAGCCGTTTCAGTTGAAATCGCAAAGTAAAACATAGCAGTAAAACTCAGTGAGTCAGGTCATTGATAATATAACTTATCAATATATAAAATTTGATTGTAATCCATTCACGATTTCGTCAAATAATGAATGTTGAAATATTTTTTAAATGAAATTTTACAAACACGTCTTAGTATTTCCCCAACTTGATTCTTTTCAAGTTGCTGGAGTATGAAATGTTCGATTACACCCGAACTTAGCTCTTCCTTACTTGCTAAATCAGATTTTGGAAGTAAAAAAATTAATTTTCAGTTTTCAATATGCTTTTGCAATTAAATATTAAATTTTTAATCCCAAACAATTTGAATTAAAAACAAGAAAAAACGTTAACTTCGGCTGCACCGAAGCTAATATACCCTTCACAGGTGCATTTCTTTTAGTAACTCTCCAATGCAAGCATTCAGTTTGTATGGAAGCTATATTCTATAGTAATCCGATCTGAACAATTTTTTCGGAGATAATATTATTACCTTAAGCAGGAATCCATGTCAAATTTCGTGAAGATACCTCGTCAATGGGAAAGTTTTTCATACAAGTACTTGATTCCGATCGTTCGGTTTGTATGGCAGGTATATGCCATAGTGAGCCGATCTAAACAATCTCTTCCGATATTACATTATTTCGATAAACAATAACTCATACCAAATTTCGTAAAGATATATCATCAAATGAGGAAGTTTCACATGCAATCATTTGATTCCGATTGTATGGCAGCTATATACTATAGTGAGCCGATCTGAACAATTTCTTCGTATATTACATTATTACCTTAGAAAATAACCTGTGCCAGCTTTTTTGAAGATACATTGTCAAATGTGAAAGTTTTCCATACAAGAACTTGATTCCGATCGTTCAGTTTGTATGGCAGCTATATGTTATAGTGGTCCGATATCGGCAGTTCCGACAAATGAGCAGCTTCTTGAAGAGGAAATGATGTTTGCGAAATTTCAAAACGATATCTTAAAAACTGAGGGACTAGTTCATATATATATACAGACAGACAGACAGACAGACAGACAGACAGACAGACGGACATGGCTAAATCAACTCAGCTCAACCAGTATCATTCCTTCTGGGTGTTACAAACTTCGTGGCAAACTTAATATAAAAAATTAGATGTAGAAATTGAAAATCTTACATTAAATCTGAAATATTTTAAATTACAAATTTTAAGCGTTCGACAACCTACCCTTTTGTTGGAGTACCAATCACAAACTTTTTCTGATTAATACAAGTCTCCAGAATGTACTTGTTGTCACTGGGCGACGACGACGAGGATGATTGCTTCGACGAACTGGGCTGTATTTTGAGTGTACCCGCACCTAAGGGCGCTTTATGCACTTGAACGCTTGTAGCAGATTTTGCTGGTGTAATGAGTGTAGGCAAACGCTTGTCCATAGCGAGTGCCGCTTTGCGGGCATCACTTTGCAACGTTTGTACGCCAGTTTTAGTTGGAGGCGTTTGTGGATTACCATTGAGAGCTTTGACAGTGGCAAGTGTTGTCGGTAATGAGTTCTGTGTCGTTGTTGTTGTTGTCGTTGATGATTTTATTGCTTGGATCTGCACACTTGGCGATTTGCGTTGAAGTATATTCTTATTTTTCATCGTCAACAGTTTCGACGCAAGTTCGGCCGCGCTTGGCTGAAAGGAATTTTGTGCACTTTGCGCAGATGTAGATGTGGATGCGGATTTCAATATTGACTCTGCGTTTGACGTTAACTTCGTTTTAGTCATTGCATTTGTGGGCTTCGATATGGTACGATTTAGTGATTTTTTGTTGTTTTCAAAAAATTTACTCGCCGTAAAGGGTAGTGTGGGTGTGGGCGATTCACTGGTGTTGTTCGCACTTGACGCCACTTTATTGTTGGTGGGATTTTTCGTTTGCAACTTGCTTTGATTGAAAGTCTGCTGCTTGTGCGCGCTACTGGTATTAGTGTTTGTAACAGCAGTAAGTGAAATGCTTGGTGAGATATCACTAAGATGCTTTGGGATGCTCGTGGAGCCAGGTGGGCTGGTCGTGGGTATTATTTGCATTTCAGGGTTCGTGCTCATATTATTATCGCTTGGCATTTTAACGCTTGTATTTTTATTTGTAAAAATACTTGATCCACTGGGCGCATTGCTGGTTTTGAAAGATGTTTGAAAACTTGCCAAAGTTGGCATGCCGCTTTGTTGTTGCTGTTGCGTTTCTTTTGCAGATTTCTGATTGGGTGTTAGACGTTCGTCGATTAGGTTCGTCGTATGCGTTGTGTGCGCCACATCGCTGGGAAAACTACGTTTGGAAGCAACTTGCGGCAGTGGTGAGCTACGAGCACCGCTCGAGTTTGTCACCGAATAATTACTCTTGCCTGCAATGGACAACGACAAATCTGTTGCTGTTTTTGGTGTTGTTTTATCGGCTTGCGATTTCTGTGCAGGCGGTTCCATAGCCTTTGGAGAAAGACTATTTAAGCTGTTTAAAGCGTTTTTGTCGAAACTAAGATTGGTGGGCGATGGGTACAGCGGATTACGAAACTGGTTCACGGGTGTGTTAGTAGCACCCTTGGATTTACTGCCATTGCCCGAAAAATCATGTCTGTAATTGACTAGGCTTTTCAAACTATTTTCATACATTTGATAGTCGTAATTCGCCTGCAGGCTACTCGCTGTTGGCGGCGTTGTTGATGGGTAAGTGGGCGAGTTATGTTGCCTAGGCGGCAATGTTGGCGTATTTACATTGTGTGACATGTGATTGCCAACCGCGCCCAGGCCAAACATACTCAAATCACCGAGCGCACTGAGCGGATTAGTTTGCATTGGATTGCTGTGCATATTCAAGTCGGGTATGAGCGGATTCGTGGCAAGAGATTTCGGTGGATTTTGTGCGAATGGCGCGCCGAACGCTGCACCGCCAAGCGAAGTACTTATGTCGGGATAGGCAAATGTGCCCTCCGCGATTCTTTTTCGCATTTCCAAATATTGCTGATTGGTAGTGTAATTTCCCAAATGCGAAAGATATGGCAAGTATGAGGAAAGTGCCGCAGGCGAATAATTACCGTAATTGAAGAGTGCAGACATTTGCTAAAAGAAAAAAATATTTATTAGGGAGGCATAAAGATTATTTGGAATATTAACCACACTTAGCCAAATATTACTTGGAGCTTTTATTTCGCTTCAGAAAGTACTGTCTTTATTAATCCAAACTAAGAACAGAGTTATATATATACTTTAGAGGCTTTATAAAAGCGATTGAGGAAAATAACACTTTTGATTAAGTGACAACTTCAATCCGTTTCTAACAGTAAAACTCATAAAAGTCTTTTAGATAAGTTAATAGTTTTCAAAAATAAAAAATAATTTAATTAATCTGTCAGTCGTAAGGAAAAGTTTTTAATTACAAAAAAAAAAATTACAAGTGAAAAGCACGTTCATCGCCTTTTGCAATGTATTGAAATGAAAAACAAGGCTTTTAAATCATGTTATTTAGAGCAGATGTTATAAAATTCTTGAAAGTGTATTTCACCCCACTTTTGTTATTACAAATTTTTATATATCCATATATGTATGTATGTATAAGATGAATTCGATGCAATTAATTTTTATGTTATTTTTATAGAACCAATTAAAAATATATTATATATTAATGAAGTTTTTTCTATTTAAACTGTCTTGCAGATAGCTATTTGATTTTAGTTGCTTTCATTATAAATAATTAATTGATTTATAAAAAAATATAGACACAGTGCGGAAATATATTAAATCAATATTTCTAATAATAAGTGAAAAATATTAAACAAAAATATTACAATTACGAAATCAATTTATATAAATAATAAAGAAAATAAACATTTTCAAATATCAGTAGTACCACTTACGTTGAAAGCATTTAAAGAACCCATGTACGAAGGAAACTTTGGTGCTGAGAGATTGTTTTGCAGGCTGTCAAATATAAATATTAATTATATTTATTATATAAACTGTTAAATATCACATTTTAATATTTATGATTTTTTATATTTACATATTTTATGAAGCTTAAGGGGGTATTCTAGTCTAGAAATTTAAAAAAATAGATACAATATTTTTTTTTTATTTTCAAAGTTTAACTATTCAAGAATATGTGTACAAGAGGATTTTTTAAAATTCAAATTATTTTCGGAGATATAGGCATTTTTCTGACCCAGTATCCAAACTGGTTCGGCCGGAACGCGAAACTTTAAACGCGTTTTTCTCAAAACTGGTTCTACTGAACCGATTTACTTGAAATTTTTATAGAGTCTTCTTTATAGGCTTGTCTACGGTTGGAACTAGCCCCATCCCAAAATTTGTATTTTTATTATTTTTAAAAAATTCGAAATAGTCAGAAAAAGTGATCAAAAAAAATTTTTTTTTAGGCAGTCGCCATTTTGTGAAAAAAAATGTTTCCCACTTTTCCGTAGTTCTGACCATTGCGACATTATTCTAGATTAATAATCTTTTTTTTTGGTTTCAGATAACTAGGAGGGTAGAAATCATGGGCATGGTCACGTGAAAATTTTTAGAGATCCCCCTCCCCCCCTTCGTCAGCTCATAATTTTTAGAAATATTTACTTTTTTTATGTTTTAATTTTTTTCTATACTCTTCAAAAATTAATAAATAACTAATAAAAAAATGGATATTAAAAACTGATAATAACTGCCTTTTTTTACGACACTTTAAAAATTACCTGAAATTCATGCTTCTAGACTAGAATGCCCCCTTAAATCAATACGAGGAAACTGTGATATTTGGATTTCGTTTGGGATGAAATTGTTTAACAAAGTTTTCTCTTGCTGATTTATTGTTTATAAAAATAAATAAAATATTTCTTTCTAAACTTTTTAATAATTATGGTAAAATGAAAATTCTATAACGCAAAATATTTATATACCAAAAAACAGTTCTATTACTATACCACTGCGCTTTAGAAGACAAATTTTGCAATGTGTTAAAAAAATAAATAAACTCTTTCTATTAAAGCGTAAAAATCTTGTTCTTTACTCACTCATCCGGATTTGGCAATTCGCGAGTTTCTGCAAAATATATTGGCATTAGTACTTTAATTGCAATAAAAAAATTAATAAATTTGTACATACCAGTACTTAATTGCTGATCTCTTTCGTATGCGGCCCAAGCATCTTGTTTCTCTTGTTCGCTTAATTCTTGTTCCACTTTATTTTCGAGTAAACTATCATGTTCGTGATATTTATACACCAGCGAAGGATAATTTAACAGCAAACTAGCTAGGATGCTATCTTGCGGGCAATCCGGCATCGGCCTATTTTCATAATCTGGTTGTGTTAAACTAGAATGTGGAAAATTTATTGTTTACAAACAATGTACTCGATTTATATGAACATTACTGTTCACCTGTATAATTCGGTTAACTCCGCCATGCTGTAATGTCGATCGATTTGTTGTTCATCCACAACTCTGAAACTCATGGCTTGCTTTGTTACCGATCTCGAGTATACTTTTTCTTCCATTGTACCCTAAATTGAAATTAAATTTAATTGACACCGAAAAAAATAGTTAATAATTTAATGAAAATATATATTATTTGGTAATTAAAGAAACACATTTATAATCCTAAAAATCAATATTTTTATAGGTTATGTGCCTACAAGTTATTTGATAAAAAATAAAATCATACAAAACATAGTCTTACCATCGCTAGTAGCCGGTAAATGTAGCAATTTTTCTTTTGGCCTAAACGAAATACACGAAAAATATTTTGCTGATCGTTCGATGGATTCCATGATGTATCTAGTATTATAACTCTATTAGCGCCAGTTAAATTAATGCCCTGGCCGCCTGCCCTTGATGATATCAAGAAAACGCGCGCTCGTTTATTCGAAATCGAATTGAATTGTTCAATCATTTCATGGCGTATCAACTTCGGCGTTTTACCATCTAAACGATAGTAATCCTTTCCGAGTATCCATGTGTTTTTGACTTGATAGCCTTGCGACATTTCTACAACAAATAAATTAGAGTATCATTTATATTTAAATGGAATAATGTCATTTCATATTTAATACATACTTAATTCGTTTAAGGTATCTGGATCTTTGTCATTCATTTTTTTGAAAAAGTATTCCACAACATTTAATACTGCTACAAAAGCGGAGAATATCAAACTGCAAGTATTTGTTATATTTTAAACAAAAATTCACATATAGATTTTAAACTTAAGACAGACAACTTGCCATTTCTCGCCCTTCTCTTCGCACATACGTAATATTTCAAACATTGTGCGCAGCTTATTGCTAGGCAATATGGCTTCTAAGTCCTTTTCTGTAAGTAAACTACGCCACCAATCGTTCGTCACAGATATAACACCAGTTTGACTGTCATACACGTCGTCAGGCTGATCGTCGTCTGAGTTGACAGCCTGATTTTTTCTCGGATCTTTTTTATGCTTTTGCTAAAAATTAAATGCATACATGTTTTACATTTTTCAAATGGTTACATTGCACTACTCACAGCTGTCGCATTTTTCCACGCATCCTCTAATACTTTTGGATGAGTCCAAATCTATAAAAATTTGTAATAATGAATAAATTAAGTAAAAATAACCTCCAAGTTACTCACCTTTCGTAAACATGTGTAATCTGTTATCAAACCTTTGCCTCTATCATCCTTTTTCGAAATTATAGCTAAACTGTGTTCATAAAGCACCGTCTGTAAAACCAAATTTGAACAATTTTAATAAGTAGGTATTTTTTTATATTTGTATTTTGTATATTTTATGGTTGATTTATTATACTGTAAACCCATGACGTTTGGAACACTCAGAAGGAAAAGTCAAATGCCGTTTCCAGCATGTAGTCTACAAATGATCAGCGTGACTACCTGTTTAGCTAGTCAAGTTAATTTTGCTATGTTCGTCTATCTGTCTATTTATAAGAGAACAAGTCCCCAATTTTTGAGATATCGTTCTGATATTTTACGCTCGTCAACAAACAGGTTCGACATCGGAAAGCAGCAATCACAACAGACAGCGGAACGATTTTCTGCTCGTTTTCACCCCCGGTCTCTGAGAGCACTCACCAGCAACTCGATGTAATGGAACTGTGGTACGGTATTTCAAGCTCCTTACGTATAGATGCAAACGAAACCATTGCCGTGTCGCAGAGGAGTGAAAACAGACGGCCTACCTCGCAAAGTTACAATCGACCACAACACGTGCGGGATGGGATGGATACCGTGAGCTGAAGAGGGAAGCCAGACGCAATTGCAGACAAAAAAGAGAGAGGCCGAAATGTATGAGTACGAAGAGCTTGACAAGCTGACAGACAGGTCAAATTCTACTAAAAGATGCGGCCACTAACAGACGATATCGGAACACACTTTTGTAGAACCACCAGAGGTGATCTAGTGACTGATTCCCAGAGCATACTGAAATTGTGGAGGGAACATTTCTCAGCCTGCTGAATGGCAGTGAAGGCTAACACCAGGAGATGGTGAACCCGTTTTTCCAATCGATGGCCATGGAGCGGACGTTCCATTGCCCGACCATAAAGACGTTCGAATAGCAATTACCCGTCTGAATACCCAAACCACCCCCACAATCTGCGCCAACCACTGTGGGATAAGCCTAATCAAGCATATAAAGTTCTATTGAGCGTACTTTGTGAAAGATTAAACCCCACCGTCAACAAACTGATAGGACTTTATCAGGCTTCAGGCTTTGAAAATCAATAACTGACCAGATATTCACCATGCAAATCTGGGAAAAGACCCGTGAAAAGAGGATCGACACATATCACCTCTTCGTCAATTTTAAAGCTGTTTTTAACAGCACGAAAAGGAACTGCCTTAATGCCGCTATGTCTGAATCCACTCAAAGCTAATACGGCCTGCGTAAGCTGACGTTTAGCAACACCTAAAGCTTCCTCAGGATCGGTAAGGACCCCTCCGAGCCGTTAGATACCGAACAAGGTTTCAGACAAGGCGACTCCCTATCTATACTGGAGCAACACCTAAAGCTCCGATAGGGTCGGTAAGGACGTCTCCGAGCCTTTAGATACCGAACAAGGTTTCAGACAAGGCGACTTCCTATCTATTTCCTCTTTACTGACGTAGACACCGCTTACGCGATTATAGCCGAGTTAACAACAGCCAGTCGTTTCTTCTTTTCTCTACGTGGCGCCAATTGGATATTCCAAGCGAAGCCACGTCCATCTCCACTTGGTCCTTCCAACGGAGTGGAGGCCTTCCTCTTCCTATGCTTCCCCCGGCGGGTACTGCGTCGAATACTTTCAGAGCTGGAGTGTTTTCATCCATCCGGACAACATGACCTAGCCAGCGTAGCCACTGTCTTTTAATTCGCTGAACTATGTCAATGTCGTCGTATATTTCGTACAGCTCATCGTTCCATCGAATGCGATATTCGCCGTGGCCAATGCTCGGACTCCCTATCAATACTGGAGAAAATAATTCGAGCTGCAGAGCTGAATAGAGAAGGTACAAGAGTGTACAACAGTTGGCGTAAACAGATGACATTGATATCGTTGGCCATAACAAATGCTGTCTGCGCCAAAAAGATTTTTCTCTCAAAGTAGTTGCACATTTGTTCCAACCGCCGATACAGGATCACTATAGGATATATCTGTCATACAAACGGTTCGATCAAAATAAATCTCTGTATGAAAAAGTTTTTTATTTAATGCGATTTTTTCGGACAATTTTACGTGAATTATTGTCCAAAGCAAAGCTACAATCTTCGAACAATTTTTTTTAGATTGGACTACTGTAGCATATAGCTGTTATTTTAATTTGACAAATTATGACAAGTTCTATTGAAAACTACGCAAATTTGGCATGGTTTATTATCCTAGACAACGCTAAAATCTCCGAACAAATATTTTTTAGATCAAACTACCATAGCATAAAGCTGCCATACAAATTGACCGATCGAAATCAATTTCGTATTGAAAACTTTTTAATTTAACAAATTATCTTCACGAAATTCGACAACAATACAATCTCCGACCAAAATTTTTAGATCGAACCATATATATACATATATATCGAACGACCAAAGGTACTTATTTTAATTAAGCTCTTTTTATTTCATAAAAATTTAGAAAATATTCCGAAATTCCGGGAACTAGCATACACTTACCTGAACTTTTGTCATTGGCACAAACAGCACGTATTCGTATTTTTGGGGCAAGAAGGTTTTTAAGAGCTCAGCTTCTTTTCTCTATGACAAAGCATAAAAATAATATTATATAATGCATATACAACAACTATTGGCTATTAGTTTCGGTGTATTCCGCTCACCTGCACAAACTTAGAAAGCTTCTTATGTAGCACAAAGGACCGTTGTTTCATTACTTGTATGTCCCTTTTGCTTGAATCCTTGTGCTGGCCATTTTTAATTGGATTGGCGTATAGGTTAGCGAACTCTTTTTCAGTACCCAGAAATAGTGGTTTTATGAAATTCACCATGCTGTAATCTAGAAATATGTAAAAATAAGTATTAAAGTTTATTGTATGTAGTGGGATAATCCTAAAGAAAGGATGAAAGCAAGACGTAAAAGTTGTTTTTAATAGAAAAAATAATAAAGTTAACTTCTGCTAAAGCGAAACTATAAAATAGCATTTAGCATTTTAGCATTTTTATTTTTTTTTTTTTAACCGGTCACTTTAAATGGCAATTATATTCTACAGTGGTTCGTTGTGGACAATTTGTCGGGGAATAGAAGCGTTGCCTTAGACAACTAGTCAAATAGGGTCATGCCAGAAATTGAATTAAATTGATTGATTGTTGTTGTTGTAACGGTTATATAATCCCCGCTTGAGTGGTAAGGTCCAGGAAGGTTGCCATTGAGGTCAACAACGGAAGTTTTTGGCAAAGTGCTGCTTCCACAGGGTCGGACCATAGGGAGAGGGATATTAGATGAACGGGATTAGCTGGACATGCAAAGAGCTGGTTAGAGCCATACGGTGACTGGTTAAATGCTGGACATATATTTGGTATGTCGGGGTCGATTCCGGATAAGTAGGAGTTTAATCTACTACAGTATCCAGATACCAATCACTGAAAGGAAGTCGATGAAGGTGTTAACGGCTCTACTGTAAATCTGAAATCTGGTCAACGTAATGTCTAATGGCGTCAACGAGGTCAAGGAAAGACCTCATTAGAGAGAAGCAGGAGAGGTGATAGAAATCACTCTGGTGGTTGAGGAAGTTTCGAAATGTAGAAATGAAACAAAAACGGCCACTCAGGTAGTTCGAAGTCCACCAACGCTACGAGGATCCGTCTCTCTGACAAATGCTTCTTGGAGTTAAATGAAAAATTTCATAGCGACATCGCAAAAAGTGAGGAACTAGTCCGCATATATACATACATATTATACATATTGACAAGCGGACATCGTTAATACGGCTCAACCCATCACGCTGAACATGTGCGTTAAAAAAATCTAAGTTTCGGTTTATTTTTGGTAAATGAAAAACAATAAAGAAAGGAAAAAGGAAATAAAGCACATAAAAAATAATGCATATAACAAAATTATAAGTTTTTGTAATAAAGAAATTATATTGTTGATATGTAAAACAGAAAAATAAAATTAATAAAAATCAATAGTCATTTTATTATAAAAAATAAGTTGTTTTGTTAATTTGTAAAAAACATAATAATTTTTAAATGTTAAAATAATAAAAGAATAGTAACTTTTTTGTAAAAAAAACAACAAATTGTTTTGGTATTTGCAAACCAAAGAATAATAATTTTAAAAAGTGATGTTAAAATTTTCAGTTAGAAATTGTGAGCATATCAAATACTAAATCCCTACCGTGCATAGGAATATTTCATTTCATACTTACATTCTTTTAAATTGTTCTGTATGGGAGTGCCCGTTAAAACGATTCGCTTCTGAGTTTTAATTTGTGACACAGCCAAACTGATTGCTGACTTGCTGTTTTTAATAATGTGACCTTCATCGCATACCACCAAATCGGCACCTTTGATGAAATTATTTTATTATAATTATCAATTAATAACTTAGAATAAACGAAAATACCTGGACTTAACAAATATTTGTCGACATCGTTGCGAATGCTTTCCAGGCGTGACTGAGCAATACTACGATTTTTATACGAATGATAGAAAACCAATGTTCTAAAAGCCTCATAGCCAATTAGCAATATACCAGCAGCATTTGCAGTAGCTTGAGACCAATCTTTAAGTATTTGGATTTTATCGTTGATGTCACTGGAAATTTCGTAAAATAAATTGATATATAAGTAATATTAATCTAGAGTAATATTGAATTTTACTTACGACGTATCATGAAATGTATAATATTTCGGTTTTAGTGGACCTAGCCAACGGTCAATTTCATCGGCCCAATTCATAACTGTGCTTTTAGGACATAATACGAGTACTTTAGATGTCTTCAATTCCTTATATGAAATAACTGTATGCAGTAACGCAATTAGCTGGAATGTAAACAGAGACGCATATTTATATTTATTGCAGCGAATTCTAGCATTATCACTTTACCTGTAGGGTTTTGCCTAAACCCATGCAATGCGCTAAAATACAACCAGAGCCAGAGCTTTTCTTAAGTGCTTCAACGCCACCATAACAGGAATCGTACATAAATTTTACACCGTCACGCTGATGTTGTTTTAAATATTTCACTATATCCGGATGTACTTTAATAAAGGTTTTCGTTTCATCATTGTAATCTAAAATTAAATTGTTGTCGCCTTGTACATCGGGTCGCTCCTTCAGTAATTTGGCCAACATTTTGTGTTTTTTCTCCAAACGTCGTATACGTTCTGTTTCGTTGCGTTGTGCTTCACGTGTTACCGTTGCTAACTGTTCCGGACGTAACATTGGTTTGATACGTGACTTAGACTCGTCCACTGCTTCCACATCGGACGATTCACTTTCCGAACTAAGACTTATCGAGTCACAAAGTCGATTCATTTTCTTTCTCTTCTCAACAACTGATAGCATTTTCTCCAAGGATTTTGGTTTACTTTGTTTTTGTGTTGACGCCACCATTTCATCGAGTACTTCGCAATCAGAATTTTCCGATGAATTCGTCTTGTTTTTATCAGTTTTTGTGTTTTTGGCATCAGTAATTTCCTGTTCTGCGGGAGTTTTTATATCCCCCGTTTTATCATATACTTCAGTCTCTTCGTCGCTTTCATTGACATTGAAGTTCTTCAGAAATCTCTCAACTAAAGGTGAACTACTACCTTCATTGCTAGATAGTATCTCTTCTATATTATCATTGACATCCGATTCGGACGTTTCGCTATCGGATTCACTGAGCAATTGTTGCTTTACATTCTCGTTGCAACGCTTCAAAAATTGTTTTTCCGTTATAATCTCTTCCTCACTCTTCGGAAACAAACATATACAAAAATAAGTGTGTCAGTTAATGTTATATGAAATTAAACAAATTAATCATTTTACATGGTTTATTAAATTTGCGAAGAAATTTGTAACATTCAAAAGGAAACGTCAAAAACCTTATAAAATATGTGTATCAGCGTGACGAGCTGAGTCAATTTAGTCATGTCCGTCTGCCAGTTTGCCCGACTGTGTGTGCTTCTGTCTATGTTACACAAACTAGTTCCTCTGTACTTTAGATATTGATCTGAAGCTGTGCACATGTTTTTTTATATCGAAAAAGTTACTCATTTGTCGGAATCGCCGTCATCGGACCACTAACTTGCCATACAAACTGAATGATCAAAATCAAGTCCCTGTATGGAATTTTTTTTATTTGACGAGATATGTGCACGAAATTTGGCATGGATTATTGACCAAAACAAAGTTACTATCTCCTAATAAATTTTTCAGATCGGACACCTATAGCATATAAGTGAATTTCAAACAGTAGGATCAAAATAAAGTTCTTGTAAAGAAGCTTTTTTATTTGTGAGGGGTACAGATATAGCTTCTGCGAAATGAAAGTTAACATTTTTTTCTTATTTTTCCCTAAATGACTTACTTCGCTTATGCTCGCGTCGGATAATATTTCTGGCTGAATATCGTCATCAATGTAATCATCAACTATATCTTTGTTTTTACCGGTAGTAGATTTTGTTTTAACTTTTTCATTTAAGTCTGCCGATTTTGGTGCTCCAAGATTTGTTCGCTTTATCAGCCCATTCAAATTGATTAATCTAAATTGTCAAGTAAACAAATATTCTTTAATTAAAGCAGAAATATAGTGTCACAGTTAATTGTTACCGTTCAATTTCTTTGTCGCCTTCATTTTGAGAATTCTTACTACTCAAAGTTTTTCCCGCTGAATTTTCTTTGTCGCTTTCATTCTGTGCACCGTTTCGCACAGAATTTGCATCCGTACTACTCTTCTTACGCTGCCAAGTATCTCGTTCCTCGCTTTCGTCGCTATCACTTAAATTATTTTTCTTATTTACATTGCGGATGTTAGTGAAATTCTCACTGCAAAAGGTTTCCGTTTCGAATATTTCAGATTGTGTATATTCCGCCAAAGGTACACCATCGTCATATTCCGCAGCAATGCTTTCTTTTTTATGTGCACTAAGCATTTGCGTTCCAGCATTTACTTCCGAATTTTTCGTTGAGCACTTTAGGCGAATTCTATTTCCTGGTAATTTTATAAAAGCTTCCGTCCTACTGGTGTCACTTGAACTGTCTGAATCCGTAGCATCTAATAAAATGTGCTTATTACTTTGATTAAGTTTGCGTAATTTATTTTTAGATAATCTACTGTCTGTCTGCATCGACTTATCCTCATAACGAACGGCGGCAGATGATTTTACTATTCTTTTAAATATTTCAAATTGTTCCTGCAAATATTTTTGAAGTTTATTTTCGATGGTTGTTGTGGACGAAGTAAAAGTGTCACAATCGTTTTGCAAAGATTTAGCAAACGACTTCAGTGTCTCTAAATGGTGAATAACGGTCAGTTTTTCATTACAATTAATATCGAATGCTTCATCGAAAGTTGAGTGTTCCATTGGTTCCGAACAATTCTCTATTGGCGACGGTACAGATGCAATATTAACAGTCTTGAAATCGACATCGTCTCGTGGAAAACTTTCCTTTTCCTTATGCTCAGTTTGTAATTTATTAATTTCATTTGTCGTTGTGCTGTCCATAGTCGGTTGTTTTGCAGAGTTTTCCTTAACAAGCAATTCCCCAGTAGTGGTATCAAGATCTACGCCATCGTTTTCAGCATATTGATTATTAAATCTTTCTAAATTTGCACAAAATATTGCTGGCTTTGCGAAGATCTGACCTGAGGTATTTTCCAATATTTGCTTCATAGCTGTCGCAGCATTTTTCGATTCAACACTGCTTTCGCTTTTTGTATTATCCAATATTTTCGAACAATTATTTTCTGACAAAGATCCAAATGAGATAATTTTTAATTCAGGCTCTATTTTTGGTTCCGAATTTTGTAATGTTTTATCACTGGTTGTGTTGTGACTGTTTTTATAGAAGTAATCAAAACAAGTTTTATTTTCTGACTTAATATCTGTAATAGTACTTGATTTATTTGAACAATCACCTTCTAAGGTATGTTCTAAGGGTTCCGAACACATTTCTTGTAGCGATGATATAGAGGATATATTCATAGTATTATTTTCATTATTATTCGCTGTTGTTTTAGATGAAGCAGTTGAATTTATTTCATCATCAAATTGTGTTTTTTTCTTACTAGTTTCATCCATAACCACTGACTCACCAGGATTTTTATGAACTAAAGTTTTTAAGTCCACATCAAATATTGCACATTTTGAAGATTTCTCTTCCACGAAAATATCTATTAAGTTTAATGTATCACCCTTAGAAATCTGATTATCTTTATGTTCTTGTGTACTGAATGTATTAATACTTTCTAAAGTTTTGTCTACAAAATCATTGACAAGATTTAGGGCAGTAGAGGAACAATCCTCTCTACTAAAAATATGATGGAACAAAAGTTTGCGCAAACTATCGTCATTAGTTAATTGGCTTTGGGAAGTGTAATTATGGTCGTTCATTATATGTGAAATGTCGCTGTCATTATCAACATTTGAAATGAATTCGTCATAAGTAGCGCAGTGGGAGTCCTGCCCTAGGATTGCGTTGTTGAGTAAATCGTTGTGTTCTTTGTTGCTATTGATATCATTTTTATCAGTAATCTCATTTACATTTCCTATTTCTACCTCTGGTGCAGCACAGTTCAAATTTATATCATCCTTATACTGCTCCTCTATATAATAATCACCAATTTGTTCTTCTAAAATCTTTTCGGTTTCGCATGTAAATTCCATTTTTATGTCGTTGGGTTTTATTATGGAACTTTTTATTACATCTATAGGAGCAATAACACTGGTCGCTTTTAATTTGTCGTCACCAGATAGACACGTAATTTCTTCCTCAGCGAAATCCCCATTTAATGTCTGCGAAGCAGTTTCCTTATTCGCAGCAGTTACGTCTTCGGTATGCGAATAAATTGTGTGGCTATCAACGTTTAATCCTTTAAAGGCGTCTAGCTGTTTTTGTGGTTTTTGTATCTCCACATTTTCTTTTTCACACACATAATTGGTGTCACCAACTTCATCATTAGTATGATTTAAGCTAACACTGGTACTTGGATTATCATTATAATTCTGATATATTTTTTCTATAGATGAAACATGTTCAATGTTTGGACAGTTTCTCAAATTCTCCTCGACTTCCTCCTGACTGAGAAAATTGTCCTCATCGAAACTCAAAAGAGTACTCAAAGTATCCGACACTTCCTGATCGATATCTCTTGACATATTGCTTTTATTTATTATACATTTGCTGGAATACAAAAATTACATATCAAACACAATTTCTCGCTTCATTATTTTACGATGTATTATACCAAGTGAGAACTTCCGCATTTACATATTTTTCTTGTCTTCCTTTCACAATTGTTCAAAATTGGAATAAAAGATTTATAATAACAAAATAAATTCTTTCCACCATCGACAAACAAATGTTTTCATCGTAAAATGTTTACTGCTGATCCTTTATTTATGTCAATGTAAATTGGTGGAATGAAACACAAAGTGATTATTTAGAAATCCAATTATGATATGCGATTTGCATTACAATTATTATACGCAAAACGCAACAATACATTTAGGATCAGTTTAACTGTAAAGTAAATTGGCGTTTTCTTGAGTAATTTGATCCAAAGAGAATAACAACTACGTTTTCACTACGTCGACATCAACTGAAGCATTAGCGTCCTTTAAGCTCTGTAGAAACTAAATACTATTTTTTATACAGTTTACCCTGTATTTTTGTTCTTCATTTCACTTTGTCCCATATGTCATTCTTTATTTTTATTTTTATTTGTACTGAATATTTAGTAAACAAGTGCACTATTGCGACCAAATATTTTGAGTACTAAAATTGACGGAATCATGTCTGCATCAGCTAGAAGCAGTGGTAAAATAAACAAAAAGGATAAAAGTACGAACAACGTCATAAAAATTCCTAAAAGTGTGTTTGAAAGAACATTAGAAGTGATTAATAATCCGCATCATTCAGCATGGACTGACCGAAATAATTCTTGCGCAAAAGCTATTCATCGTAGCGCAGAAAATAACATAAGGGGAATGCGTTCAATAGACATTTGCACAAAGATGTTTTTAGCAAGAACTTGTTTAATGAAGCGGGATATTAAAAACCTAGCAAAGGTGCTTACTGTTACTACTCCGAGTGGCGGACGAATAGATAGCCGATGGTACCCACTTTGTGTAAAGGTAATCTAATAAACATATTCAAAAGTAATTGAAATTTACAAATTAAGAATCTTTGAAAAACCTTGTATTTCTTTAAATTTTCATTAAAATCGAAGTTATATCAAATTCTTTTTTCATTTAAAGCAAGAACAGACTCTGACAATTATATATGTATATTTTAATTTCAGTACGGAGTACTTTGCTTGGCGCATAAGAACCATCCTTTATTCAATTTGTACCTGCAATCACTGGCCTCATCAGATAATAGCGAAGAAACTGTGAAAAAGTGTACACAATATTCTCAAAATGTAGAAACATGTAATAAATAAGATACAAAAGTGCAATTTAAATCTGCATTTTATTTATTTTTTCATTACATACTAATATTACATATTTGTTTGAGTTCAAAGTGAATATTAAATTTTAGGGGCTAAAACGCACGATTCAACGAATATGCTGTTTTTAGTAGAGTAACACTAGCAAATATAATCTTATTACTAAAAGAACGATACATTTAAAATTCATAGCAAATTTTATTTGCTTTCAATAACCGTTTATTGAATACTAACGCATGAAGTGCAAACTTCAATGAAAAACATATCCAAACATTTAGAGTGTACAAATACTGAATACTCCATAAAATATCAATCTTCTTCAATACTTTTTATATGAAGTATTTCTTCTAGAATATGTTTATGTTAGAAGTTCAAAGTTTTAAACTAAACTATTGGCATCGTGTATATTTAGAGGCACAAATTCTCACATCGCAGCTCTCACCTGCCTTTATGCCAATAAATATACTTGAAAAGATACATACAGTTAAATACATTATTAATTGTTAACCTTGCAGGATCTGAATACGCATACCTACGGTTCATAGTCTCCACGAGTTATTTTCTTGTAAATCCTTTATAATTGTAAGTAATGGAGTAATTGTAGTATTACATCCGACTAACAAGCAGTTTTTCCATTAATCATTTTGTAATTATTTATGTTCTTTAAATGTTAAGATTATTAATTGAAAAAATCGAACTGTGTTCCGGTATTTTGCAAAGTCCTTAATAAACATCATCTTCCATGGAAAAATCGGATGTTTCTCCGGCGTAAATTGAACTGAAAACAGAAAATTTTTTATAATGATTTTTAAATGATGTAAGTTAACTTACTTTACTGCACGACATGTGAAGAAGACGATGCGTTTTAACTTTTTGTTATAAAAGAAGTAGTTAAAAGACCACAAACAACCGGGTTCACCAAAGGGATCTGAACTCAAGTCCGGATTGTAGCTGTAAATGTCACAATCAGATAAATTAATTTCATCATCTATAGCCGTCCATAAGGGTTGACGTAAAACTTGATATTGGTCTCCAGCTAAAGCCGATAAATTCGAGTGAACTGAGTTCATCACCCACTGTAGTGAAGGTTCTTTGCTAAATTCATGAGACTGTAATGGAAAAACAAAATATTTGGTCAAAAATTAGCTGAGCTCTACAATACCATCACAGAAATTTAAGGATAAAATAATTTTTGTTATGAATCCTACCTTGGCATCAGAAAAATCGTAATCTGGTTCAAATGAAGCATTCAATGTAGCAATCAAGTAGAAAAGAGTCTTGCGAGATATAGTATCGCAAAGGATTATTCCTTCGTCTCCCGACTGGCTATTGTTGCGATGGAAGTTCGGTGAAAGGTCAGCTAAGGTTTGTGGTGGTGAAAGTGCTTGTAGATCATGTGGTCCAACACCGTGTGTATCAGCGGTGAATCTTTTATATAAAGCTTTATCAGCCGCCACCATTTTGCAGGAATAGCTCTCAATACGACCAAAGATTGTACTCCCACCAGTTTGTATAGACAATGCATTATTAATCGCCTCAAAACGCGAACTCTCCAACAACTTCATTTTGCAAAAGAATTAGTTATATACCAACAATTTGTTAATAAAATGGTATGATGATTTTGACCGTTGCAATGGTTATAATTATAGCGTATTCCGTATGATTATTTTGATCCTGAAGGCTTCACGTATTTATTCCCGTCTTGAAATCTTTTACATTAACGATGCATATAACTTATAAGCCTAATTATATTGTAGACTCACGCAAATACTTTGCAATGGTCAATCTAAACACAAACTCTTATTCTCGCCGGTTGGCTAGCAATTCTAAATTGTTGTTTTGGGTATACTATCATTGCCGTTATCAGATTTCCACATATGTTTGTGTTCTTAAACATCGTAGATGGATGAACAATTAGTCTCTTTTTAACTATAACGCGCTTTACTTTTGAGTTATACAACTTAATTTGATCACACTGCTTAGTAAACATTACACTTTGGGCAACAAAATGTCTTTATTCTATTTATATAGCGATCCGCACATATATTCTTCACAGGTGTATTATATAATTTTATTATTCGAATAACGGCACTGTAGGAGTTCAATTGTTCAGAACGAAAACCAAACAAGTCGCAAGCAAGCAAAAGGTCAAAATATTCAAAATGGCGTACACTGGATCTTGTTTGTACACTATTGATACCAGGTATTTGTTATTAGATTTAGTATATAATTTTTCCAATAGGTAGTACTCAAACCTATTAAAAATAAGCACTATTTCCTTCGTCCCGATTCCACTTCTTCTATAAATGTTCAAAGTCACCTGAATCACTCATTTTTGCATATAATATTGACACCAACATTACCAGGAACAAATATATGTATACAACTAGGAAAGTAAAATCATATATATGCAAGTGATATTTCTTTTTCGGGGTTTCTTTCGTAAAAATTCACAAATAATTTTTCTGAGCTTTCACTGCAATCGAATTGGCATAAATAATTTCTCTTCCTCACAAAGAAAACACAATTGGAAATTCTTTTGGTATACGATTAATAAAATGGCTCATTTCTTAGTCGTTTCTTCTTTGTGATTACTTTTCTCTAGTACATATATTCGGTTATTTTTCGTGCCAATATTCGTTAATCAGAAATCGGTTCTTTACCTTCACAGTTAAGGCGCATTTAGGTTGAGTTATCAGTTTATTTATTACTTTAACCGTGCGCTTCTGTACTGCGATACAGACACAAGTCTCTAAATTTGAGATATTAAATTAGAGAAAGTTTTTGTGACTTGAGACGATTTTGCTATTCCGTAAGTGAAGGTCACAAAATATATTGCATTTCATTATTTAGAGATGTTTTTACACTTGAATGAAAATAAATATGTTCAAAACAAATATTAAATTTTCTATAAAATAGTCAAAAAACATAATAACCAATAAAGCAAAAACATATGTTGACTTTGTTCCATAATATTTACGAAATTTATGTAAAATTTATTTATATTTAACCTTTACGTGTTTCAGTTGCTTTCAAAATATAAAAAACGAGAATCGATGATCTCTGTTCAGTATATACAATTTCTTCTGGTCGCATTTTACACCAGCCACTGCAAGTTGAAAAGGCATTTATTTAACATGGGACTAGCCTCTTGTGCTAACTGCCGGTTTTGCGACAGGGAGCCTGAAACCCCGGAGCACCTGATAATCGACTGCATCGCAGTCTGCAGACGCAGGTCGAAGGCCCTTGGATCCATGTTTCCGTATAGGGATCACATCGTCTCACTAGCACCCAGCAGGATATTAGACTTTATCAATATGCTGGAGCTAAGTGAGTCCCTGTGAGTTAGGAGAGGGCACAATAGACCTAAGGTCGCGGTGCATTCCTCAATTATTTATCTGTCTTATATTCAAAATGGCAAACAAGAGATCTTTTTAGTTATGTGACCTGCTAACTATCAGGTCACAAATTTGAGACAATATTTTGAGACTAACGCTAGATACTGTTTGGTGAATAGTAAATAGTCACAAATTGAGACTTTACTTCAAAATGTCTCAAAAAGTGACCAGAGACTGTTTACAGAATCAAATTGTATCAAAAATTAGAATTCGATTATTTGGACCAGCAACCAATTATTCGGTTATCGGTTCACTGCTTGACGGGTATCTTTCAGCAAACGTGTAAAGATATTGTTACTGTTCACTTTTGCATACTTTAAGCTGTTTGTTACTTTTGTTCAAAGAATCAATGGTTTTCTCGCTCGAATCAATTGCAATTATGCCAATATGTATAGGCATGCTGCCTTGTTTGAAGTTGCCCTTAAATGCGAATCTTATTTGTCATGTTTGTGTTAACAAAATCACATACATTCGTTATCAAATCTCTTTACAGTCTGTGAAGAGTAACAAATACATTTGTTAGCTTATAGGTATCCTATGTGTTACACAGCCGTATTCTGAGAAAACCTTACAACTGATTTGTGATGTTTGCTGTGAGGTTACTCTTGCTTACTCACTCACCACGTGAAATGAAAAGAACTTTGCTGTGAAATAGCTGTTTTACAAAAAGAAACAGGACAAAATAACATCCTTTATTATTATTTTATCCCGTTATATTAATTACTACTTGATTTTTGTACTGGAAATTTAACGAATCAAATGGAATTTAAAATAGTGCTATATGAGAAGTACGAATGGTTATTGTCCGATTTCGATATGGGCATGTCTACAGTCGTAAGATTATACCCAATTTCTGCTTTGGGGCAACGCCACGAACCCTGGAATTCGATTAAGAGTACCCTGAGGTGTAATTGCAGCGTCTGTTTACCAGAGTTGTGGCTGCGAGCGGGCCGATCTGGAAATAAGTTGCACGCTATATAAATGTTTATAAAACTATATATTTCTCGGTTAGCGATGTTGTGCTCTGAGTTTGAGACCCGCCTTTTCGAAACCACTCTCAATGAAAAAGAAACAAAAAATACCCGGAAACAATACTAGGAATCTAGTGGAGAGCATGCGTCGACGTCTAGGGACGATAATTGTAAAAAATATAGGCCGAAACCGCTAAAACTATTGTAATTACTTTTGATTTATATAAATAATCATTGGTGTACGTAAACTTTATTGATTCACTGTGTATAACCCCATATCTATCTCGTTTAGTTTTACTTGATATGTACAACCGTTAGGTGTTTGCAAGAGTATAATAAAAAAATAAAAGCGAAACTTATTAAACCTATTTCAACGTTTAAAGTGTATATTTATATAAAGGTAAAAATGTGAAAAAATTTAGTTAAGCATTGAGAAATACCATGTGTTATTAATAAAATTGTTTGAATTTTTATTCGCGAATATTTTGAATAATATAGCTGTTAACAGCATTATATTTGCATATTATCCCCGCCAAAGTAAGCGGAATCGTGCCCTATTGATAGTATATTTTATTTTTTTTTTTTTTATTTTATTTTATTAAAGCTTACATAATAAATAACTTATTATATAAACTAAAGTACGCAGCGCTAGCAACATAGGCTTTCGGCTGACTGGTGGGATAATAGTTGATAACCAATAGTCTTTTTCTTACATATTGACAATGTTGCTTAAATTAATACTTAGAGTCTAATATTAAGCCTAGGAACTTAAAACTATCTGTACAGATTAAATTTATATTATTAACGGTAAGTGTGGGTGTATTACAATGATGTTTCTTACAAAATATGTAATAACTTAGATTTAGAGGAAGAAATTGACATGCCCGAAGAACCGGACCAATGAAATAAAAGGGATAAGATTTTAGAAAAGGAAGACGTAACAACGGACAAATCGGAGGAATAGAAAACAATACTAAATCATCAGCATAGATTTGGTGACTGATATTAGGGAAGTCAGATAAAATTGTACTGATTTTGAAGCGCAAATTCTAAGGCTATATCTTGCGGATATAGTAGATTGCCACGAGGAGAAAATAATATATGCCTTGGGGGTATGAGCTACAATATTGTTGGCAAGATGAGTTTCATTTAATAATATTGCTGAGGGTTTGAATGTTTTAAATAAAAGTTCGAGTTCGATGTAATTATTTAAGTATCCGTTGATATACCACTGAAGGATGGATAGCATGGATAGAAAAATAAAGAAAAAATAATAATGTGAGGTTATGGGAATTTATTGTTCCATCAACGAGGGTGACGGAGATGAAAGGGAGGAGGAGGCTGGAAGGGTGTTATGAGCAAGAGGAGAGATGGCAAAAGATGCCAGGGGAGATAAGGATTGTGAGGAGGGAGATGAGACGTGAGAAAGTGGAGAGAAAGATGGGGAGGGGGAAGAATTCAAGGGTGAAGGGTATAGAAGAGGGGAGTTCTTTGAATTTTCTGGAAGTTCTATGTGATGCAATGGATTGTTGGTGGAGGATGAATCGTTGTTAGCTTTTGTTGTTGTTGCGTTAGTATTGAGGTTAGAATTTTTAGATATTGAAGTATTATCTTTGTTATTAGGATTTTTTGAGTTTGAATTTATATCGCTGTTAGTTTGAATTTTTGCCACGTTGGCGAAGGAGAAGGGGGATGGGGTGGAAGGATGTTGATTTTTATACATGGTAATGGCGTCCCGCATGGTGCATTTGTGTATAGTTTTAATCTTTAATATTTCTTTCGATTGAATAAATTTAGGGCAAGCATTTGAGGACGAGGGATGTTCACCTGCGCAGTTAGCGCAGTAAACTCTGGTGCAATCAGAAGGAGCAGAGTGGTTAGGAGGAAGGTTGCAAATGACACAGGAAGGAGTTTTTACGCAGTGTTTAGCGGTGTGTCCTAATAGCTGACAAGTTTTGCAGCGCATAGGATTAGGGTAGTACGGACGGACATCTAGGGTTCTCCAGGCTACATCAATTCTGTTAGGAAGTGTATATTTATTAAATGTTAATAATACGGCACCAGTAGGTACACGAACGCCATTAACTATTTTGTTAAACTTGTGGACTGCAGAGACACCTTGTTCCTTGAGACCTTCGATTATTTCTTCGTCGCTAAGTTGGCAAATAAAGGGGGCATAAATTGTGCCCTTGACTGAGTTAAGGGTGCTGTGAAGAGCAACTTCAACAGCACCTGCACCGGGTAGATTCTTAGTGGAAAGGAATTTATCAGCAATTTTTTGATTTTTTACCAGGAGGAGTAGGCTGCCATCGCGAAGTGACGAGATGTTGTTAATATCTTTACTGATAGCTTGAATACCTTTATAAGTCGCGAAGCAGGAGATGGATGTAATTGGTTTACTGGCATCCCGCGACTTAATGACGAGGTATTTGGGGTCATCCTTCTTAGTTATGGGGAGTTCCGGAAATAGTTCCAACGTTGTTTGCTCTGGTTTTTTTCTTTTTGACTTCTGGGCTGGGGATAATAGGGCAAACCTATTATCACCCAGATTGTTGGCCCCGGGGGGCATTGAGAAAATATTACTTTTTGTGTATTCAAAAGTGTAAGAATGTAGCACAAGTTAATAATAAGAAATAAACACAGCGAGAAATTAACAGTAAAAAAGTTATTTGTGCACAACTGTAAAGTAGCGTTATAACACAGACACTGCTAGAATGACCGCGAGAGAAAAAGAAAAATGCGACCGTACGGTTTGACAACTCGGTTGCGACTTTACAATAATTTACAACATAACAGTAAGCAGTAGTACGTGAATTAGTATATTTTATAAAATAGGTAGTTACTTAACCCACTGGCATTCTTTATTTTGTTTCCATTTTGAATCTCCATCGCTATACAATTTTTTTTCCAAACAGGTACAGATTTCTTCAAATGTTCAATAGATTATAAAACTGCTTTTAATGCATCTTCTCGATGGGGAGACGATATAGGAATAACTATGCTTGCTTCCTTTGGTGCAACCAAACCGAGACGGTGATGTATTGCGATGTTCACTACATCTTTCCAATGGGAGAGCCATTTTCTCATATGCTTCATATTCAATCGAATGTACCTATAATGAACAATCATGCTTACGTAATATCTAACTTTTATTATTTAAAACACTTGAATACAAACCATTTTCCTGTGAAACGAATTTCTAGCCGTAACTACGAATATGGAAACAGCACCACAATCTTCATGAAATATTGAATTTGTAATGGCTGCAACATTCAAGGGTTCTCGGGTAACTGACAAAAAGTTTGTCTCACCTTTTTACCCTCCACTAATAGCTGGAATAATAGCAACCTCGTCACCTTCTTGGAGATGTACTAAATTATCACAGTAACACTCGTTTATTGCTATAACACAACTATCCCTTATACTATCTAAGGCAAATTTTTGGCAAATCAGGTTTAAGAGTTTTGATACTTCTATGTGTTGTTCAGTAATAAAAGTTGTTGAACTTAATCCAGAAATTTCACGCGCTTTGGCAAAAAATAATACTTTAACTTCCACCAAATTATTTTCTGGGACGCAACTCATTACCAACAGAATTTAGAAAATTACAAGTACAAGACCAGTCTGATAAGATACTGAAAGCAGTGATAATACTAAAAGATAAGTGAGGGCAAAATTATCAGAACAATTAATATCAATCGATTTTTTTCTCCCACCAGTCGATTTACCATGCATTTATGTACTGTGATACAGACTCAAGTCTCTAAATTTCAGATTTTAAATTAGAGACAATTTTTGCGACTAGAGACGATTTGGCTATTCTGTTTGTGACAGTAACAAAATATATCAAATTTCATTATTTAGATATGTTTTTACACTTGAGTGAAAATAAATATGTTGAAAACAAATATATGATTTTCTATAACATAGTCAAAAAACATAATTACCTTTATACGTAGAAATAAAAATATATGTTGACTTTGTTTCATAACATTTACGAAATTTATGTAAAATTGATTTATTCTGAACCTTTTCGTGTTTCAGTTGCTTTCAAAATATAAAAAAAGAATCGATTAATATCTATGATAATCTCTGTTCTGTATATTCAAAACGGCAAACAAGAGTTATTTTTAGTTATGTGACCTGCTAACTATCAAGTCACAAATTTAAGACAATATTTTGAGACTAACGCTAGAGACTGTTTAGGGAATAGTAACTAGTCACAAATTGACACTTTACCTCAAAGAAAGAATATCAAAAACTGCTGTTATTGTTATTCAAGAATTCACATCGCTTAATATTTATCAAAAGAAAAGATTGTCATATATGTAGTATTTTGAAATGAATGCCGTCAATTTTTAAATATTTTCCATATAATTGAAATAAAAGATGCATTTTTTCATTTGTTAAGTCGATTTTCAGGTGAAATTAGATTCATTGCTTTAAAAAAAAATTGTTTGTTTACATTTTTTTCGCTTTGTAGTGTCTAAATCAGCTGTGATAATGTAACAGATTTCCAATGCTGACAAGTAGATGGCGCAAAATCAGAGTCAGAGAGATTTAGCGTGTATCAGTTTGAAATCACTTCAATGAAGTGAAGGATTTGGAACTGTCATTTTTGTATGGCGAAATCTTGATAAATTTATAAGATTTGTGGGATAAACCACTCAACAGCCGAAATCGTGTGATTAAGTGTCGGTCTGAACATGGTATAAGCTTTTCAATAATCGTTCTTGAAAAAATTGAAATTAACAAGTCCAAATTGTTTTCCTGGATTTCGTCAGCATTATATTCATTAATGCAACTGATTCCTTAATCTAACAAAAAATAATTTTTTCTGCAAGTAGTCAACTCTTTCAAATAATAACAAACCTCCGATCATATTTCTGCAATGAATATGCTGATAATAAAATTCTTCAACCCGCATAAGGTTTGCATAAACTAAGTATATCAGCCAATCATAGCTAATCTCGGCCTAGTATCTAGTAGAGATTTAAACGCCAATTACATATAGATTATATACAGGGCTTGTTCGGAAAGTAATAGGACTCATTTTCTTCCGCCGCGACTGTACTTAGGAGCGTGCGCGCACCGACTGTATTCGGTAGAGGACGTTCCTAGCTAAAGAATGAGCGACTGGTCAGTTGTCTCCGCGCACCTGGAGAGTCATAACCAGGAATAAAGGGATGTTTAACTTATTCCAGTGTGAGAGCGCTTCAAAATTTGCGTTTTTTATAACATTTTCCATTATGGCCAGATTGAACAAAATAATAATTTTTGGGCATTTTTCAACCCAATACCCAACATTTAGTACGATGTAGTGGTTATTTCATATATGGAGAAAATATTTAAATCCTTTTAAAGTATATTAGAACAACTAACTTTTGACCTTTCAATACCCAATAAAAGAATTTAAGCTTGTCAGCTCTCAATCATTAAATGTTTTTAATCATTTTCCATTGAAAATAATACTATGATGCTTCAAATTACAAAACGTTTTATCAAATAGATTTAAATTTCACAAATTTATTTAATTTTCATTGTTTAACATTTTTTATAAGTGGTCTTGAACGATGCAACAAATCCCTCCGTTTACATATTTTTTGGGTAAGATTTCAATCTGGCCATCGCTCGTTTCCAATTTCTAAACGTCAAAACCTCCTGAACTCGATCAACTGTCAAAGTTTAGGTGGTTTTGACGTTTAGTAATCGCTCTCTCACTTCCAGTGAGAGAGGAGTTAAACATCTCTTTATCTCTGGTCACAACAATAATTTTTGCGCGACGTGTTTCTGTGAGTGGTGCAAGCCGAAAATGCAACGTTCGTTAGAACAGAGGTACCCCATTAAATTCTGCACAGAGCGTTTGATATGATCAAGCAGGCTTACCCAGATGTTGTTTTAGCAAGAAGTGGTGTGTTTCGGTGGCACCAGACCTTTTTGGAGGGCCGAGGAGAGGTCGCTGATAAAGACCATGCGGGGAGACCTGCGACTTCGACAAACACCGACAATGTGACCGGTGATGTTAAATGTTCAATTTGTTATGTTAAATTTATCAAAATAGTATATGACATAGCACTTGAACATGCGCAAGGTGTGCGCAAAGATAGTCCCAAAACTGCTCACTGACGACCAGAAATTGCGGCGAGTGGAAGTGTGAATATTTGTGAAAGTGACCCCCAAATTTTAAATAACGTAATCTCAGGTGACGAGTCATGGATCTTTGAGTTTGAAAATGAAAGGCAAGCTTTTTGAGACAAGTGAGCAGAAGTAAGAAGGAGCTTATTTTGAAAGTTTTTAAAGAATTGTCACGACTGATTCAATAAATTTTTTAAAACGTCTCACCCTTTTACTTTCCGGACAAACCCTGTATGTATACGTTCCTACATTTACGAATTGTAAAGTACTGCAATTAAGGAGATTACAGATTCTGCCTATATCTCTCCAAAGCCAACTAGCAGATAGATAGCAGACTGGTTATCTACCCAATAACGCTGGCAGAAATTTCGGTCGGAAATGTTTACGGCCGATTTGAATATCTAACCGAAACTATTGATATTGGTAGTGGTGACTTAACGCCATATATATATGGAATTTTGATTTCTCCTCACATGAACGAATTTATTTTACTATTATTTATCAAATTCACACGATAGGGAATCCCCTTGTATGAAACCTCGCTTAGTATCGAACGGCTCGGAGAGGTTCTTCCTGATCCTGACGGAGTTTCTGGTGTTGGTCAACTTCAGCTTACACAGCCGTATTAGCATTGTAGGGATACCAAGTTCAGAGGACATGGAACGTATCCTTCATTTTAATATAGGAAACGCCTCTTTTTTTACACGGATTTCTGAGGAACGTATCTACCGTGTAAAAAAAAAAGTTGGGTGCATGTATAAAATTGTTCCATTGTTATTGCATGTGAGGTACCTTAATGAAATCCTTGGAACATGTTTTAGTATGTGGTATGATAATAGTTAATAAATAAAATCGGGTCGATAGTACCCCAACTCTCATATTCTACATATGTATGTATGTATAATGATTTCGTTTTTCTAACAATCTTTATGACGAATATGTCGGTCAATGTATGAGTCATATATAGTATATGTACATAACTATAAAACAGCTTATATTCGGATCCTCTGGTTGACGTTTTGCATCTTAAGGTATTCCTCTGGCTTTGATTCTTACAAGTTGCAAGAGTATAAAATGTTCGGCTGCATGCGAACTTAGCCTTTCTTACTCGTACTTGTTTTCATTTGTAGGAGTAGGGTTACAATGAATTTCTGTAAGCCAGTACTTGACTGTTGAATAATCTGGGGCATATTTAGTGTAGTGTTTAACAAGTTATAGCTCTGCATCAACAATATTTATTTCTCATCCAGAAACAATATTTTTTTTTTCAAACATAGTATGTACTCGCCTCCGTCATCTGGAAGCTAATAACTTCAAAATGATTATGTAGGTGAATTGTCATGATTCTAGTATACATATGTATGTACATATAAGCCATTGATAGAGATTGTTTGGGGCCATCTTCCGTTCAGACCAAAGACTTTTCATATCATGTAGTTAGAATATATGTATGCGTGTAAATGTATACAAACCTCTGTATTATCACTTGCGTATGTAGATAAATATGTACATACATACATATATATAGGCACAATGCACATCAATGTACATACATATGAAGTTATATGTACATATGTATATGGTACAATTAAATTTACTCAGTTCTCAAACGATTGTTTAAAGAGAATTTTATTGTTTATATGTATTTTTTGGATGGTTTTCCCTAAATGAATTTAGCTTCCTATGTACACGTGTTCGGAAGCACTTGAACACTTGAAATTAAAGATTTGTTTTGATTGAGTTGCTCTAACCCTTAAAATTGGAAATACTCTAATAAACAAATTTATTTTTGAAAATTTCAGCCTAATTAACCAGTGAATAAACATTCGAAGCACATACATATGTATGTATGCACATGTATATATGTACATATATAAATTGGTTTATTTCTGACTATGTAAACATAATTACCTGTGCCAATACGCATATTGATTCCTATTTACTCGTGTGTATGTATATGGGCTAAAATATCTTTGTCTCAATCGAGAGATCGCGTTAAACAAAATATCCCTATCCTGCTCTTAGAGTACTAGCCTTAACTCGAATATTGACACACAAACTAAACCTATGATATTTCACTCAATCGTTCTAAAGTTTTTGATTTCAAAGAGGCGATATCTCAGCTATTTTTGTTTACAATGGAAGAATAACATGTTTCGAAAAAACATTTTATCATGATTGGGAAAAAATACCTTTGATGCAGAGCAGTAACTTTATTAGTTCTACGGAAAATCTATGCCAGCATTTTTAACTACTGGTTACTGTTAACTACTGGTTTGCCAAATTTCAACGTAAAGTCACCCGTACAAATTACACGCCCCGTTAGGAAGAAAGAAGCAGTAACTCAACATGACATCGTTGCGTAAACTTCTGAATTTGTTTTTAAGTGACCGAAAAATAAATCTGTTTTCTTGAAATAAAACTAATTTTTACAAATGAAAAGTTAATCGCCGCTTTGTTTTTTTTTAAATCGATCAAAAAATCGTATTATTTTTTAAAAAATATATACACCAGTGTTTAATTGCCATTCCACTGAATAATTGTTGCCCGTTGAAGGTCACCAGGTTTAAAACATAAAATCTGTTTTTCATAAAAAATTATTTTCATCAACTGCCTCGAATAATGTACAATAATCAGCAATCAATATTGCTGTGCGTTAGTGGATCGTATGAACAATGGGTACTAAATTGGGTCAACGACTTTTCAGACCATGCAGTATATACGAGGTGTGTTCAAAAAGTATCGCGAATCGTAACTGACAGTTTTCTTCGATTGCCACAGGGAAGAACGGTCAATAAGGAATATTACCTGCAAGTTATGCGCAATTTGCGCGAAGCAATCCGCCAGAAACGCCCGGATTTGTGGAAGAACAAAAATTGGCTTTTGCACCACGATAACGCCCCTGCTCACACACATCGTTGCTTGTGCGCGACTTTTTGGCCAAAAACAACACACTAATGATGCCGCAGCCACCGCATTCCCCAGATCTGGCCCCCTGTGACTTTTTCTTGTTCCCTAAACTGAAGAGGCCCATGAAAGTACGACGTTACGCTTCTCTTGACGAGATAAAGACGACATCGAAGGAGGAGCTGAGGAAGATAAAAAAAATGATTTTTCGAAGTGCTTCGAAGATTGGAAAAACCGCTGGCACAAGTGTATAATATCTCATGGGGATTACTTTGAAGGGGACAAAATAGATATTCATGAATAAATAAATAATTTTTGAACAAACACAAAATTAGCGATACTTTTTAAACACAACTCGTACATACATACATATGTACATATATTATATTATACATTCTTACAAATATTAAACCTGTGCAATTTTTTTTAATAATACTAATGTTTTATCGAGCTATTTATAAAAAAAAACATAATATTTCAATTTACGCGTATTATTTATTTTTAACTGTTTTTTGTGTTACGATTCATAATAAAATAACCAAATTTATATAAAATAAATACATTATGATTTAAGTCACACTTATTCTAATTAAACAAAATTACACCAAACAGTATTTCAAGCAATAAAATTGTTCGGTTGAAATCACAAAACGTTCATTCACTCTTGATCAGGAATTAATTCGGAAGCCCAGACATCTTGAGGCCAACCAGTGCGTCCTTTATTTGAGCGTTGTATATTCTGTAGATGGATATAAGTATGTAAATTTCAAATTATTCTTTTAACTTTGAAAATATTTATTTATGTAAATGCAAGTAAATGCTGGTGTACTAAGCATAATGAATTATAGCATTGTTTTATTTTAAACTAACATTACATTAATGTTGTTTACGAATATTTTCCTTAAAACGTTATTTTTTAAAAATCTTATAATTTCCTAATCATAATGCTTATAATGTTCAATTTAGCGGGAGCCATAATGGGGTGCAAAGGTTGTTGGTAGTTGTAGACCAG
The DNA here is from genome assembly GCA_037783105.1 of Bactrocera zonata. Classification (NCBI taxonomy): domain Eukaryota; kingdom Metazoa; phylum Arthropoda; class Insecta; order Diptera; family Tephritidae; genus Bactrocera; species Bactrocera zonata. The sequence continues at coordinate 2,255,313 of JBAWJQ010002358.1, forward strand.
GTATAGCCTCAGTGGCGTAGCTACAACTTCGGGCGCCCGGGGCCAAGGATGTTATGCCGCCCCATTTATCTACCTACCTACAAGCTTCATGAGGTGGTTCGAACAAAAGTGAATTTTTACAAAATATCTTCGATATTAAGTATATAAAATTTAGGAACTAGAAGCCACGCAAATTCTGAAGTTCCAAAATTCTCACAATACGGTTCTTGAGGAAATTGATAGTAAATTTACAAGACATTTTATTAAAAGACATAGAAAAAACCCATTTTCGCCCTATATCTTGAACACTTTTGACACAATTTGCAGAAATTTTTGCCCGAATTGGAGTTTTTAAATACCATTTTTGAAAATTTGGAGAAGTAAAAGTATTTGTTACATTCAAAGCATAGGGTAACATTGAGTAACTGTGAGAGTGACACGTCGTCAAAGCTAGAAAATTGCATCTTTAAGACTATTTTTAAGAAAGATATAAGCCAAAAGATATAAGACAAATTCAAAGACTGAAGAGTATTCGAGTAAATATTAATATTTTTCATTGTTATTCAGATTATTACATTGTGAGTGTACAACTCTTTTATAATAAATTTTGTAAAAAAATTTATTGAAGTATTTTTCTGAATACGAATATTAAAAAACAGCGAAGATCGTTTTGCGGCTCCCAAGTTGTTGCGTCCGAGGCGACGGTGCCTTTATGATATCATGTAAATGGCCACCGCCACAGTTGATTGTCATTTGAGCCCTTTTTATGGCATTCTCCATCACTTTGACCAGAATTTCCGGCGATAGGTCCTCACATTCTTGACAGATATTGTCTTTAAGAGCTGCAAGAGTCTGAGGCTTGTTGACATAAGCCCGCGACTTCAAAAAGCCCCACAAAAAGAAGTCTGGAGCGGGCAAATCAGGCGATCTTGCTAGTCAATGCAAATCGCCAAAACGGGAGACTAGGCGCCCGGGAAATGCAGCCTTCAGCATATCGGTTGTGGCACGTGCAGTATGTGCCGCTACACCGTTTTGTTGGAACCACATGTTTTCCAATCCCAATTAATCAAGTTTCGACAAAAAGAACTCGTTAATCACTGCTCTGTATCGCTCACCAGCTTCACCGCTAAGATGGAAATGGGCCTCATCGCTCATGATTATTTTTGAGGAAAAATCATCTTCCTCTTGGTGGTGATTAAGGATAGCTTGAGCGTATGTTAGACGCGATTGGCGGTCAGCAGCTAATAGCTGATGCACCGTCTGGACTTTGTACGGAAACATCTTCAAACCTTGTACCAAAATTCGCTGTAAACACCGTCGACTGATACCCATTTGCATGGCACGTCGTCTAGTCGATGTCAGCGGAACTTCCATGACATCCTCGGCAACAGCAGCAATATTCTCTGCAGAACGGCTATTCCGGGGTCTGCCACGCCTGGCAGCATCTCGTGTTGTGCTAGTCTTTTCGAGGCGAGCGGCTAAACGTCGCAGTGTTGACTACACAAATGTCAAAACAGAACTGACATTATAAGTCATTTGCAAAATTTATAGCATCTTCTGATAGGAGGATTATTTTTGCGCCACCATATTTATACCCTGTATAAGACACATTAAGTTTACCACGAAGCTTGTAACATCCAGTAGAGAATGTTGAAGATTCTATGAAGTATACATACATAAATAAATGGTAAGCGAGAAGAGCTGAGTCGATTTATCCATATACATACGTATACAGAGTGTGTCCGGAAAGTAATAGGACTGGTTTTCTTCCGCCGCGGCTGTACTTCGGACCGTGCGCGCACCGACTGGATTCGGTAGAGGGCGTTCATTTTCGCGCGACGTGTTTCTATGAGTGGTGCAAGCCAAAAATGCAACGTTCGTTAGAGCAGAGACACGCGATCAAATTCTGTGTGAAACTCGGTAAATTTGCGACAGGAACGTTTGATATGATCAAGCAGGCTTACCCAGATGTTGTTTTAGCAAGAAGTGGTTTGTTTCGGTGGCACCAGGCCTTTTTGAAAGGCCTCGCCCTAAAAGGGAAAAATGAGCAAATTGAAAGTGAAAACGATGCTCATTGTCTTTTTTTTACATAAAAGGCATCGTTCACCATGAATTTGTTCCTCCTGGACAAACCGTCAACGCCAAGTTTTACATGGAAGTCCTCAAGAGACTCAAACTAAGGGTCAATCGGGTCCGATAAGATATGGCAGCCGATTCGAAGTTGCACCAGAACAACGCTCCGGCTCATATCGCCTTTCTTGTGAACAGCTACCTAACCAAGGCCGGCATCCCAACGCTTCCGCATCCGCCCTACAGCCCAGGGCTTTCTTTTGTTTCCTTGCCTGAAAAGGCCGATGAAAGACAAGCATTTTGAGACGACAGAGGGGATCCAAGCAGCATGTACCTCGGCTCCCAAGGCTATTCCGGAGAATGCCTTCCGTGACGCCTTCATTGGTTGGAAATCGCGCTGGCAGCGCTGCATTGACGCAGAGGAGCCTATTTTGAAAGTTTTAAAAAATTGTAACTTTTGTTTCAATAATTTTTTTAAATCGATTCAGTCCTATTACTTTATTATTTAGATAACGGTTTTTTCGAATTAAGTAATTAGCGGAAAGATTTCCGGTTTATTGATAACACTTGGTCCGTTTTCTCAATGCCTGGCTAGCAGCGATTTGTCAGTTAAGTTCCGAGTAACTTAACCTAGACTTCTTCTTTCGATAAAGAACTTAACCGACAAATGTCTGCTAACCAAACATTGAGAAAACGGCCCAATTATACACAAAGTTGCTATCAGAACCGCATTTGAGAAGGGTATTATAACCTCGATTCAGCCGTTTTCTCTTATTCTTTGGAAATTCTGTTTCATATGATATTCAACTTAATTATTGATATTTTCTATACTATTCATATAATATAATTTAAATAAACTAATTTTCTATGATATACTTGTACATATATATGTATATATGTATATGATAAACATATAGCATAGATTCCAATATCGAATTTAATTACGAATTTCACTGTTCTCTTCCGTATTTCAAATCTAAGTACTTGAATACAGGGCTTTAATTGTGAAATGAAGCCATTAAGCTCTTGAAAGTAATTTGGAATCTTCATACAAATAATGCATTAGATATCAATTCAAACGAGAAAATCATCAATAACGGCTATATGCATTTACGGATACACACACACATTAAAGTCATATCAATAAATTTTTTATTTTGGCTTTATTTTTTGTTTTTAATTTTGTGGGAGTGCACCATTGAGTTAACCGCAACACCCATTCTGAAATTACTTTATATGTGGGTATGTATAAAAATTCGAACGAAACACAGATGCACTCGTTACGTGCCCCTTTCACTTCGCCTTACTCCCACGAAGCAGCAATGCGGAACAGCATCTGCCGCTGGCTGACAACAAGCCGGGCAAGTGTCAAGTGTGTGTGGCTTATCTATTTATGCTTTTACTGTAATGAAGCAGCAATTAATGTACCAGACATTTCCCGAATTTATGCAGAAACCATGTATAGTATAAACATTAACTTCATAACACCCCCAGAAATCAGTAACTACCCTTTGTCGACATTTAGTGAAGTGTTGTTATAAGCTAACTAAATTATTTAATAATAAAAATGAGTAGAACCGTAATTGTAATAAGTATTTAGTTTTTATTTATATATGTATGTACTATATGTACATATTTACTTATTGACACCATTTCACGTGTACAGCATATGTTTCACATGTTCATTTGTGTACGAATACATGGGAGTATGCAAAATATTTGCTCGTTGCAAGGTGTGGAAGCCACGCCCAACTAAAACTATTGAATTTCGTGTAAGAATTTTACGAGATAAAGTCGTTTCTACTGACTTAAATTCAATTATTTTAAGAGTACCCTAAACCATAAATGCCTTATGTTGAATATTGCATCTAAGATCTATATTTTTTGCTATTTTATTTGTAAAAACTGGGACAACACAATTTCACAAACTTCTCTTGAGTCGAATTTTTCACCAAATAACTATGGCCAGTTAATAGAGAGAAACAGGTAGTGCCAGGTCGGGTATGACGTAGATGCATAAGAACCGCTCAAACAAGTTCAGGTAGCATCTGGCCAATCGATCGGTGTGTGTGCCGTTGATCTGCCGTTGGCCTGGTGGAACACAATTCCTCTTCTATTGGACAAAGCTGGGTGTTTCTGGGCGATTGGTTCCTTCAGAGCATATAAACAGTTTCAGAGTGTGGTCTAAGTTTCCTATAATTAGTAATATGGCACTAAAATTTATGAGTGGCGATGGTATTGATCAACAAGTCTTCTTAATTGTTAAAATAAATATAAAGAAGATGCAGAGTTCCTCAAACCTAGAAAAGATACATTTACTCTACCACTCTAGGAGAGCTTTTATTATTTTCATTAAATCTATTCAAACATTTCTATGAGAAAGTGGAAGGAATTTATAAATCTTGCAGTTAGCCCTAATCTTCAGAAGACACTTGTATAATTTTACAGAAGTCGAATAATTGGTTCGGGAGATTTATTATATATTTAAATGACGCACGTTTTGATATTTTGCAAAAGTAGGTATAAACAAGAAAAAACGTTAACTTCGGTTGCACCGAAGCTAAATACCCTTCACAGGTGCATTTCTGTTAGTAACTATGTGTCTAGTTTGTATGGTAGCTATATGCTATAGTTAACCGATCGGAACAATTTCTTCGGAGATTACATTGTTACCTTAAAAAATAATCTATACCAAATTTTGTGAATATATCTTGTCAAATGTGAAAGTTGTCCATACAAGAACTTGATTCCGATCGTTCAGTTTGTATGGTAGCTATATGTTATAGTTAACCGATCTGAACAATTTCTTCGGAGATTACATTTTTGCCCTAGAAAATAATCTATACCAAATTTGGTATAGCAGCTATATGTTATAGTGGTCCGATATCGGCCGTTCCGACAAATGAGCAGCTTCTTGAAGAGAAAATGACATTTGCAAAATTTCAAAAGGATATCTTAAAAACTGAGGGAGTAAGTTCGTATATATACAGATAGACAGACAGACGGACGGACAGACAGACGGACATGGCTAAATCGACTCAGCTCAACATACTGATCATTTATATATATACTTTATAGGGTCTCCGACGCTTCCTTCTGGGTGTTACAAACATCGTGACAAACTTAATATACCCTGTTCAGGATATAAAAAGATTTTCGTGTGATAGCAGAACAAAAAATTGGTGATTTCAAATAGTTGATTGATAAACAACAGACTCTTCTTCAGATGAGTTAATCATTCGTAATATTTTTTGTTCAATACCTGACTTTTCAAAGTTTCAAATGAAAAGAGATAAAAAGTCCACAAAATTATTTGTATGTTCTTAATCTAGCCCACCTTTTCGTGTTCTCAGACTACAAAAGAATGTTCGCTGGATAACAAAAATCATCCGCCAAGAATGGTATTTAAAAATTGCAAGAACCCTATAATCGGTATATTGTGTATAAATATTTCTATAATTTGACTTGTTAAGCTTTCACACTATCAATAAATCTTACCTTTAAATCATGTTTTAAGTAAGATCTCTTGTCATTGGAACTTTTTCTGTGTAGTGGCCTTAAATCAGCGCTGAATCCTGTTTTCGGATCCTGATCTCCATCCAACACTTCAACCAGGTACTTAATGTAAAGTATAGCTAATTTTAGCGTTTTAATCTGAAAATAAAAATAAATATATTAACACAATTAATTTCTATTAATAGATTTTAAGGAGTACATATGATCAACAAAACACAATCATACCATATGAAGTTTGACACAAAGTTTGTAATATTCAGAAGCAGGAGGGCCCTAAACAATACCTACATACATATATGTAAATGATGAGACTGACTAGCTTAGTCGACTTAGTTATATCCATCTGTCTGTCCGAATACCTATATGCGAACTAGTACCTCAGTTTTTAAGATATCGATTTGTAATTATGCATAAAACTTTTTCCTCTCAAGAACCTATTCTTTTATCAAAACTGCCGTCATCGGTCTATTATTGCATATATGTACGAGGTGTGTTCAAAAAGTATCGCGAATCGTAACTGACAGTTTTCTTCGATTGCTGGGGCGTGGTGCATCATGAGTTCTTGCCACAGGGAAGAACGGTCAATAAGGAATATTACCTGCAAGTTATGCGCAATTTGCGCGAAGCAATCCGCCAGAAACGCCCGGATTTGTGGAAGAACAAAAATTGGCTTTTGCACCACGATAACGCCCCTGCTCACACACATCGTTGCTTGTGCGCGACTTTTTGGCCAAAAACAACACACTAATGATGCCGCAGCCACCGTATTCCCCAGATCTGGCCCCCTGTGACTTTTTCTTGTTCCCTAAACTGAAGAGGCTCATGAAAGGACGACGTTACGCTTCTCTTGACGAGATAAAGACGGCATCGAAGAAGGAGCTGAAGAAGATAAAAAAAAATGATTTTTTAGCTTCGAAGATTGGAAAAACCGTTAGCACAAGTGTATAATATCTCATTGGGATTACTTTGAAGGGGACAAAATAGATATTCATGAATAAATAAATAATTTTTGAAAAAACACCAAATTCGCGATACTTTTTGAACACACCTCGTATGTATGCAGCTGTCATACAAACCGATCGATGAAAATCAAGTTCTTGTGTGATACACTTTTTTATTTGATGAGATATTTTCACGATTGACAAGGATTATTGTTCAAGGAAACGCTAAAACTACTTAACATATTTTATAAATCGGATCACTAAACCATCTAACTACGATACGAACTGATAGATCAAAATCTAGTTCTTGTATAAAAAACTTTTTTGTTTGACAAGTTATATTCCTGAAATTTAGCTCAGATTATTGTCCTAGGCAACGCTACCATCTCCGAATACATTGCTTAGATTGGAAAACTAAAACATGTAGCTACCATACAAACTTGCTTATCAAAATCGTGAAGAATATATTTTGATACCCTGTGCTATGAGAAACGCCCCTGTGTAAGTCATTACAGTTTCGGTGCACCCGAAGTTAACTTTTTAAGGCAAAACAGCCAGGCTGGTATGCAAAATTGTATATCCAAAATGGCGAATTTAATGATAGGTACGAACTGGTTGGGTTCAATAACACTTTTCCGTTTCATTTTAATACATACATACATACTATATGTATGTATATTTAGAAAATTTTGTACATTTTATAAACCTACCAGTGGTGGATCCAAGGGGGACTTTTGGGTCTCAGAATCTCCTAAAAAATCAGAGATAATAATTCAAATTCAGAAGAATTTACGAAACATATTAACATCACTATAAAACACACATAGGTATGTAGGAAGGAAATACTCCCATTCCCCCCGAAAGAAATTTTGGATCCGCCATTGAAACCTCCTTATGCACTTTCATGTTTTGAAATATACAAATTAGATCTACTTTAAGGTAAACAATTGTTGTTTGTATATATATACATATGTACATACATAGTCGTAGATATTCACAAAAGTGGTTTACCTCTTTCAAGTAGATACATTAAGACGAATCTAGAGCCGTATTAATGCACTGCATTGTAATTGCGAATACACATACATATGTATGTACACATATACGCATATTTGCATCAATAAGTTTAATTCTACAGTTTATTTTTGGTCCTGGAAGATATGGTAAGTACACTTACATATATGCGTATGTATTATAATTACCTTGGATAATTTCGTATCTGATGGTACATTGGGAATTTTTTCTCGTAAACATGTAAAAGCATTATTGATACTTTGTGTTCTTCTTCGTTCTTTCTTGTTGGCCGTATTTCTTTTCTTAATTATACGCACAGCAGGCACAGCAGCTACTTCTTTCGTTGAAGTGGGTGTGAGTAAAATCTCATGAAAGTCTTTTCCCGTTTCTTGAAATAAATTTTGGAATAAAGCAAATGTTAAGAAAAACAATTGTTAGTTTGTATATAATATATATATAATGTATAATAGGTATATGTAATGAGTAAAGTCAATAGTTTCCGGTACGAATAGAGAGACAAGAGACATTAAAAATTACTACATGAATACAATACAAATTTCAAAAAGTTTATTTACTAGCATGGTTGAAGGACATTTACATAGTAAATTGTGGAACTGTGCTGAAAATTTACTAGAAGCTCCACGGGATTGGTTAGAAGTGTCTTTTGCATCTTCCGGACCTAGCACCAAGTGATTGCTACCTGTTCCTGTCTATGGCGAATGATTTTATTGGTAAAAAATTCGCCTCAAGAGAAGCTTGTGAAAATCGACTATTCCAATTTTTCCCCAAAAAGACTGAGGATTTTTATGAAAATGACATTAATAACTTAACCTAAACCTACAATAAAAATATAATTCAAATCAAAAGGAAAGTAGTAAGGAAGGACTAAGTTCGAGTGCAACCGCACATTTTATAATCTTGCAACATGTTAGAATTAAAACCAGGGAAATACCTTAAGGTGCAAAATGACAAAAAGAGGATCGGAATCCAAGGACTTAGCATATATTCTGGCTATTCAGCAAACCACCGCATCAGAGAAACCGTTTTGGGTCAATTGACATTAAACGTGAATAGCTTCACGCATTGAAGGCCATTCCCGAAATTGACTTTAACAACTGTTTCAAGAATTGGAAAAAACGTTGGCACAAGAGCATTGTTGCCAAGAGGGGTTATTTTGAGGGGACCACATAGATTTTGAAGAATAAATTAAAAGTTTTAAAATTATGAACAAAGTCTTACTCTTTTTTGCTCATAGTGGTGACTCATATACTGACCGACTTATTATTATTTTATCCATTTTAGGCACAAAGATGCACTATTATTAGAAAGACACGCTCGGTCATTTTCATTGAGATAACATGCATATTGACCCTATTGGTCACCCGAGAGTTAGAAAACTTGTATATTAGGTATATGGGGGCTAAGGGAGGTTCTGATCCGATTCAACCAATTTTTGACATTCAGACATACTATTATCAGGAATTTAAATTATATATCTCAAACAATGACGGATAATTACGGTAAAAAGTTAAATATATACTGGGGTCCAAATGTTCGGTACATAGGGGATTAACAGTTTTTTTAGTTAAAAGCATTATACCTGCAAAATTTTATCCCGTTATATTAATAGCTTCTGGATTTAAACATTGGAAAGTGAGAAAATCAAATGAACTTAAAAATTGTTTAATAAGTAAGTAGGCGTGGCGGAAGTGCGATTTCGTCCATTTACGCACTGTAAGATAAGGAGATAATAAGAATAAGACTTAATCCCCAAAATATGTGCCAATTACTATGGGATACGCCTTCTTAATATCGCTTTTTAGGTATTATCGAGTGTAATGTGTGGAAGGCTGAACCCCATCGTCAACAAACTGATTGGATCTTATCAGTGTGGCTTTAGACCTGGAAAATCTACTATCTACCAAATCTAGGAAAACACCCGTGAAAGAAACATGTGAGCACGAAAAGGAACTGCCTATATGTAGATATGACTGAACTTGGTATCTCCGCAAAGCTTAGATGGCTGTGTAAGCTGACGTCGAAATTCAATGCAAAATAATTTTTGTCAACAGGTGCTACTTCGGACTGAGGTGAAAATTCAGAATTAAAGTCCTGCTATATGGGAAGAATGCATGGTCTATGACATCATCTGATGAGTCGGCCTTAGGGGTGTTCGATAGAAAGGATCTGCGGAAGATTTATGATCCTTTACCCGCTAACAGCGAGTACCGCGGTCGATCGAACCATGAACTATAGGAGCTGTGTGGCGACATTGACATAGTTTAGAGAATCAAGAAACAGTGGCTGTGGTGGCTAGGTCATGTTAACCGGATGGAAGAGAACACTAAAATTTAGAAGGTTTTCGAATCAGTATTCGCCAGTGGAAGCAGAGGAAGAGGAAGACCTCCACTCCGTTGGAGAAATCAGGTGGTGAAGGACTGCACTTGGCATCACGATTTGGCACCAAATAACAAAAAGAAGAAATAACTGGCACGCTTTTGTTAAGGGGGTATTCTACTCAAGAAATCAAATTTTAGGCAGTTTTTTGAATTTTATTAAAAAAACAAACCAAAAATATTTTTACTATCCATTTTTTATGGTGTTTTTATTGATATCTTAAGAATACAGAAAAAAAATTTACAAAAAAATTTTAAAAATTAAAATAATTAGAGGGGGGAGAGACAGGTGTAAAAAAAAAATGGTGCATCCTGGTGACATTGATCCTGACTCTCCTGATGGTCTGAAAAAAAAAATCAAAAGAAATTCTTAATCAGTAAGGATGCTGTTATAGTCCCTAAATCAGGGAATACGAAAAAATTTTTTTTTTAAATGGCGACTGCCTGAAAATAAAAATTATTTTTTACGCTTTTTTGAAATTCCTGAATTTTTTTAAATTTTGACACAATGCTGGGAGGAACAATAAAGGATTATATAAAGAAGGTTCACACAAAATTTCAAGTAAATCGGTTGTATAGAATTTGAGATAATGCCGGTACCGTGTGGAAAAAATTAGTTTCGAGAAAAATGCTTTTAAAAAAGTGAGTCAAGCCGAACCGGGCTAGGTACTGCGTCACTAAAGTAACTGTAGCTCTTAAAATAATTTTAATTTTTAAAAATCCTTTGGAGGATATGTTCTTAAGAGTCTAAACTTTAAATATATGAAAAAAATCTAATTTTTCAAAATTCTAGAGTAGAATACCCCCTTAACACGGCTATAACCATGAGAGTAGAGTTTATGCCAGTAAAAAAGAAGAATAATATAAGTATACTTTGAAAATAAAACGGTTTCAATTTAATTTTACAAAATTGTGTACTGCGTATGTTTTATAAAACTGGGCATGCTTAAAAAAACTTAATTCAACATGTATCTACGATATATTAAATATATTATATTTCAAATTAACCATAATATAATATATTATAATATATAAGTTAGCTTACTTAAGTTATTTCTTACCATCAAATTTGGGTGATGATTCAGAACAACATTGTGGCGACCGATAAAATGAGTTGGAGCTTAAATTTGCTCCCGAGCAAGCGTTTGTTATATAGCAGCCTGGATTATTGCTCGAATCAGAGCAATATGAAGCACTCCATTGTTCTAAAAGCATTACGAAAACGAATAAGTATAAAAGTCCAACATATAGAGACACATTTAGGTACATTCACACATTTATATGAAAACCCCGCTCACTACCCATATAACGGTACTGTGAAAAACTATCAAAAGCCTGATTAATCAATAACTAAATACGCCAGAGACATTCAATTTTTAATGGAGCTAGTATCAAATTTTGACGGTGGGCGTGAGCACGCCCACTTTTAGGTGGAATCATACACCGACCGTTTTCAACCAAATTTGGTACGTGCCATTCCGGCCACATTCCTATGTATCAGTGCGAAAATGGGCGTCTACTACTCATAAAACACAATTTTAAATTCTATTTAACTCTTTCACTTCTTAGCAACTACATATACTCGTATGCGTATGTATATGCACATCAAGAAGCAATTAATATAACGAGATAAAACTTTGCATGAATAATATTTTTGAAGTATTCCACCTTATGACTAAAAATTACCTAAATCGAAACAAAACTGTTTAAGTGCATTGATGCTGAATATGAAGATCTAGTTCTTATAGTTAACTTTTTACCGAAAATATCATCAGTATGTGAAATACATATGTAATTTAAATTCAAAGATAATCCTTTCCTGACAATAGTCTGAGCGGTGAATCGGTTCAATAATCCTCTTAGCTCCCTTATACCTAATATAAAGATCGGCCAATACGTGAGTTCATCAATTTGTTAAGTTCATAAGAGAAGACCAACATAAACACTAATTCAGTGTGGCATCCGACGGCGCAGGGTTTGCTGTGGATAATAAATTTTGTGAAGATGTCACATATGTATGTCGATATGAAGATTCAATGCTAAAGCATTTCATGACCAAAGAATTTAAGAGACATTTAGCAAGTTGAAGAGTCGTTTAGGGTTCCGGAAAGTTGAACTAAATCAGTTTAGTTAAAGCAGAACTGGGCACGATTTATTTTAGTTTATTTTCATTTAGGTAACTGAAGAGTTTAAATATTTTATATATTTAAAATGCGATATCGTATATTATTAATCATCCGTGTTATAATGTCGTCATTTAAATAATAATTTATTGCGTATTTCTAAACGAAGAATCGCAGTTTAACTAGTCAACAAAACACATTGATCAGTTGTTTTATAACTTGAATATATCCATTTTGCCGTGAAATTTATAACACCCAGAAGAAAACATCGGAGACTCCGTCTGTCTGTCCGTCAGTATGTAAGCGAACCAGTCCTTTAGTTTTTAAGAGATCGATCTGAAGTTTTGCAATGCTACAATCACGAAATATATATATTGTTCAGATCGGAACAACATAGCATATATGTATACACTATCACACGAGCTGACCTATCAAAATTAAGTACTTGCATGGTTTTTCTTGTTTTTATTTTTTATTTTTATTAAAGCAGCCATGCAAATATACACAAATAAGCAAACAAAATTTAAAGTAGGCTTTATATCTGTTGAATTATTAATAATTGTTTAATATTTTTTGCGCAGTCCTTCAAAAGTTTAAACACTTTCACTTCACTTATATCGTTTTTGGAAATTTGCATTGTATACATACAACTTTAGATATCTATGTATTGTATGTTTATAGAAAATAATGAATTTATCAGTAATAATTATTATTAATGGTAGATATGTAGTATTTACTTCAAATGCAATTATGAAAAAATGAACACTACATCTTAATTAACAATTATGGCAACACATACGTTCAATAATTGAAACATCGTTAAGCCGCAGATCGTTAAAATATATATTCTCGTTATTGTAACAATTTGGTGAATCCCGACATATTTGTGAATCGTAACGCGCCATGATTTATTTTCACTTAACACAAGTTTTGTTGATATTTTTAGTAAAATTTTGCAAAATCAATTTTCACTATATTTTTGTTTGTTTTAGAAGTCCATCTTTGCGCTTATTTTTCGACCTTCGTGTTCAAACACTCTGAAACGAATGCAAAAACAATTGGCTTCTAACGGCACGGTAAGGGAATTGTGCTATTTGAACTGTAAATACTGTTTGGAACATAATTTCAGAAGCAGCCAATCAGAGCTCTGCTATGGCTGCAGCTGAAATTGATTGGTTGATTTTGAAAGACTTATTGGTAGTATATGTATTTCATTTCAGGTGCGAATGAGTGTGTATTGTCAATGGCTTACTTCGCCTAGTGGCGTTGTGTGATAATTGTAGGTAGTTCACAAATTATGAAATTTTGGTATGTTAATAGTCTGTTATTTAAAAGGCGTTATATTTAAGCGCTAGTAAAGATTTTAAAATGAAAAATTTTGTAAAACGTTTCGACATTTACTTCACTAATTACATGATTATAATTCTTATTTTATAATATTCCATGTTTCAATTGTTTAATGTTCGTATTTGCATATTTTAACAAAAATGAAAAATAGGTTTGATTTTGAAATGCCCGTAGCTGCTAGTTATCAGGAAGAAGAAGAATGGGAAAAGTCACAAGTTAAGTGCTGAACACATGGAGCGCGACAGACTGCAAGCGACGTCTGTCAAATATTAAAATACACACGTTCTTAAGGACACAGTTATTTCGACAGCTGCACGACTACATGACTGCAGACCCTCAGTTGTCGCCCTCGCTAACTTCGAAATATACTTAAATTTGCCGACGACAGTAGAGTTGACAGTAGAGAGGAGTGATGTCACTAATATGTAAAATGTAAAATTATTCAAAGCTCTAACAGATCTGACGTTATTTTACAAATAAAAGCATAAAATAGCTTTGTTATATCATTTGTAATAACTATTAATAATTTAAAACAAATAAATATACCCCTATTGCATAAAAAATTTTACTTTAAACAAAATATTAAAATTTCATTGAGCTGAAAGGTACATGCAAAATGGGCAGCCATGTAGTCTTGTGTACATTCCGGCCATTGTTATGTCGCTGCCTTCTTACAAATCTTCATGTAGAAGGATTTACGACGCCATTTACAGTTCACTGTCGTGCTGCCATGTCATGTCGCGCTCTATGAGTTCAGCACTTTACTCCCATAAAGAACAAAACAACGAAAAATTAAAGAAACAATAAACTAGCAAAAATTAACAATGAAATAAAAAGCAAATGTGTCATATGTATATCGTTTGTTTATACACAACAGCTGTTTCTTCACATGGCAGCAGCTAATTTCTGTTAACAAAAATTTTTCTGTTAGAAAGTAGCAGCCCTCTCAGATTTTTACTCTAAATTTGTGCTCTCATGTGAAAATTTTTGGGTTAAGAAACGCTTTTCGCTTTGAATCTCTTATCTCTTGGTAAATAAATGCCCCTATTGCGGTTTACAACCCGACTTAGTCGAATTGAAGTTAAGGCAATTCAACTTCAGATCAACCAAACTCTTTTTCGGTATTGCGAACTTCAACTAAGTTCAGTCGAAGTATGATTGGCGTTGCCAACCTAAGAAAGGGAAATTTGACAGATAGTGAAACTGCTAAAATTTTTTAAACGACATATCTAAACAATTGAATTCAGTTGTCGCTCGGGAAAAAGTGAATAAACATTAAAATAAATAAAAAATGGATATAAGTTTTGATTCATATTACAATGGCGAAATATTGGAGGCAAAATTGATGTACTACGTATACGAAAAAGCCTTCGTGATCACTCAAATCCATTGGAGCTTCCAAATGCAAAGTAAGCCATAGTTTTTTCACAATTGAGTGGCTTTTTAATAATATTTATTGCAGATTCATAAGTTATTTTCGATTAAATAAAGAAGCATTTTGTTTTTTACTGATTGAGATGAAGGAACATTTCCACAAACGTGTGCGAGGAACGGCCATACCTCCTATATTAAAATTATGCGCAACTCTGCGTTTCCTTGCTGACGGTGGTTATCAAAAATGCAGTGGAAATGATTTTAACATTGGGTTGGCGCAACCTACGATATCTTTAGTAATTAAAGAGGTTCTAAATATAATTGAACAACGTCTTTGTGCCCAATGGATTAAAATTCAAATGACTGAGGAGGAGCAAAACGCTTCAAAAGTTTCATTTTCTTCAAAAAGTACTTTCCCGGGAGTAGTTGGTTGCATCGACGGGACTCATGTTCGCATAATTTCACCAAGAAAAAAAGTGCAACATCTTTATCTTAACAGAAAGGGCTACTACAGTTTAAACGTGATGATTGTATGTATAAAATCTGACTTATATTAGAAACAAAATGGTATAATTTCTTAAAATTTTTAGCTTTGTGATTATAAAATGTCTATTCGGTAAGTGGATGCTAGGCATGCAAGCGCAAATCATGACTTTTGCTTTCAATGTTAGCGATTTGAAAGTGCATTTACAGAACAACATACAGAATAACCTTGGATATTGAGTTCGATGTCTTTTATCTGTACGATTAACTCCACCAATTTTTCGAATTGCTTTTCGTTGTAACTTTATTTTTTCTAAAATTTATAAAAAATATTAATTAAAATTAATTTAACATCAATGAAAATAGTTATTTTACCCGTTCTCCATTTTTCTTTAATATTTTGTTGTATTTCACTGCACGAATGTTGAACTTCAACTGCTATTAAGCAGTCGAAGTTTATTTATATACTAGTCAACCCCACTTGTACAGGGTTGAAAACCGCAATACCAAAAAAAGTTGAAGTTCGATCATACTTCAACCGCAATTTTTTTTTGACGGATTGAGTTGAAGTCGGCAATACCGAATTTTTAAACTTCGACTGAAATGCAGTTGGGTTGAAAACCGCAATAGGGGCAAAACTCAGCTGATGAAGTATCAAACGCAGATCCAATACTGAAATTGCACAGACTTTTGTTGTATAGTACGGTTACTTGTCAATGTCAACACTCCATAAATTGTGCTATAAAGTCAATCGCATAAAACCAAATTTAGTTGTACCGATAAGAAATTTATTAAAACACTTACCAATTTTATAACATTGTTTGTGTATTCGCATGTGAAAATAAGCATCGGAATATACATAGCTGTAGTACAAAAGGTCAATCCAATACATTGCGGCATTCAAAACCTTATTATATTTTATTCTAATTTGATCTTATTAATACCAATAATTATTCTTCATTTACATTAATTTTCAATGCGTTACAATTCATATATACCTATACATATTAATTAATTAAAAAAAAAAAAAAATTGAGATGTAAATCGGTACAAGCGCATTTCACACAATAAAATAATATTTATTTTTTAATTTATTTTATATCAGCTAGGTGGACAAATTGATTACCAAAACAAGTAGCTAAGCAAAAGTAAAAAATGAAAATTGATAAATCAGCCATAATGTTTTGTAGTTTTGAGAAAACATCTAATGCATGTACAATTTCTTGGGATCGTAGTCCAAATATCACTAGCATATTAATCATTGGATTACGCTGCTTTTGTTGTCGAAATATTGTAAGATCAGATAGAATAACCAAGGCAACTGGTATTATCACAAAAAACGTTTTTCCTTCACTTTCATTTAGTATTAAAGATGTAATATATGCAACTGTTACAGCTAACACAACATGCAATTTATATTTTAAGAACGGTTTTTCTTTTTCTTGCACATCTTCTTGGTTTAAACTGCTTTCAAATCCTTTGAATGTGTTTTCAAATTGTTGAAAATGTTGAAACGGTAATTGTAAATTTTCTGGAATATCGGGTTCAACTTCTGGATCCGAATACTCAATAGTTTCTTGTGTCTGATGATCTAAAATTTTATAGAACATTAAAATATAACTAAGTTGTTATATACAAAATGAGAATAAGCTTACTAGAACGTTGGCGCACCAAATCACTGTCGCCATCTCCACCTTGTCTCATGCTTAATTTTTCTAACCGACTTTTGGCATTCTCAAGAATCTTTTTCCTTCTTGCCTCTCGCCTAAGTTTGACCCTATCTTCTAAATCATCGACCTCAGGTGATTGCTGCATTTCCATGTTATATTTTTACAAATCTTTTCTAATGTCTTACAGTAATATGTAAAATCACTTATAGTGATTACATGCGTAAATAAATATAACTCGATATCTTTCAATTCTTTGAAATGTCAAACTAACAAGAGTTATCGAGTCGAGCTTATGACATGGTTACACAAACATTTTTACTACAGAGTGATAATCGTTTCTACATTTGTAGAAGTATTATTAAAATACAAGATTTTAATTTAATAATTTTAGTTCATTTATTATTAATACAAAAATTGATTTTTTGTTTTCAAGTGCACCACTTGAGGAAAAAGTTATGCTCAAATTTAAAAAGATTTTTTCAAAAGTACTTTTAATCATTCACAACGTTAATACTTTTAAGAGTGTCCATAATTTTTCAAAATTGCTTGGCATCGTTAGGGCTAACTATCCACTAACTTATGACACTTACTGTGTGGAATTGCGCACCTATCGAAAAAGTTTAAAAGGATCAGCGTTTTCTTAAATATGGCTCTATCAGCATAATGTGCAGAAGCAGGAGGATTATTTTATTTTTCATCAAATTGAGATCACACTTAAAAAAATGTATGGCTTTAAAACCATTTTCCATAATTCATAATTTTGGCAATCTGAGTTGAATTTTTGCCTTTTTTGTGTAGATCAAAAATCATTCTCCTTTCTTCCACAGTTCAATGCAAATACTACCCATCTTTTAAACTTTTAATTTTAATTAGTAGCTACAGTTAAAACAATGTCTTTTTCACGACTACCATTTAAATTTTCTTTGTCCAAAAACTTTCGTTAGAATGCGATTGTAATTAGTCATAACAAAAAAGTATGCATGAAAACGGCATCACCTTTTAAGTCGTGGAAGTCAATTCATACACTAATGGAAGAAATTATTGCTATGCTCTTATTTTATATAAACTAAAAACTGATTTGAACAATTTATTTTTAAAGTGTGCTATTTCTCCGTCCAAGTCCCTACACATATGAACTACATAAATAAAATTTAATGATAAAAAAACAACATATGCTTAACTAAATGTAAACAGAGTTAGTTAGAGTTTTTGAATATCTAGTGATTTATAACTTTTTTGTTACGTTATTTAATGTCATAGAAAAAACTAAAATTGAACTAAACTTAACTTATCACATGTTTTACAATATTCTTTACGAAGTTTTTATACAAATAATTTATGCCACCCTGTGTTCCTAAATCCTTCATGAAATATGAACTAAACATGCCCTGTTTTTCTTTCTCTAAACGTTTTCGGATTATCACATATATGCCAAATGACTTTTAGGTTTTTTAATTCCACTATTAACAGAGCGAAGAGATTGTTGAACAATTTTTTAAAGAATTTAAGTGAAAATGCCTGCCTATAAAGGTAAATAGTAAAAATTATAACAATCAAATTTCTGAAATAATAATTGTTCTATAATATTTTTAACAGTAAAAGTAAAATGGGGACGTGAACTTTTTCCGGACATAGAAGCAAACACAGATGAAGAACCATTGTTATTCAAAGCTCAATTATTTGCTTTAACTGGAGTGCATCCTGATCGTCAAAAAGTAATGTGTAAAGGCGGTATTTTAAAGGATAATGAATGGAACCTTCAATTAAAAGATGTAAGCAAACATAGAAAGAGAAATAGATAGAGTATTTACTAATATTAAATAATTTATATGTAAAAGGGTGCAACTGTGTTACTCTTGGGATCTAAAGAACAGGTTCCCGAAGAACCAGTAACTCCTGTGAAGTTTATAGAAGATATGAATGATGCCGAAATGGCAACAGCAGTAAGTTAATTTACCAAGTATATTAAAATTATTAAAAACATGAAATATTTCTTAAGATGGAATTGCCAGCTGGTCTCACGAATTTAGGAAATACTTGTTATATGAATGCAACCGTACAATGTCTACATGCCGTGCCTGAGCTACGCGAGGCTCTTGATAAATACCGAGTGGACAGTGAAGATGCCGGTTCGATGTCTACTGCAATGGCTTCTGCCATGAAGTTTTTATTTAAACAAATGGAACGTGGTAGTACAGTAACGCCAATAATTTTATTACAAACGTTACATCGGGCATCGCCACAATTCTCACAAGTTGGTGAGAATGGCACCTATCGACAACAGGATGCCAATGAATGTTGGTCAGAATTACTGAAAATGATGCAGCAAAAAATTCCAGCTTCTAACGACAAAGCAATCGAAGGAAGCGATGTTAAAAAGTACAAGTACGTATTAATGTCAACCATAATTTTTAATATAAACGACATGTTTTTAAATAGTTGCAATAAAATTACCATTACTGAATTTTTTCTTCAGTTCTTTTATAGAACAATACTTTGGTGGTTCATTCGAAGTTAAGATGAGCTGTGCCGAATCCGAAGATGAGGAGCCAACTATAGCTAAAGAGCAATTTCTTCAACTTAGCTGTTTTATATCAACGGAAGTAAAATATATGCATAGCGGTTTGAAATCGGTAAATTGAATTTTAAAGATATTACAGAATTTTATTTTAAACAATTGTATTCTCTACGTTTAGCGAATGAAGGAGCAATTGGTGAAGCGATCCGAAACTTTGGGACGAGATGCTAATTATATTAGAACGGTATGTAGAAAACAAGAAAGAAAGTCTTAGTAACTTATGATATTTTTTCTTCAAAAACTTTCAAAATTATAAAATATTGTATTTTTCAGTCTCTTATCAGTCGCCTACCAGCGTATTTAACAATACAATTTGTCCGTTTTCAATACAAAGGAAAAGAGGGTATTAACGCGAAAGTTTTGAAAGACATAAAATTTCCAATCGAATTTGATGCATTTGAATTATGTACCCCGGAACTACAAAATAAGTTATGCCCTATGAGAGCTAAGTTTAAAGAAGCTGAAGACAAAAATTTGGAAGGCAATATTAAAGCTATCGCTGAAGATAAAAGTACTTCAACTGAAGTGGAAAAAAATGTAGAAACTGAAAACTATTGGTTTGAAAATGATCCAGGCAGCAATAATTCGGGATATTATACTCTTCATGCCGTACTAACACATAAAGGACGTTCAAGTTCTTCTGGTCATTATGTAGCTTGGGTTAAACACTCCGGTGATATCTGGTTCAAATTTGATGACGATGTGGTTACTTCTGTAACTACTGATGATATACTGCGCCTGTCGGGAGGTGGAGATTGGCATTGTGCCTATGTACTTTTGTATGGACCAAAGTTGCTAAAGAAACAATGAAATTAAATAATAAATAAAAAATATACATGTGAGACTCCACTGCAAATTTTTCATTAACCAAGTGCGAATAATTTCAAAGATGAGTGTTGCTGTATCTGAATAAAATCTGTTATAAATGGGGTACACGAAAATTTGTGTATGCGTTGATAAAAAAATTTAGGCTGTCACTGTAAAAGTGCCGGTAAAAGTAATCACTATTCTGGAGTAAAATATTTTTTCCACGTAATTATGGGTAGACTTATTAAACTCTCTTCATTTTACGCTTTGCAAAGAAACAGTCAACATTTTTATTTTGATAGAAACACTACAAGCAATGAGTTTATTCCGACATTATTATTTCTTTGTTAAAGTATGAATTGTCAAGCAAAGCGAAGAAAGTTGTAAAGGGTGATTTTTTAAGAGCTTGATAACTTTTTTTAAAAAAAAACGCATAAAATTTGCAAAATCTCATCGGTTCTTTATTTGAAACGTTAGATTGGTTCATGACATTTACTTTTTGAAGATAATTTCATTTAAATGTTGACCGCGGCTGCGTCTTAGGTGGTCCATTCGGAAAGTCCAATTTTGGGCAACTTTTTCGAGCATTTCGGCCGGAATAGCCCGAATTTCTTCGGAAATGTTGTCTTCCAAAGCTGGAATAGTTGCTGGCTTATTTCTGTAGACTTTAGACTTGACGTAGCCCCACAAAAAATAGTCTAAAGGCGTTAAATCGCATGATCTTGGTGGCCAACTTACGGGTCCATTTCTTGAGATGAATTGTTGTCCGAAGTTTTCCCTCAAAATGACAATAGAATCGCGAGCTGTGTGGCATGTAGCGCCATCTTGTTGAAACCACATGTCAACCAAGTTCAGTTCTTCCATTTTTGGCAACAAAAAGTTTGTTAGCATCGAACGATAGCGATCGCCATTCACCGTAACGTTGCGTCCAACAGCATCTTTGAAAAAATACGGTCCAATGATTCCACCAGCGTACAAACCACACCAAACAGTGCATTTTTCGGGATGCATGGGCAGTTCTTGAACGGCTTCTGGTTGCTCTTCACCCCAAATGCGGCAATTTTGCTTATTTACGTAGCCATTCAACCAGAAATGAGCCTCATCGCTGAACAAAATTTGTCGATAAAAAAGCGGATTTTCTGCCAACTTTTCTAGGGCCCATTCACTGAAAATTCGACGTTGTGGCAGATCGTTCGGCTTCAGTTCTTGCACGAGCTGTATTTTATACGGTTTTACATCAAGATTCTCTTCTGTACGCACTGTACGCATTCGTGTGGTTGGTTTAATGTCCAATAAAGTAATCTGAGTGCGAAACTTGGTCACAATCGCATTAATTGTTTGCTCACTTGGTCGATTATGTAGACCATAAATCGGACGTAAAGCGCGAAACACATTTCGAACCGAACACTGATTTTGGTAATAAAATTCAATGATTTGCAAGCGTTGCTCGTTAGTAAGTCTATTCATGATGAAATGTCAAAGCATACTGAGCATCTTTCTCTTTGACACCATGTCTGAAATCCCACGTGATCTGTCAAATACTAATGCATGAAAATCCTAACCTCAAAAAAATCACCCGTTATGTGAATGGGCGATTAATGAACTAATGACCATTGATATCTATTTCGAACAACCGTGATTTCAATTGTTTATTTATCAAAAATATCACCACAATAATAAATTGTGTAAAGTGTCTGGAAGCAGGAAATATATAATTCGCCTGGTTCTAGTTGAATCATGCAAATTACACAGAATTCAAAATATTCATTTATATATTTTGCCTTTGTAGGGTTAAGATGACAACACGAATTGTGAATACCGTATTGAAATAAGAAGAAGAATTCTTAATCACATTTGTTCAGCCGATAGTAACGTTGGGAAGCTAGTTCTGAAATAAACAATTTAAAATGTCTGAAAATAAGAAAATTGATTTATCTGGAGACGGTGGTGTATTGAAAGAAATTATAAATGAAGGTCATGGTGAAGAATACCCATTAAATGGTTGCAAAGTTTCTTTGCACTATACGGGAAATTGGTCGATGGAACTGTATTCGACTCTAGTGTCGGACGTGAACCTTTTGAGTTCGATTTGGGAAAAGGTAAATTTCTAGAAGGTTCTATCAACGCATATAAATTAGTAACAATTTTCCTTTAGGCCATGTTATCAAGGCATTTGATATGGGTGTGGCGACAATGAAATTGAATGAAAAATGTTTACTAACATGTGCTCCTGACTATGCTTATGGTGCGGCTGGAAGTCCTCCGAGCATTCCTCCGAACTCAACATTGATATTCGAGGTATGCATATATAGTAAAGTTTAGTTTTTGAGTATTCTTAAAAATATTTTCAACGTACTTGGTTGTTTATATACTTAGTTGGAAATGCTTGGTTGGAAAGGAGAGGATGTTAGCCCAAATAAGGATGGTAGCATAGAGAGGTTTATTGTGGAGAGCAGTGATAAGAAACGTTCACCTGCCGAAGGTTCTCTTGTTAAAGGTAAAGTAAATTATATATGTACATGGATTTAATTATTTTTATTACAATATTTTCTTATTCAGTTATAAATAAGCAAAACTTATTTTGTCAAAGAGAACGTATTTGTATTTTAATATATTAATTATTGCCTACTATCCTTAATGCGTTTCTTACAATTTTGTTAATGTTATATTTTTTTCGTTATGACATAAATTTTAATAATATATTCACTGTTCGGCAGTTCATTTGATTGGAAAATATAATGGAAATACTTTTGAGGAGCGTGATGTAGAATTTGATTATGGTGAAGGTTGTGATTGCTCAATTATTGAAGGAGTTGAGATAGCACTGGAAAGAATGACTGTTGGCGAAACTTCAAGGTAACTCATATTTATTAGACATAATTTAAATTTTAATACATTTAATGAAAAGTTGTTCAAAAATTCACACGCTTTAAGTGTATTGTAAAGTTTGTGGGATTCCAACATAAAAATTTGTAAACCACAATGCGCAAAACATTGTACATATTGTACGATAAATAAGTATGCGGTATGTCTTGTTGGTTTAGAATAAACTGTGATAAAAATCGTATGATTTATACTTACATGATTAACATACATAACAACTTGTGTTCATAAAAATACATAAATATGAACTGTTTAAATATTTTTGTAGAATAAAAATACAACCGAAATATGCCTTTGGAAGTAAAGGAAATGATGTTTTTAACATTCCACCAAACTCTACTGTCGAATATATAGTCAAACTTATTGATTGTGAAAAGGTAAGTTTTAATATTTCTTATAACTATATACACATATGTTATTTGTATTACTTTTTACTTTTAGGGAATAGAAGAATGGAAATTGTCAGATGAGGAAAGATTGCAACAGGCTGAATTGTATAAATCTAAAGGAACAAAATATTTCTCTAAACAAAACTTTTCGTTGGCTATAAAAATGTACAAGAGCTGCGTAGATATTATTTCAAAAATTGGTAAGAACTTGATATTAATATGTCTATTTAAATTCTGTATGTGTGATATGTATGGAAAAAATATAAAAAACTTCAAACAATATTATTTTCAATCTTTTATATTTTCATACAATTTGCAGACAATGATGAATCGAAAAAGTTGAAGATAGCCTCAAACAGCAACATAGCTTTATGTTACCAGAAAACAAATGATTACTTCGAAGGAAAACAAGCGGTATAATTTTTAGAATAATTAGTATTTACGAAAATAATAATGTGCACATATCTATCTATATTTTATTAGTGTATTGAAGCTCTTAAGTTAGATCCCCTGAATATAAAAGCTCTGTACCGTCGGGGACAATGTAATCTAGCTATTAATGAATTTAAGGAGGCTCTTGAAGATTTTGAAAAGGTATATTGTAAAAAAATATTTACGATTAAAATTACTATAATTATTATATGCAGGTAATCGAGTTGGAGCCTACAAACAAAGCTGCCATAAATCAAATACAAATTTGTAAGCAGCGAATCAAGGAGGCTAACGATAAAGAAAGAAAAATTTATGCAAATATGTTCAAAAAATTGTCTGCAGCTGACAAACAGGTAAAACAAACAGATTATAATTTAAAAAGAACAATATAGTTTCAGACGTAGATACTTATAAACAAATAATCTTCATTGAGATATCCTTACTAAATTTCACAATTCTTCATTTTAAGTACCTTTTGATTTATAAATATTTTTGTATATAGCCACCACCGAGTACTGAACCTGATGTTTTAACGAAATGTGGTGAATGGACAGATGAAGACGCAAAGCGCGAAGTCGATTTGGCCTTCGAACGCGATAATAATATTGTTATGATTTAAATGAATTGCAAATTGAAATTTAAAATATTTGGTGTAGTTAATAAAATTAAATAAACAATAATAATACAACAGAATATTTCATTTCATTTTACATGGCATTATTCACCAAAACCATTGTACTATATCATAGTTTAAGGCTTATCTCATTTGTCAGAGTGACACAGCACCTATGTATGTACATAATACATATGTAACGATAATGCCTTATACATACATTTGTATGTATGTATTTAATGCATTTCAATATTTTTAGATATGCTAACAAAAAGAAAGTTTCCATTGAAGTAATTAATAGTTCTCGATGTTTTTTTTTAATGAAAATGCAATTTATTGTAAGAAAATGGTTACAAATGAATTATTGGAAGTATTGCACGTCGCTTGTCACAACTTTTTCTCACCTTTCTGGCAAAGCTCGAGTAACATTACGGTAAAACTGTTCTTGTAATCCTATCCAAGAATCATACCATTTTCCGATGACGCCTTCTGACTGGAACTACTTCTGAGCCAGACCTTGTGCCACGGAACGACATGAATAATAATCGGATAGTGGGGTAAGACTTTCCATGGGTGTGGAAACTTGAGTCAGAGTGTTGTATAAAACTTAATCTAAAACTCATTGACACAACAAGACTTAGTTCGCCGAAAAAACATTATTATAATTAATATTTAATAGCCTTTTATCACATAATTAAAAAAAAATAGTTTTACGAGTTAATTTAATTCGTTTGAAGAGGAACGGATTATAGGCAAATATTGTGTTATCATTATACACTAAAAACTACAATATTATTTGTCAATATCAAGATTAATTTTCTATTTTTAAAAATTAAAATTAAGACCCAAGTTATGTATTTTTTTCCTCCAACAATTTGAACTTCGGTATTTGTTCATTTTGTCTCAACCAAAGTGGACTTACTAATATTTGTGATTTTATGAACTCGGACGCTTTGAAACACTGAGAGCTGCAAAACTTTTTACGATCCGTTATATCGTAAACCTTGTTTATAGTCGTCGATATTTGATATTTTTTTGTAGGCACTCTAAATAAAAATAATACTAATTAATGTAAAAATAGTATTTAGCTTAATTAAAACTTACTTTTCCAATAGATTCTCACATAAGGGATACCCACATATTAGAAGAATGTGTCGTTCATCCACGATGTCTTCGTAATGACATTGATTAATATCTTTCAACTTGACAAAAAAAAAAAAACAAAAATACAAGAATTATGATAATTAAATAACAAAATATACATATATAAAGGGATGTGCACAAGTATATAAGTATAAATAAGTTGACTCAACAACACATCATTTCGAAAATCCTGTATGTTTACTTATGAGCTTTTATCGTTAAGACAAATTGTTTTGATAGTTTTTATGTACTAACCTGAGATAGGAAATAATCTCTTGCAATGTTTCTTTCTAAGAACGATTCAACTATTTTCTGAGCTTTTGCATTACATTCTTTTTTCTTCTGTATAGCTTTAAGAAGCTGCTCCTCACTATATACAAAAGCTTTAGTTATTTAGATATTTAATTGTTATTAAATTTGTTTACCTGAGACGATTACGATTTGTCTTTTGCATGCTACTTATTAGAGATGTAGATGTGGTATACCAAATACTAAAAATTTATCGATGCTATAATTGTATCGGTTTATTCAGGGTAACAAGAATAACACAATTTAACCAGAGAATATACAAAAAATCTTTTATGTTCTCTTGTGATCGATTCGGGTTTCAACTCCACTCGGTTGAATTGAAGCTGAAGCAATTCAATTTGATGGGTGTTGAAACTAAAAAAGAAAGGTTTGACAGATTATTGAACAGCTGAAAATTTTTAAATGAAAAATCAAATAAATTTTATTTAGTTATTGCTAATAATTGCATTATCATAACATTCTTTACATAAATTGTAAGTATACTATATACAGCATATGTAGGTGATAAGTTTAAAGAATTTGCGGATTTACAAGGTGTAGTTACTACACATACTACAATTAATGCATGACCAATTAAATTTTTACGCCATATTATTTATATATTAAAGATTTTCTCTTTTATTTGTTTTTCTATCTCTCTCATTCACCTCTGTTGTTCCGGTGTTATTTATAAATGTTATAATACTTTTATGTATATGATTATATGCATTTAGTAAGCGATAGATATGGCAAGGTATTAAATTATTAATCGAAATGCGACATATTTGCTACTTTCACATCAGTAATTTTAGTCAAAATAAATAATATATATCTGTGCGGAATGGTTTGTGATCGTTGCGAAGCGAAGTTGTCCAAAATTGCCACACCTGATCCGTGGAAAAATGGAGCAGGAAAAAGAAAAATCAACGAAAACAAGTTTTTGTCTGCCGCTAGAGATAGACAAAATCCTATTTCTAGAAGTTTAGCACCTTGTAGGTAAGTTTAAGTTTGTGGTAATACCGTTGCTGGATTCGAATGTAAATGCCGTTTTTTTTTTACATAGAATATGTAGGCAGAAAGTACATCAGAATGGCTCCCATTATTGTCAAGCGTGTGCCTACAAAAAAGCTATATGTGCTATGTGCGGAAAAAAGCTGCTCGATACCAAAAACTATAAACAAAGTTCCACTTAGAACAACTTTATATATTAAAAACTTCAATATTTACAACAAATGTACATTTAGACATAATTTTTATAATTAAAACTTAATTAAGAATTACTTGTTTTCTTCTTTTTATTTGAGGTAGAATAGCTCAGGGATTCTTTATCGAATTCCAGAGGCATAATTCCCAAGTCCCCACTATATCGATTTTTTACAATTTGTAAATATTTTTTTCCTCTAAGAGATGTTAAACGCTTATCTTGGATAATCAGTACGTTGTCTGCTTCTTGTGTAGCTTTAGCTGTTCCAAACACCGAACTTGTGGTAAGGTCTTCGTCTGCACGTTCCTTACGCGGATGCATAACTAATGTGACATGAACATTATTTTTCGTTGCAAAGGAACGGAATGCAGATATAATCGAATCTTGTTCCCAAAATTTATCGCTTTTCTGTGCGATTGACATGCCCATCATAAATTGCAGATTGTCTATAATAACATGGCTAATGTCATGAATATACTGGGCATGTTCGATGGCCTCCATTACTAATTTAAGCGGTTGTTGTCCATGAAAAGTCATAAAATATAGGGGATATCTTTCAAATTCACTAGTCCAATATTCAAACTCGTTAAGTTTATCCTCCAGCGAATAACCAACATACTGACGTAGTAATGTCGCTGCTAGACGACAGTTGCGAATTTCAAAAGATCCCCATAAAGTAGAAACTCCTTGTAAAGCCAAGTCCAACGAGTATTCACTCATGAAGGTAGTTTTTCCACTGCCAGTAGGCCCAGTTAAGATTGTTAATTCACCTTTTCTGTGCCCTTTAAGAATTTTATTCAATATGGGATATCGTTTCCATTTTACTCCATTGACTTTTTCTATGTTTTGCAGCTCACTGAGAATATCATTTTTGAGGGCGCTAAACGTAGTTATAGATTTGTGGCACATTGGAGTGGCTTTGTTCAGAATATGCTGTAAATTAAACCGTTTTTTATGAGCTTCAAATGGAGCAGGTTCCGCGCCAGTAGGTCGAATAAAAAAACAACGATTTTCTTCCAGTTTCTTGGCAAAATTCTTTGCGACATCCCAATCCGTTGTTTCGAAATTAAACCAAAAAACTATTTCTTTAAATTTTTCAAGGCATGGAAGGCATTCCTGTGGAAGAGATTTCAGGCCGTAGGGCAAACATGCAATTGATGCTAAATGTCGGAAAATAAATTCCATTAATAAAAAATCGTAAAATTAGCATAAATGTTTAAAATAATTTCACATTTGAAAACAAGTTAAATTTAAATTTACCTACTGTTACTCAAACGCTGGATGGATAAAACGATGAAGTCCATAAGATTAGATACTAAAACCACTCGCAAAGATTTTTGTGGAGCATTAGACAGTAGCAAACCAGATTGGTTATAATTTCCTATTGTTTCGTTTCTCCTATCGGACAAGTGAAGAACTTTCTCACCAACTACTTTATTTGCCACATTTTTTAAGGGGAAACGTAAACAATTTGAATTAGGTTCATATTGTGCTCCCAGGTGCTCCAAGTCTGCAGACTGCAGTCCTCTTATTCCAAGCTTGTCACAAACACTTTGTGAAACTGATTGTAAGTCCGTAAATTTACTTTTATATTCCACATCTCTGCACTTCACATCACCTCTGCAATTTTTCTCGTATAAATGAATAATGTCTACCACATTTTTCTTGAGATCACAGTTTGGACACAGGAAGAGACCTTGAAAAGTAAATAAAATAAAAAATAATTTCGCAACAAAACTAATTACACACCAGTTCGTTTATTTACAAATGCTTCACTTCCAGAAATGTTGTTACATAAATGACATTCCATAAGAAGGCATGTTGGACCATCTTTAAAAAGCAGCCGTTGATTCCTCAAATATTTCTTTAATTCGTACATAACCTTTGGGTCAACAGTATTGTCAGTACTCGCCGGTAAGACATAGTTCCTAACTAAGTTGTATCTTATGCAAAATCCTAGTCTTCTATTTAATAAAGTTAACATTTTATATCGTCTTTCACAAAAAAAATACTTTGCAATTTTTCTAAACAAAAATGCCCATAGCCTCGAGGTTTTTTGGCCGGTATAGTTCATCGATAACAGCATTTCATTATTTTGTAATCAATTTAATCATGCATTAAAAACGATAAGATCCGAAATAGTCGAAAACAAACCAAATAATTGTCGTCTCTAAATAAAAGCGGCAGCTGTAAATCACTGTCAAAAATTCATTATAGCCATACATTTTGTATAGCGCATACCTAAATGTGGGCGGTGGGAACAAGATTTTGACAGCGCGTTAAGACGTAAAGTTGGTTGCGGAAAACGATGAAATAAATAAAATATTTAATTTCATTTGTAATAATATTTAGTAAATAAACGCGACGGCAACGCTGAGGGGTAAAATTTTCGATTTTGACAGTGCGTTTATATTTTTTCTTAAACATTTCTTGACGCACGATTTTTAATGCTTGTACAAAAGATTAAAAAAACTCATTTTGCATTTTATTTTTTTGTTTGTACTAAGTTTACAATTTATGCGAGAGGTTGCTTTAATTTAGGTGATACCAGTAAGTTGTGCAAAAAAAAATAATAAAAATACATTAATTATTTATTTAAATCTCTTGGATTTGTAGCGAATTAAAATTAAATTAAATTAGTTAAACATTTAATAAAACGTTTTCATTTTTTCTGTTGTGTTGAAATTCATTATAAACACAAGATTTAATTGACTATTTAATTTTTAAATGTACGTATTTCTAAATAAGTAGCTGTGTTCCCAACAGCTTATGTAGAGTTCAAGCTTCATGTTTTCATATGTTAATATTTATGAGTGTGAACGGAACATAAAAAGTGATAATATAATTTAAATCTGGCAACATCTGAGTTTCATACACTGAACGCACTTCTTAAAACAAGATGGTTCCCTTTCATTCTTTACAGAGTGGTGCTTGTTGTATCGAATTTTCAAAAGTCGTGGATATTTTACGGAAATAACTTATTATCAATACTAGGTACCGAGCATATAGCAAAATAAACGTGAATATATTGATAAATTACAAGCATTAATTTCGTAATGCGGCGACGAAGTGAAAGGAAAAAGTCGACTGATGTCGCGTCGCCAGCTCCGGCGTCTCGTCGAACTAGCCGACGATCTCGCCAAACATCTGAAACTGCTAGCGAAAAAGGCGCACAGCCAGAAATGCCTCCCCAGGATGATGTTACAGAAAAGTGCATCGCTAACGCAGATTGCCCGGAAGAGAGTATTAACGAGGAACCAGTAGCAGAAACTGCTAAGAGTCGTTCACGTAATCGAACACCGGTAAAGGATCGAAGCAGTCCCGCCAAACGGAAAGCTCAAAACATTACCAATGATCCTAAAATTGATGTTATTCCTGAAGAGAATATCTCCATAAAAGAAGATTGTCCGGTTGATAATAAACCTGGAAATAAAGATAATCAAAATGTTGAAGAGGCACAAAAACCTGATGCAGATTTAACAGAGGCAGCAGTGTCATCAAGCCCTAAAACGAATGTTGATATAATTAAACCATTAGATGTTTTGGAAATTCAAGCAGAGGATAATGAAGAAGAAAAGTTACAAACCCAAGATGTGTTAAGTAAAAATGAGAATATAGCAGAAAATGTTGTAGAGTCCGAGAAAAAAGATGATGAAAAAGTCATTAATGAAGATCAAAATAAAGTTGCTGAAGAAGAAATGAAAGACTCTACTAATAATGCTATAAATGAAAAGGCGGATCCATCACCTGCAGACGAAGTAACTGTTACCGAAGAAAAAACGGATCAAAATGTGAATAAGCGTAAGTGGATTACAAAGAGAACTGTTCAAAATCGTAGCCCTTTGTTGGTAATAACTACTGAAACATCGATTCCTGAAGATGTGCATTCCGCACCGAAACAAAAAATACGGTCTTCACCAGAAGTTCAAGAAATAATCTCGGAACGCGAAGAAGGTGAAGAGACACCGTCTCCGGAAAGAGAAGTTCATAGAACAAGTACTAATAGTGCTGAAAAACCTATACGTAATCAAATAGAATTATCCTCTGCCCCAAGAATTATTAACAAAGTTAATATAAAAGTCGAACACCGTTCCCCGAGCCCGAGAAATAAAAAAGCGAGTAATGTGCTTTACATAACAAATCTCGTGAGACCTTTCACGGTATTACAACTGAAAGGTTTGTTAGCTCGTACAGGCAAACTTGTGGAAGATGGCTTTTGGATTGATCGTATCAAATCAAAATGCTATGTACAATATGAAACAGAAGAGTAAGTTTTTTTTATATCAAGCTATTTATTTTAATTATTAAATCATATATATTTATTGTAGTGAAGCTATTGAAACCCGCCATGCACTACATGGAGTACGTTGGCCAGTTTCAAATCCCAAATGCTTAATAGTTGATTTTGCTAAAAGAGCTGATATGGATAGGGCCATCCAATCTACCAAAGAAGAGCAAACTAGTTTTGGCCAAGAGAATCATAGAGACAACGTACTCATTGGTATGGGTTGGAATAGAGACAGGAATGGTGTTGATGAGAAACGGGTAAGTGAAATGAGGAGCTAACAGTATTATGTTGTCTAATATCGCTTAGATCTAAAATCGAGAATAAGTTTCTTTTTGCTTTGACGTTTCTATCGACTGCATTCCTAAGTAAAAAAAAATTCTCCGTTATTCAAGGTTGTCTCCAAAATGGAGAATTTTGAAATAGAGCATACTGAAACCATAATGATTAATTATGGTATATAATTTCTTAAACAAGTAAAGAATGTGGATCTTCAGGGTTTTCGTATTTCAATGTGGTTTAACATTATCGGTCGGCCAAATGTGCAATTTCGAAAATCCAATCAATTTTTTTTTACTTTGAAATATTACTTCAAAAATCCAAGAAATTAATTTTTTATTTAGGTATCAATCTGTTGAAAAAGCCCGAGTTTTTTAAGGCGTTTTTTTTATCGTCAGATGCCCCATTCTGCAATGAAATCTAAAGTTATACGAAAATTTTGAAACAAACTCTCGCATAAAAACATAATTCTAATAGTCGGGTTATAGTGATTTTATATTCGGACTATCTATCTTTTTCAGTACCCCTAAATTTAGTTAATATTTTATGCTCATTGAGAGTAGCAACAAAATAAGCGAGAATTTCTTTGCAATATAAATTCTTATCACAAATACCGGAAAAAGGTGGTGAAACTTCTCAAAACTGCATTTTTGTAAAAAATAATATCAAAAATCATTATATAGCATATTTGGGTTACAGTATTTAAATTGACATTTCACATGTGGCATTAATATATTAAAAAGAAATTTTATGATACGATATAACTTTATAAATGATATTATTAATAATATAATATTCGTACGCTTCCTCCATTTTAATTGAATTTTTTTCTTTAAAACCTTAAATTCATTGCTAGACAAAGAAGAATTTCGGGTTATTAGCGGCTTGTAATATATTTCAGACATTGAGACCAGTTCGAGAATGGGATGTGGGAAAGAAAGAAAGTTTAGATCGTGATAAGACCAGGGAAGTTCTAAAACGGCGAAGCAGAGAGAGGAAATTACTTTTGGAAATCGGGAACCCGATCGAAATGGCAAGGAGAGAAGACCACGGTCGAAAGGACGAGCTGAGGCAAGAAGTAGTAGCCGGTCACCAGGTAAATGCATAATTTGGTAGCTAAACTATTTAATATATTCCAATATTTCTACAATTTACGTAAAATATTTTTATTATTCACAGCACGAAAAATCAAGAAAAAGGAAAATGATCCACCTCTGAGGCTTCTAGATGATCTATTTCGCAAAACAAAAAGTACACCATGTATTTACTGGCTACCTTTAACACCGGAACAAGTAAATATAGAATACTAATAAATTTTTGTTATAAAAATAATAGTCTTGATCTATATTAATTTTTTCTTAAGATTGCTGAAAAAGAGGCATTCCGACAGAAACGACTTGAAGAACATAAGCAGCGTATTAAGCAAAGGGAGTTGGAAAAGGGAAAGGAAAGAGAGAAAGAACGGAATCGAATAAATGAACGCAGGGATCGTGAAAAAGAAAGGGATCAAAGACGCAATAGATCCAGTGATCGTCGCTCTCGTAGTCGCGATCGACGCCGTTACTAAAAAATATTGGTATTGTATAACCAAATTATCATTACGTCGACGTCGTTGCATTTGAAATTTATTACTTTTCAACACATGCAAAACCGAATGCATGGTGCACGAAAACTGAAAATAAATTTCATTTAGCATCGTTCTTAAATTAAAAAATGGCAAGTATTTCTAGCAAAAATAATAGAAATCGTTTCCGGATGCCCTTAGCCTTTGGCGAAGATATTTATGATATTTCACATACAAAATTAATTCAAAGAATTTACGATCACAAAAAAATCATCGCCAAAGTAATTTTCAAAAGTTCATCAACTTTTTTTTTTATATAAATGGTGACATTTAAAATTTTTTTCAATTATTTTATTGAAACATTTCGTTATATTCAAACGGTTTAACAAAATTATTTATAATTTATTTTGTTTTCATTATGTCGTGAAAAATTCATATTTCTTATACCCGTAAAAGTTTAGATTGGGTATTCAATTTTTGCAATTGCTACAACACAAGACTAGGAAACGATCAGATAAAAAATTAAAACAATTGAATATCCGTTATAAACCTTTCTGGGAAAGTTCTTTCAAGCGGAGAGGAACAGCAACCCGGTTGAAATCAACAAGTGTTCTCAGCGCTCGGACTCTATTTCAACAGTAAAGTGGAGTTAATCCACGAATTTTTAACACAAACAATTCAATGATAATATTTAAATAAAAGGCAATAAGTTCTCTCAATAACATTTGGTTTTATTTAAATAGTATTTTACAAGTATCATTTTCAGGGTTGAAAAATGTGCATAAAAAATAATTTAATTCCTGAATGGTGTTGAGATGGTTTGTAAATAAAAAAATTACTAATTATATTTTTTTGGTAATCCCGATTATTTAATATTAAAATCGTTTTTAATTTGTTTATCCCGAAAACAGGATTGAAATCAATGAAGGTGAAAAAGCGAAAATTTTAGTCACAAAAAAATAATTAGGTTAATAAAATAACAACTTACAGATAAAGAACATATGTTCAAATGTCATATTTCAAAATTAGGTTTTAGAAAAACCATTCGATGTCATGTTGAATGGAAAAATAATCCTCAAAAAAATATTAAAAAAGTCCTGTGAGTTTTCAATTCTTGAACGACTAAATTTCGGATTTCTTATTGTTACGTATACCCGCAGGTCGTGAAAAGTAGTTAGCCTGTTTCATTGATAAGTTCTTGATTGATATACCGTATTTTTAACATTGAGTGCGCAATGTTCTGTGTGAACTCATCCTTACCCGATAAATTCAATTAGTTTATATGATATCGATACATGTTTTTCATATCTAATTGTGATAATTTTTTATCAACAATTCCAACCTATTAAACGATAGATATATTGAACTACACTTGTAATTATGTGGAGTGATACGATTTTAATAGTATTTATTTCTATTTGCACAGCGCTCTTGGGAGAAGGTTTGAGAATTCATTGAATAATTCCTGTAATTTAGTAAAAACTGTCGTTTTTGATTTAAGGTCTTACTTGGGTATTGGTATATAGGACTGAAAAATATCAAAAATTGAAAGGTGAAGTTGAAAAGCAAAGCAAAAAATGTAAGTATTAAGATAATAGTGATATGATACAATTATTTTTTATAAATTCGAATGATATAAAAGTAAGGTTTTAGATAATATAGCACCAATTCTAACCAAAGTCTTTTGCAAGCCATCATATTTAGTTTGCCATATCATCTCTAAATTTACGTTACAATTATCCTCATTATTAAACCACTACCAAAGCACTGATTCAAGCCTTCCATAATAGTGTATGGTTTTCGTCATGTATATAGGTATTAAAAATGGTATAATATTAATCTTGTTAAAACCTCCATTCCATAATATGTGTGGTTAAATTTTAAAAGCATTTGTAAATACTATACATATGTTCAACATCATATAAATATACACTTATAATTTCTTAAAACTTTAGTGGAAAGGCGTAAGGAAATCCATGGAGAATCGCTTGATAAATCACAGAAAAAGAAAATTGAACGCGATGAAGAGAAACTGAAAAATAATAATAGAGATCTGTCGTTGGTTAAAATGAAGTCTATGTTTGCGACGGGTTTCGCATTTACAGCGCTTCTCAGTATGTTCAACAGCATGTAAGTTGCAGCTTTAAAAATGAATATGAGTTATTTAGAACTTACTATTACAATTATTCCATAACAGCTTTGATGGTCGCGTCGTAGCACAGCTACCCTTTACACCAATTTCTTGGATTCAGGGTTTGAGCCATAGAAATTTGTCGGGTGATGATTACACCGATTGCTCTTTTATCTTCCTTTATATACTTTGCACAATGTCTATTAGACAGAATATTCAAAAGCTTTTAGGTTTTGCGCCTTCAAGAGCAGCTAGCAAACAGGGTGGAGGATTGTTTGGACCTACACCGGGACAATTTAAATAAATGTACATTTTAACCCATGTTTATTCTC
The DNA here is from genome assembly GCA_037783105.1 of Bactrocera zonata. NCBI lineage: Eukaryota > Metazoa > Arthropoda > Insecta > Diptera > Tephritidae > Bactrocera > Bactrocera zonata. Next base: position 2,291,154 of record JBAWJQ010002358.1, read on the forward strand.
GACATGAATCACTCACTCGCGGAGTTGCAAAAGTGAATTACAGTTTTGTGTATATTAATTTAAAAAATATATTCATTATAATTATTACACAAAAAGTGCTTCGACTTTATTTGCATAAACATTATTATAAATAACAATATGTGTGCTTTATATAAAAGCGTGCTCAAACATTGGCCTATCTACGATAATCCGATCGAAACCAAGTCTAGATAAGTCTATAGTCCGAAATTGTGCATCGATTATTAATTCAGAAATTGCTCTACCCACAGCTGGCGATTGCTGTAAGCCATAACCAGAAAATCCACTTGCAATATACAGGTTATTGTAGTAGGCATGTGGGCCGATAATACCATTTTCATCAAAGACATTATACTCATAAGAGTACTCCCAAGCGTCAATAACTTTTGGTTTCTTCGACATTTTCATCCTACGCATCAAATAAGGCAAAACATTAGTTTCGAAGTTGTTTTCGCTTGGCTCGTTTTCTGCATTTGTGGGCACACTGAAACCTGTTATATAGTTACCAGTTAGACCATCTCTTCGAAAGTATACACCATTCAAATCCACCACGCATGGTGTACCGATACCCGATGTATTGATGTCATCACCGTTGAACATGTAAGCGTAATTACTTCGTTGGGTTATTGGCAGAGGAATTTTTAAAATCCCGGAACTCGTGCCAATTTTCGCTAGTTTGGCAATTTTCTCTGAACTTGTACCGGTCGCAAGTACACAAATCGAAAATTTTATAGAACGTGTTTCGCCGTTAGGCATTTTGACTATTGCTTTTTCCAAAGCATTATATGTACTGGTTGTAGATCCTCCTTCAATGACAACATCTGGTTGGTTTTGAAACTTAAAGTCTATCAATTCAGATTGTATGAAATGTGCGCCGTATTCCATTGCTTTACTCCTAAGTCCTAATAACAAATTAGAGGAATCAAACCATCCATGTTTTTCGAGGCCTTGGCAACCTGTTAACAAAAGTGTATTTAAAAAACTTTGGTTAATTTTATAGAAACTTATTTACAAACCAATTGCTACATCTTCAATGTTTAGCCATGGAAATTTTACTTTCAGACGTTCTGGAGTTAGTATTTCGGTACGGGCGCCAAATTCATTTTGAATTTTCGACATCGTTTTAAGTGTTTCCGCATTTTCCGCAGAAGCTAATGTGAGGTATCCGTGAGGATCAAATTTAACGTCAACACCAAGTTCTTCTTTTGCATTCCTCATAAACTCTGCTCCGTAAAGTGACATTTCGATATTTTCAGGTAAAAGAAATTGCTGATGCAAGCCTCCCGTAGGTAACGTTAAACAATTTCTGGCATTTAAATGCTATTTAAAGTAAATACAAAATTCATTCAAATTAAATAAAAAGTAACTTTTATAACGCATTTCTTGTATAGATATACTCTTACCGAAAAATCTTTTTCAATAACAACAACATTTAAGCCTTGACGAGCTTTTTTCTTCAACCAATAGGCCGCAGCTGATCCAACACCTCCTCCTCCTATTATGAGGATATCACAATGTGTCTGAAACTCATTGTCATCCATTCTGTTTGAAGGTTCAACATTTGCCTTCACATCTTCATGTTTTTTCTCAAATAGGGGAGTGAAAAACTGTTTTACTTTTTTCATATCATTTCCCAAAAGTTTAAAAGTTCTTTTAATTGGATGTGGTTGATCAGAATTGTTATCACTAAAAGTCCTTATTAAAGCCGGTCGGCAAAACTTATTAATTTTGAATAACTCTGTAAACGCTATGGTCTTTATCATTGTTCTTAAAAATTTATGTGTTTTTAGAAATATATAAGTTATTTGCCATAAAACTAAGATTAGGATATTGGAAATATGTAATAAATATTTAAGTTAACCTAAATTTTTATCAGCTGATTTTTATGTCGTTGAGGTGTTGTAAAGCTTCATTTTTGAGGTCTTGTGAAGACACCAAAAGTAATCGATTATCATATCAGAGGCAAAATGGCATATACAGACAAATATTGTATTGTAAATTAGCGCTTCAATCTTATATATTATTATTATAAATACTTTCATAACGAGAACTATTGGAAAATGGCCTAAATAAATTCATGCATTGAGCAAAAAATGACAATTGTCCATATGATAATACTGTTACTGATAAACTCTAAAATCATCTTATAGATAGTTTTTAATAATAAAATCCATATTGTGGCGTTTGATAATGAGTTGCGACCAACTATTTAGAAATTTGATACAGCTAAGAAAATGTCATAATTCTTATGGAAAAATAAGTTTATTAAAACAAACATACGAAATTTCAAATATCTATAATCTACGCCAATAAAGAAAAATAGGATTAGTAGTACATATTGCAGTAACCATTAGTCTATTTCACTGCAAATTATTAATATTACGAATGCAAGTTTAAAAGGTACGGTAACACTGCGATTTTTTATTTGACATTTCATTTATATTCCCTGCTTTGCATTACTCGACAATTTTTGGTTAACCGTGAAATTCAGATTTGTGAAATTTCTTATTATATCGGAGAAATGACAAACACTGTGGAAACTTCAGGACAGGACGTTGAAATGGAGGTGGATCCATCTAGTGAAAATGCCGGAGACACGAAAAAAGATCAAGGTGTCTCAACAATATTGGAAATTCGTGAGCAAATACGTCAGATTGAGAGAGCCGTAGCGTCAAAGGAATCTAGGTACAATTATTACCTTCGTTTCCTTGTTTAATATATGTACATGATTAAAAAATGTTATCATTGCAGATTCATTTTGAGAGTGTTGCGTTCACTTCCCAATACGCGCAGGAAACTAAGCGCTGCTATTTTCCGGAATATTGCTCAGTCAATATATCCAGCCGGAACTGATCGCGAAACTGCAAATAGTTTGATTCCGAATACTCCTGCTGGAGTCATAGAAACTGAAATACCGCGAAGTCGTTCAGCGTCAAAGCCTCCAATTGCTGAAGTCGATGCATACTTTTATTTACTCTTGCTGGTTAAGCTAATTGATGAAGGAGACATAAAACGTGCAGTTGTGTGTTCTGAAGCCCTAATGTCGAAAATTGCTGGGCAGAATCGTCGTACTTTAGATTTGATTGGAGCAAAATCTTATTTTTACTACTCGCGAGTTGTTGAGCTTAACAATTGTTTAGAAACCATAAGAGGATTTCTTCATGCTCGTTTGCGAACAGCTACTTTGAGAAATGATTTCGAAGGTCAAGCTGTACTAATTAATTGCTTATTACGGAATTATTTGCATTATTCACTTTACGATCAGGCTGACAAATTAGTAAAGAAGTCTGTATTTCCGGTATCAGCTAGTAACAATGAATGGGCACGATTTTTATATTATTTGGGCCGTATAAAGGCAGCAAAGCTTGAATATAGTGATGCCCATAAGCACTTAGTACAAGCTTTGAGGAAAGCTCCACAAAACGCGGCCGTTGGATTTAGACAAACCGTGCAAAAGTTGATTATAGTTGTCGAGTTGCTATTGGGTAACATACCAGAACGACAAATTTTCCGACAAGCCGCATTGCGTAAATCTTTGGCACCTATTTTCAGCTTACACAAGCTGTACGCTTGGGTAATCTTCAGCGATTTGGTGAAGTGGTAGAAAACTTCGGTCCGAAATTTCAACAAGATCATACTTACACATTGATCATTCGTCTAAGACATAATGTTATAAAAACTGCAATCCGTTCAATTGGACTCTCTTATTCACGCATATCACCAAACGATATTGCAAAACGTTTAATGTTAGATTCAGCCGAAGATGCTGAATTCATTGTGTCCAAAGCAATTCGTGATGGAGTTATAGAAGCAACTTTAGATCCAGAACAAAATTACATGAGAAGCAAGGAAAGTACAGATATATATAGTACACGCGAACCGCAGCTTGCTTTCCATGAACGTATCACATTTTGTCTTGATTTGCACAATCAAAGTGTAAAAGCCATGCGTTATCCGCCGAAATCATATGGTAAAGATCTTGAGAGCGCCGAAGAGCGGCGAGAGCGTGAACAACAGGACTTAGAATTAGCTAAAGAAATGGCCGAGGACGATGAAGATGGTTTTTAAGAAGTTTGATTTAAAAAGTTTATGAACCGATAGCGTTGTCGCGCAACAATTTAAATATAATCCCAAAATAATTCTTATACAAAAATTGTGTTTCTCTTCTTGGAGTAAAAACAGACTAGCATAGACTATATAGTTGTTGTAGCTTTAGAAAATATGCCTAACATGCCAGAATACGGGTTCGCTCCGTTTACGTAGACTCTACTATTGTGGGATTATGTTCCTGTGCTCAACTCACATGTGTATGTATACAACTTTCTCGATAAATAAGGAAAATTTCTCAAATAGTTTATTTCTTCCTTACTTTCCTTACCAACTAAATACCAAGAATTTTATATATATTTAAAGATATGGCGCTAGCTTTAGGATGTGCGTATTGGCAAAAGTAAATCAGGTTGAAAATGAAGATTCATAATCGTTTAAAAAAAAAAAAAACAAAGAAAATTTCAAATATAAATATGTATAGTTTGCGACGTCAGATTTAATTTCAGTCCTATAGAATGAGAGATAGCTGAAAAGAAAAAAGTTGTAGCGCAGCCATTTTTTGTAAACAAAAAACTGTCAGGCAGACAGTAAACAAGATTACTGTCAGACAGCGCATTTTTATTAAATATAAAACTGTCACTAGGGGTATTCGCTTGCTCTTGCAAGATTGCAGATTGCAGAAATACTATACCGAAATATACAAGGGCACGAGAGCACCCATTGCAGAATCTAGTGATATATAAACGGCTGATTCGGTCAATTTATTGTGAATGACTATTATGCATAGCTACTGTGAATTGTCGCACCTTCTGCAAACATTTTTAACAAAAAAACTGCAACAAATCTTTATAATTTAAATAAAAATTATAAAATCTATTTAAAACTTACCTTCCTCAACAATTTAACGGCGTAATATGTCTTTATGTAAAATGGCAACTACAACAGGGTTGAAATTTTATTTTTGCATGACATTGCACGCAAATAAACACGGGTTTTGGTCTGACATATTTCACAGCCCTTGCAAATATTTTTCTGCGTGTGTTTGTTGTTGTGCCGTTGTAAATTTGCAATGCTTGCACCGTGCACCGAGATTTGCAAGAGCAAGAGAATACCCCTATTATTTTTTCCGGCAAAACAATTGTTTTTGATATTACTGGATCCTCAGATGTTTTTTTATGCTATGCATACAATTAAATATTTTTTTGGAGTATGTATTTTAAACAATTTTAAATTTAAAAATCCTAAGATAAAAGTTATCAAATGTCTTACGTTAATTTATACAACACTTTTTTCCATAGTCCTGGCAATATTGTGCGTACTTTGTTGGCGGTGTACGGCAACACTGTTTTTACTTGTCGTGAATGAAATTGACTATACATTTGGTTATTGTGTTTCAAAGTAATTTAATATAAAGGAACGCTTCTATAAATATTTCAAAAGTGAAAGCATTACTAGCATGGTTATACATACTGTTTTGCATTGGCAAAAGTGTTGAATTTTCTCTTCGTTATCGTAGCGAGAAAATATCACAAATCTGCACAACATAAGAAAAGTTTAAAGAAAAGAAAGATAAACGATAAAGTAAAGTGACGGCAGCGACGACTATCAACAGCACAAGCAAATCAAAAAGAATATTGTGCAAAATAACGAGCTGCAAGGCCCAGTATAACTCAACGAGTAACGAGTTGCCACCGTAGAATCAAGTGCCAATGTGTGGTGCGACCTTCTGGCCTCGGGCTATCTTAAGCCAAATACTGAAATTAAAAAATTGTGCTTAAAGTATAAAATTTAGTTTATTAGCAACAGCAAAAATAATATTTGGTTGAGTTGGGTGATCTGAACGCTGTCGGAGGCAGCATTCCAACAACGCGCCTCTAGATTTAGTGTAGGATTGCAGTGTATTGCAACTACACAAATATATATCAAAAAGACGAATTTTGTAAGAAAAAGGAGAAAAGAGAACGTTGTAACAGATTTTCACTTGGTTAATGTGCGACAGTAAATGTATCAGCGGAAATGATTTGTAAAAAGGACGTTATCCAATGGTTTAAAGAACTCGAGAGTTATAAAAGGATCGACACGATGTGCACTTTGCTTAACATGTGTTTACCGTTTGAGTTACGGTTCTTAGGGACATGCCTAGAAGAGTTGGGCCGGCGCGATTCGCAAGAGTTGCGTGGCATGGAATTGAGAGTGAATAATCCCCAAGATTTGGCATCTGATATGGTTGCATGTCAGAAAGGCGAACCAACTGATAAGAAAATAAGGCGAAAAATGGCGCTTTATTTAGCATTAATACGAGCTTGCAATCGTACCTGTGTGACGGAGATATTTCGAACGTTGGATGGTTGGGGTGATAGAGACTTTTTTAATATGAATGACTCAGATACTTTACAGGAACTTTTATTGGTTTACACCATGGCAGCAAATCATCCGGTGTTTTCATTTGATCAGCAATGCAAATGCACTCAAATTTTTGAAAAAATTAAAGAAAACAAGTTGGTGGCGGATTTTCAATCTCCGCTTCCTCAACAGCCGAGTATTGACCCCACGCTAGTTCATACTCAACATCAGCAAGAACCACGTCAACATTTGCCTCCGTCCCACCAGGAAATTCCACAGCAGTTACTTCATGCAATGCATATCCCTGGACAACCGCATCCACAAATATTAACACCCGTCAACATCATGCCAATGACATTTCCACAAGGTCTTCATAAGGTAGTATTAGTTATGCAGTGCTTATAATTTATACTTAATTAAATATTTAACTTTTGGTACTTACGTTATATTTAGGATTACCATGTGCATATTACGTACGTTTGACATGACACTTCATTCAAATATAAGTTTTATGCTAGTCATAAACATATACGTACATTATTATATTACAAATTTAGTAACTTGCTATTAAGTGTAGCAAATTTTTTTGGTTTAAAAGAAACCATATTAATAGTGGCTGTGGATATACTTTCTGAGATGTATCCTATCTTGTTAGGTTAGTTTCTGCAAACAAATTTTATTTAAATATTTTGCTAAACAATGTGTACAATACCATTATCTTTATTGTACTCTGAGCCGGGTATTATGGTTGCCACGAAGTTTGTAGCACCCAGAAGCAAACGTCAATAACCCAATAAAATATATGAATGTTTAACATGGCGAGGAACGTCACATTAGCTTAGTTCGTATGTTTATGCGTCGGTTTATAAAATTATTGGACATATCGATTTGAAGTTTTCTCACGTATTTCTCTCTCCAATAACTTACTTATTTTCGAAACAGCCGATTTCGGACTATTGTAGTATGTAGCTGCCACACAATCTGAACGATAAAAATCAGGTTCTTGTATGGATGTTTTTATTTGGAAAAATATTTTCACAAACTTTGGCATGGATTATTTTCCAAGGTAACAATACAATATCCGAAGAAATTGCTGGGATAGGATCACTGTAACATATAGCTGTAAAAACCTGATATCGTCAAGAAATTTGACGTGTATTATTGTTGTTGTTGTAGTAGCGGCTGAAAATATCCCTTTCGGGATTAAAATCCGAGTCGGTTCCTGTTACGTAAACCCGATGGCGGGATTATTGTCCAAAGCAATGTACGATTTCAGAAAAAATTACTATAAATGCACATATACGTAATGAATAAATATAAAAATGTTGTAATTTAGTAAACCAATTAAAATTAAACCCATTTAAATTGAATATATATGTGTAGCTCAGAAAATTTCGTGGCATTCATTACATTTTACTAACTTAAACAATTTTCGCGACTATCGGGGGGATATAAATAAAAAATTGAGTTTATATAGTTTAATCTCAATAAATACATTTGCACAATTATACTTATATACCTATGTGCATATATGTATGTACATACATATTATAGTTACACTAAAAAAAAATATTTAATTATTTACTATATATTACAGATCATTCAAGCAGATGGAACAATGCAACACCCTGTTCCTGTTGATCCTCATATGATTCCATTAAATGTCATTCCAACTGAGTCTAATCCAATTTTTCAGCCAACATGGCAACGGATGTATCCCCAAACGGTTGAGGTAAATTTTGAATTATTTATTGTTGGTAACATATTTACTTTTTAGTTGTTCATTTTTGTGTTGATTTATGGAAACGTAAATTAATAAATGATTTTTTTTTTTTTTTATATTTTAGCATCCACCGCAGTCGGCATCGCCGATGCTAAGCCAACAATCCTCTCCATCAAGTAGCCGAACCACAAGCCCAAATCGAAATGCAAGTAGTAATATCATGCTCCCTGCCATGCAGTTGCAATCACGAAATATGCCACAAAGAATGAGTGCCTCATTGAAAAATGTAAGGCGTCCATCAGCTGAAACTACACCACCACCAATGGGACAACAGCAGCATCAACAACTGATGCACGACATTAATATGACAACCAACATAAAGAATATAGATGATGTAAGTATCAATTACTATACACTGCTACGTGCACAAATCTCTACGAGACATTATATCCTTTCCAAATTTTATTTCAATCTGTTGTAACAAGACTTTTGATTATTTTTACATTGGCTTCTATTTATTGTCATGGACGGTGAAATAGCACACTGTTAAATTAAATTATTCACATTAGTTTTTATTTTATCAAATTTAGTATGTTAGAGTATGCCTTGACTTTATTATAAAGGTAAGCTGGTGCCGTTATCATTATTGTTTGTTGTGATCCTAATTTGCTGAAAAATAAAAAAAATCAGCTCCTGCACGTTAGATTATGGCTGAAATAAATAAAGAATTTTTGTTTAGCGTATGTAGTAGACTTCTACGTTGTGTCATTTGTGATTGTGGTAGAGTGATGGTATGTCACAGCGTTGGACGCTCGCGTTGGATAGGTTGTAGAATGCGTCAATTTTCATACCTTGATTCAAAGAGCACAGTTTAAAATATGAAAAAAAAATTGGGTTACTGCAGAAAGAAGGGCTGGTCAGCGCAAATTCCCGATGCAAATCCCTTTTATTTAAATTTTTGTACATAACTTTTTCCTCAATTAATGCTATGATAATGAAAATATTAATTTTTTAATAACAAACGTCGTTTTGTATTAAATGTTCAAAGTGTGCTATTTCTCTGTCCATGACTATATACTTTCGTATGTATATTAAGCTGAAATATTTTTTTGTTTGAATGAACAGTACTTTACTTTCATCATTAGTTATTAATAATTTATTTATATGTTGTATTTATTGTAGGGTGTAGGAAGCAACGAAGGCACCGGTAATCCTCTACAGGCTTTGATTCGCAATGGTTATCCACGCCGGCATAAGTCAGGCAATTATACACCGCTTATTCATCAGCAGCAACAACAATTAGCGGTGAATCCACATTTCCAGCCGGTTACAAATTTCGCTGCTCTAGCTTATTCAATGCAGAATATGTCAATGTCTGATGGCGCTGGTACTGGTTTAGATAGCACTTTAGTACCGGGATCGTTAAATGCGAATAAAAGTGGTGGCAGCGATACAGGTAGTTCTAATGGTTCGTGTGGTGACGCTTCACCGCCAGAAACGCCAACGCTTTCAGGTACTACAAATGTGCCCGGCTTACGACTTGGTAGTGAAAATCAACTGCAAAAACATCAACAGTTGGGCTATAATAAACAGACGGGGAATACAAGGCTTAACGGACGCTCAGATAAAATGATTTCAGCGAATGTTGTTGTAAATTCCGTTAGCACGGCTGCAAGTGGTATGTATACAACACCAATGATGAATACACATCCGGCGCTAACGCAACAGTCACAACCAATGTATGGTACTGAAATTATTTTAGCATCCGGTGGTAATGCTGGTGGCATTGGTTTGATGCAAACATCGCTGGCCAATAACAATAATAGCGGCGGCATTGGCAATAATATTGCCGTTGTTAATACGACTTCAAATATCGGCACCAGTAATAATAATCTAGCAACTAATCCCGTTTTAATGAGTTCCCCATCGCCGGGTGTCGCTAGTGGTGGTGGTAGCATTATAACCAATATGACACCGAATCCGCTTATCCTGCCCACGCCACATCAACAGCAATATAACGCCACCTACCCATATCATGCAGCGCCTACTGCCCAACATCAGCGTTTGATGAGTCATACCGGTGGTCCAGCACCGCCACAATTACGACTTATGCCGAACGAACACATTTATTCATATTATCAAATACCAGGCGCGGCCCCGCCCGGCGCGCCGCCCCTCGCATTACGTCCGACTAATGCGTTACCACCCCCACCTAATACAAATGTGACATCGGGTGTTACAGGTGTGCTGCAGGTGCAGCAACAACAGCCCACTGCGCAGGCGCTTCAAACTAATCCAACTATTGTCGCCAGTCCAACGATATTAACTGGTGGTACGCCGTACAGCACGCAGGCGGCGCAAATTGTCAGTAATAAACATTTATCGTGTTACAATTGTGGCTCGCAGAGTCATAGTGGGCCCGATTGTCAAGAAGCGTCCATGGAGGACGTTACCCGCAGCGCCATATATAAATTAGACTATTCCGGCTCGTCGAGTGCGTCACCAACTGTGTCATCGGGTGCGAATAGTGTGACCGTTGGTAGTGCGGGCACTGGCGGTATTGGCGGTGCTGCTGCTGGTGGTGGTGGAGGTGGTGCTGGTAGTGGCGGTAGCAGTGGTGGTGGTGGGGCTATAACAGACTCCTTGCCAGTACAACATCACCCGCAACAACAACAACAACACCATCAAAAACAACACACAGTGGAAGTAACTGGTGCAACATTGGTCGGTACACAGTCGAGTGCGACCACACTACATTCGTCCACGCCCGTCGCCAGTGTAGTGAACACAAAGTGAAGTTATGTTTGGCAAATTTTTGAGTGCGGTGTTTGAAAACTGAAAAAAAAAAAAAACATATACACTCATCATCAGCATGTCTGTAACTCGTATGTGTTATTCAAACTTAACTATTATGACTCCCGAAAAGTGTTAGTTAAGTTGATAAAAAAAGTTATGGCGGGTTGGGAAGACAAACTGAAAATATAGTGTAATGATAGTTGAGGCTTGCCAGCTCTTTGCTGTGCTTGCAGTATAGAGATTTATACAGTTATGATTAGCGGAAATCAAATTTCACGCTTCTCCTAGCGCATAAGATTTAAAATTAGTGAAACTTTTTAATAACAAATGATTAATATATACATATTTCAATGTTGAATAAGACTTAATTAATTAATTAGCGTGTGTAACATCTGAAATCGAGTTATAGAGGTTTAACAAATGCAAAAGATTTGCTAAACTTATTATACGGATATAGGAATGCGAACAAATAATAATAAAATACTCGATTGTACGTCCATGTAAATCTAAACACATTGCTACACACTCAATTCGGACTGTATGTATTATGTAGTATGACAATTTATTATAAGCAATTACTATTATATACTCTTTAAATGTTTCTCAACGTAAATTCGTAAGCAAATTGAAAAAAAAGTAATTAAGTCAGCTGTATTTATTTATTTAGTAAAATTAAATTTCCATTTAAAAACGTTAGCCATGTGTGCATGGCTTTGAAAGTCAACAATTCTAGAACAAATTATGAAATTTTTTCTTTTTTGCGAAACTAATTCGTTAAAATATTCTAATAATTTAGTACATTAGGAACTCGCGCTGCATGTAATAAATTTTATTAAGAATTTTTTGAATAACTACATACACATAATCTATGATTTATAAGTTTGTAGTATGTGTATGCATTTTTGCATGTTCGTTAACTGACTGTGTTGAAATATTTCGTTCGCATTGCTATAAATGTACGTGAGAGATGTGTGTGCATATATGTATATATATGTAAAATCCGTAGAAAACGCCTATTAGTATATATACTCCGTGCCATGCACAACTTCATCGCTGTATGAAAGTGGTAATAACACTCGTACGTTCGGATTAGATAACAAAAAAATAATTGGAGATGAATCAAATTAGGAATTAATAATTTGTGTTTTACAGTAGTCACATTCTTCTATGTAGTATATATAAATGTATATTTAAGTAAAAAATAATTATTGTTAAATGAAGGATATGAAAGAGTTAAATAGTAACCTATGAAAAAAGAAAGTAGTTGGAGATGATGAGAGCAATGAGAAACATTTATATTAAATACACATATATGAGTATATATTAATCCAATACATATTAATTACAGATATTCTCTAAATATGTAAACAAACGCCGACAAGAGATATCCCTGTTTCTGTATACATACATACATATATGAATAAGCGTAGAAAAGTGAAGTGAAAAAACGGCAAATTCGTAATATGGCGAATGAATTTGATTAAATACGCCAACATACGATTTTCAAATGCATATGTATGTAGGTATGTGCGATTCGAATTAGCAGGATTATATGAAGTTCTTGTTATATCTGCATATAATATTTTGTTCTAATTGTTGGTATTCGGACTTTGTATTTATGTACGTAGTGTTAAAACCAATTTTTCGAACAAACGCTCGCAACTTACTGATCAATGGCATTTGCAAAGAACATACTACAAGTATACATATATATACTCATACACATATTCGCACAGATTTAGCAGTCGGAAAGTAAATATATATATATATACTACAACATATACAATTACAATTAACCTGTACATGTAAATCGCTCTCCTGCTTAAAGTTAAGGTGAACAAAGCTAAATATTCTTGACTACTTCTTTTAACTGATAAAATATTATTTCCTACTTTCGAAATTTTAAGCCGTCTACTTTATATTCATAAATTACTTGGTTAATTAATTTAATTATTAAATTGTATGTACATATATAAGATTAAATATAAAGGACATTGAACTAAAACATGTCTTATGTTTTATTTTGAAATAAATTTTTTCTTAGATCCTTTGAAAAAAGAAAAAAACAAAAAAATTAAATTTATGTTTTTTCAGTTCTTTATTGAATGATGATCTATGTCGTCGTTCTTGTAGCAACAGAAAACACTTGGAAGAGTTTGACAGGGTATAAATTCCGTCCCGTTCCACCTGGACACAATCTTCGTATCTTCGAGGTTTAAACTTTTCGATAGGTGGACTATATTAAAGTTTTCAGTAAGCTCTAATACTGGATTTTATTATGGTCAACAATATTGCAGACCCTTGATTTAAGAACGTCTTTAAATTGATATCTCTTTCTCTATAGCCCAGTTCGTTTTTTGGATCTAGATAGATAAAAATAAATTGAGGCTTGCATTGCGATCTAAGTTTTATTGTGTCTTCCTCCCTCTGTCACACAGACTCACATATACTTTCACTCACTCTGATGTTCCAGGATACTGCTTAGTGCTATTAAAACCATGTGATCCCTGGTTGGTATGTCGGTTCGAGGGTCTTGATCCTGCATGTACAGACTGCTGTACAGCCAAGAATGAAGTGCTTGGTAGTTTCTCGCTCCATGTCGCAAGACCGGCAGTTCGCAAAAGAGGTTGTACCAGCGTTAAATTGAGCCTGCAATGCCACGAGTAACTGGACTTGTCTCTGGAGAGATTAATTAATATTAATATCTTTCCCCGCAAACTTTCCGAGAAGCAGGTGCAGAGCAGGTAAGCTTTTCAGGCACTTCGTTCCAAACTACCTCTTTGTAAGATGCACCCGGTTACAGATTGGTATACTATACAGCCCTTCTATATACTCCTGCACCAATAGAATTTAATTTCGTAAGCTAAGATTACCTTAAGTGCCGCTTGACTATAGCTGAGTAAGGCAATACTTTCATTTTGATAGTTGCGTTGGTGATTTATTTCTACACATCGACCGATAGAAAAGACCTCTGCTTGGAAGGAGTTCGGGAAATGTTTCATGGGTATAGAAAGTTTGTTGCGCGGTTCTGCGATTCCTGCATTAATGCTTTCCGACGTTTTCGAGTCGTTAGTGTACCACTTAATAGAGATCTTTCTCAGTAGTACATCAAGCAGGGGCTACTCTAATCGGCTTTACTGGCGAGGGTAACTTTAAAGTTTTCGAAGAGTTTAATCCCTTGGTAATACCATCCTTTGGGAGTAAAGGCAGTGGTAACTCATAACTTAAGGCCTTCAATAGTTGAGATAAGATTACCTTCCCTTTTCCGTACCCTTCTGCTGACATGTGAAGCCTTTAATGTATAGTATGTAATTTGAATTGAATTAATTTGCTGTCATTGGGCACGTAATACAAGCCACGTATATATTATATTAATAATGGTTTATATCCATCTGATAATCCTTAGCTTACAGCAAAAGAATTTGTCGAGCAAGAAAGTGAATTCTTTTGTGGCTTTAACCATAGATTGCTTTGCTTGTTCCAGAGACGAGTGGAAAACAAAGTAAGATATTTGGTCTTATTTGTCATCTCTAATTCTCTATTGCCAAAGGCTTAGGTCTTTAGGACCGGTAGGGACCTTATTTTGATATAATGAATGATAGTCGTTTTAGACGGGTTGATGTTTAGTCCAAACTTGGGCCTACTTATCTATTCAGTTTTTTTAGTCTAACCGTGGATCCACAAGAACGGCAAATAATAAGGAGAAAGGGACCTCTCTCACATACGTATATGCATTCTGACGATCTACTTGTGTTAACATTTTTTATGAGAATACGAAAGATGTTGTATTTTATTTATTTATGCGTCTCTATCGATAATTCGTTTCAAGTGCGTTGCCTGGGGTTTTTATACAAAAACACATTTTCACGAAAAGACCTACGATCCCTGAAAATTAGTAAAAAAAATAAACTTTGATATTTTTCTTTAAATTTTGAGTCTGGTTATGGTTATTTGGTCATAGATACAATAGTAAGTAGATTGAAAAGGAAAATATGTATATGTATGTACATATGTTTCGTTGGGAGTATATGAAGAATCTTTCAATTAAGTTATACCACAAAAGTGTCTTATTGATGTTTGATTAAAAAGTAAAACAAAAAATGCCTATTTAAGAACAACAAGAGTGCGGCACATCCCTATTAGTCCGTTCCAGCCTGAGCCTCAAAAAGCCTTTAGCTCCAATAATAGTATGTTTGTATAGACAAAATTGTAATACACAATATTTCAGAAATAATTTGTAAACAAACTCACCTTGAATATATTTATACCGCGAAAAGGGTTTATTAAGTTTACACTTTAAAGTATACTCATATATAAAGTGAATCAAAAAAAACTTGGAGAGATAAATACATTTTAGGTCTATGAAGTGACTTTTCTATTAAACTATTTAACCAAACAAAAGTAACAATAATTTTGATGTTAATTATTGCAAAAAAATATAATATCGCATTTTTGAGCAAGCAAAAAAAAACTTGGGAACTTCACTCGGCGAAAAAAACCCACGCACTCTACAGAGTGCTTTTATATAGCGCAAAACTTAGCTTCATATTAACCTAAGGTAAACATTTTCTTTGAGGGTCAACCACTTTTATTTAGTTTATGTTTCAAGCATTTTTATATAAAAAACTTATAGTTTAACACTTGTTATAGTGAAAAATGTAAAAACACGCACGTAACAAACCACAGAAGTAAATTTTGTTATGATCAATAATGTAATTTTTAAACAAGTTATTTACATATTTTATGTTTTAAATGATTTTTATTTAGCAATATATATATAGCGAATCAAAATAACATATTTTGTGTAAAAAAATTCTTAATATTTTGTTGAACAAAGTATAAAAATAACCTCGGCGTTAATAATAACGATAATTTTTATTAATTTCTTCATTTCGCACAGCTTCAATAATGTTTTTTTGCTTGAATATCCTCTATCGTATAAAAACGGTGTCCCCGGAGAGGTCTTTTGAGCTTGGTGAACAGCCAGAAGTCGCACGGCGCCAGATCAGGTGAATACGGTGGTTGCGGAACGATATGGGTTGAGTTTTTGGCGAAATGATCACGAATTACGAGGGCAGTATGGGACGGTGCATTATCATGGTGTAAAAATCAAGAATTGTCTTTCCACAATTCCGGCCTTTTTAGGCGGATAGCGTTACGAAAACGACGCATAACGTTCAAATAATATTCCTTGTTGACTGTTTGACCGGTTGGAAGGAATTCATAATGCACAACACCACTATAATCGAAGAAAACAGTCAACATGACCTTGACTTTTGAGCGACTTTGGCGCAATTTTTTTGGTCTCGGCTCTCTTTTGGCACGATATTCGCTCGATTGATCGGTTGTTTCGGGGTCGTAAGCATAGATCCAAGTCTCATCGCCAGTTATAATGCATTTCATGACACCCTGGTAGTCGGAAAGCATCGTTTCACACACTTCAACGCGACGCCTTTTTTCCAAAAAATACAATGTTTTCGGTACCAGTCGAGATTTGACGTACCTGGGGCCCAAAATATCCTTCAAAATGGTATTGGCTGAGCCTTTTCGATATGCTTCATCAGCAAGGTCTCTAATTGTTAATCGACGGTTTTTCAATACCAAATCTTTGATTTGTTGAACGTGAGCTTCGTCGGTTGAGGTTGATGGTCACCCTGGACGCTCTTCGTCTTCGACACGTTCACGGCCGGCTTGGAACTCACTATACCACTTGTAAACATTTTTTTAGACATAGCCTAATCACCAAAGGCTTTCTGCACCATCCTCAACGTATCCGCAGCAGAAAATTGATTCCGTAAACAAAATTTAATGCAAATTCTTTGCTCAACAAATTTCGACATCGCAAAAAACGAAAAACTCACTTTTAGCAGCTCACAAAACTACATGTATCTCAAACACTAATGAATATGTTGACATGAAATTTGACATAAATGTGACTGAAAGTACTACCAACCTAAAAAAAAAAAAAATTCTCCAAATCCTTCGATGCGCGCAGTTTAAATTCAAATGTCACCTTATTTTTTGGGCACAGTAGTACATATATAAAAAAACGAAATAACATCTACGAGTATATTCAATAAGACAAAACAATTTCAACTCAAAGAAAACGGTTCACTATTTTTAATAAAATAAAAGAAAAACTTGGTATTTTGTAGCCAACTTATTACTCTCAATAACTGCTATGCATCGCAGCGGCAGAGAAGCTTTAAGGTTATCCACTATGGTTTGAGGTATATTTCTCCATGCCTCCAGGGCCCTTTGAAAAAACTGATCAGTATTTGGCACATTACTACGATAAATTCTTTTTTACAATATGGGATTAAAGACCGGGGACTGTGGAGGCCACGCCATTACATCACCTTTATTCCTCTGTAACCACGATTTTAGGACCTATGCCATATGCTTCGGGTCGTTGCCCAGGTTGCATGTGGCAACATTATGGATTCTATAATGTCTCTGTAAACGTACATGCTCCCATTAATACGATGAAGCGGCCCCAAACCAGAAGCAGAAAAGCATCCCCAGACCATAACATAGCAATTATGTTTGACTGTTTTTAGACAATAGAAATTTTTAAGACGATTGGTTCGTGGACGTCGAACGAAACTCACGCCATCACTTCCTACCAAATTAAATTTGGACTCATCACTAAAAAGAACAGTTTTCCACTTGCTTATTGGCCATTCTAGATGATTTTTAGCGAACACAAACGTTTTAGTTGGTTACGTTTGCTAATAAGTGGTTTCTTCGCTGGTCGGTAACTGTGTAAATCAGCGCTACTTAGGCGATGAGCGACAATTCTTGAGTAGATTGGTAACCCAAGCCCCTTTACCAATTGCGGAGCGCTTTAAAATGGATATTTTTTTACCTCTCTTACAATTGAGCTGTCAGTTTTTTCAACAGTTTTTCTTTGTGGGCGTCCACGATGCACTACTTCGGGTTCTATTCCTAATAAAGTTCGAAAATATTCGTAAGATTAATGTCTTGTGAATTCTGTACTTTATAGAAATTTCTTTTTGTGAAGTTCCGTTGTTATAATCATCAAAAACACGTGCTCGGAGTACTTCATCGAACTTATTTAGAGCCATTACTTTTTTTGTAAAAAAATTTAAAATAAAAACGTGTTTTCGCAAAATGTAAATGTTCTAATTAATTCTAACTCAATACCGTTAGAAAAAGAAACGAACAAAGGAGAAAAGAAACGAACAAAACAGAGTTGCAATTTTTTTGTAGCGGCGGATTGGCATACATCTGAAATTGTTTTCAAATATAACCTATAAAACTATAATACTCTGTAGCAACTAGTTGCAACAGTATAAAAATGAGGTTAAGGCTGCTCTTCAGTAAATATGGGCAAATATATATATCACCATACCATCGATAAACACTGGCCCTTGATGAATATACATCACCAAACACTAATTTAAGGTCATCGATGCACTGCAGCTAAGTTAATCCACGTCGAGATTTGATAATATTCGCGGTTTCATTTTATTTTTTGGTTGAGAATATTTCAAGTTACTGTAGGCAACACAAATAACGGTCGTATGTCAAAACATTCTGAGTATGTGTAACATGAAAAATGTCAAACATTACAAGAAAGATGTGAGTTGCCAGATTGCAACATTACTGTTGCCAAATCCTGACATTTAAAAGAAAAGTGTATATATAAATGATGTGTGTGAGCCATATTCGACCGTCCGGCTCAAATTTCCGATCAAACCAAAGGTTTTGTATGGAACACTTTTATAATTCACAAGATATCTTCACGAAATTTGTCACGGATTATTGTTATACCCTTATATCTCCGTATGAATTGTTTAGATCGGCCCATTATACGTTTTCGAATTTACGTTTTTCTTGTTTTCTGTTTTACACATTGTGACTATCACAAAGCCAGTGCGAGAAATATCAATACCAAGTACCTCAACGCTGTCAAGTTAATGGCTTATGAGTGAAATACAAAATACATGATTTTAGATACAGTATCGAGCATCTACAAAGTAAAAAAGGAGACTTGGAAGCAAAGCCTGGCGCGTACTTGGTTTTCTTATCGATGCACTATTGCAACGCAAATAAAGAAGAAGTGCGACTTAGAAGTAGGAACTCGAAATTGAAGAATATAAAAATGAAAAGCTTGAAAACACCTGTTTTATTTTTTCAGTGCATCTTCTTCTTTGCTTGTGCCTTCCGTTTTCCACCACAAAGTGCTCATCAAAGTTAGCTTGGCAAGGCAGGTGTATGCAAGTGCGTACTCTTCCAAGCGTAACTATTTACCTCTATACATTTTCAGTAAAGTACGATCAGCTGAAAGACCTGGAAGCACAAAAAGTGTTTCAAGAAAGAGAAAATATAAATAATATTAACATTAATAAAAAAATAATTAATAACTTATAAACATTCTACTATTGTTAAGGCATAATATAAAAGTGTTTTTCGTTAAGTTCAAAATTGTTGTGTTTCAAAAATATTCGACATTCAAGAAAAAGTGATTTGTGTGTGATTTCGAAATCGCTGATGCGTGGCCATTTAGTTGTTGCGAAAACAGTAAAGTGCCTCAAAGAAAATGATTAAATCTGGTAAGCAGAAGGCTTGCATCGAAATGACGGGATCAAAGTTGAAAATAAGAACAAACACTCTGGAGCAGTCGCATGTTAAGGAGTCAAATTCAAATGAAAGGAAACTAGGCTACGATGAAACTCAACTAGGGGGAAATATATTAATCGGAAATTATGATGTAAGTGTTGGATAAAAAAAAAATAGAAAACTGCTTTTATGGATATTGAGTAATTTCACGGTCTGTTGCATTTTCTTGCTACACCTGTTGTTTTTATTTGACTCAGAAGTTAGCAATTCCATTATCCTTTCTTACATAATATAAAGAGTAATTTGATTAAATCGGAAAACCAAACAGTCTTTTAATAAAAGATGATCAATTCTTCGTTGTTTTGTTAAGTATACCAGAAAAATGAAAATTATGAGTTACATTGAAGAACTACCGAAAATACCTTGACGAATAAGAAATCCATTTTTTTCCTATTTAGTAAATATATAAAATATATCTCGCGTTCTATAAGAGCGATTGTGTTATGGTAAACTTCATTTCACAATTTTTTGATTGGTTGACTCAGTGTTGTTTGCGAACGCGGCTAAGATGGACACCACCAAAGTGGAAAAACGCCATATATTTATTACATATTTTTCTGAAAAAAGCGAAAACGCAAATCAAGTGGCTGAAAACGTGAATAGCGTCCTGATATTGTTGTAAACAATTATGTGCAATTTGGGTTTCGTCGATTCCGTTCTAGTAATTTTGATAACAACCATGCACAACACTCTGGAAGGTTAAGTGCCGAAAATATCGATGATAATAAAATAGAAATCGCCTGTTTCGATTGCCCATGAGCTAAATATTGCACAAAAATCCGTTTGGAGTAATTTAAATAAGGTTATATGCAAAACCAAAAAAAAACTTTATACAGGTTTTTTGAAAATTTGACAATTTTTTTTAAATAAATAAAAAAAATATAAAAAGAAATCGGCCCACTCCGGGATTAGCAGGGATAGTTGTCAAATTAATTGAAGTCTTTTTTGAGGAAAAAAAAAACAAAAAAACAAAAGTGGCGAACTTCCAAAAAATGACGAAAAAAACGATTATTTTATATAATTGATCGTGTTAAATTTTCTTCCTGTATTTTTTCGAAAAGTTCATTCAAAAACAAAAATTTAAAAAAAAATGGTCCCCAAAAGTCAATTTCTACAAAAGTTATGGCTATTTGAAAATAAAAAAGCCATTTTTTTGAAAAATTTATAACTTTTTCGAAGTTGGACAAAAAATTTTGAAAAAATTCTCAAAAATATTTTTCAAAGGGTAGAAAAGGATGGATAAGTTTCAGCAAAATCTAATGGGGTCGGGTTCAAAAGTGGTCGATTTGGTATGGAATACTCCATATACTATATAATACTGTGATCAAGTTGAAAGGTGAATTTTGTCTATTTCATTTTCTTCAAAGTAATCCCCTCCCGCTGCAATACACTTAGGCCAACGAGTTTTCCAGTCATCATAGCACTTGGAAAAACCTCCGTCGTGATGGCCATCAGAGCCTTCTTCGATTTAGCTTTTATTTTCTCAATTGATACAAACCGGTGTCCTTGGAGTGGTCATGTGTACATATTTGCTGAATAGCCAGAAGTTACACAAAGGTAAATTAGGCGAATGCGATGGTTGCGATACGATATTAGTTAAAATGTGCCGAAATGATCACGAATAACCAATGCAGTATGAGATGGGGCATTATTGCACTTCTTTATTTAATAAATTTAGACATAGTAAAAATCGAAGAATTCATCATTTTCATTGAGATAACTCACATATTGGCCGATATATGCGGTACAAAGTCACCTGGAAGTTCGATTATCTTTATATTAGGTATATGGGGACTAAGTACTGGTCCGATTGAACCCATTTTTGACATGCAGACATACCATTGTCAGAAAAGTACTATTCCTGAATTTCAATTATGTATATATCTCACACGTTCACCGATATTTTCGATCAAAAGTCAGCTATAGGTACTGGGGTCTAAATATTTGGTACCTAGAGGCTTGAAGGATATTTGTTGGATTTAAAAAAAATTTTGGTCATAAGGTGGTATACACTAAAAGCATTATTCGTGCAAAGTTTAATCCCGTTACATTAATTGCTTCTTGATTTGTGTACTGGAAAGTAAAAGAATCAAGTGGATTTTAAAATTTTGCTATATTTGAAGCAGGCGTGGCTGTTGTCCGATTTTGTTCATTTTCACAATATAACTTAAGAATGTAAGAAGAATGCCACGTATTAAATTTTGTTGAAATTAATTTGGTCGGGTCCCGAGATATGAGATTTCACCAAAAAGTGGGCGGTGCCACGCCCATCGTCCAATTTTCACACCATTTCTCATAAAGCCCTCTCTTACCATCTTGGAGGTAAAATTTAATACTTCTGGCGTATTTAGTTACTGATTTATCGCGCTTTTACTAGTTTTTAGCAGTACCGTTATATGAGCGATTCGATTTCATCCATTTTCAGAGTGTTGGGAGAAGTTCTTATAAGATTTCTACTTAGCAAATTTGGTTGCTTTAGCTAAAGTCGTTTAGAAGATATGTACATTAAACTTGTTAGAGGGCGGGGCCACGCCCACTTTTTCAAAAAATTTTGTCCACAGGTGCTCCTTGCTACTGCGATCATCTGTCCAAATTACAGATTTATATCTTATTTGAGTGCTTAGCTATGGCACTTTACGTATTTTCGGTTAATGGCGGTTTGTGGGCATGGCAGTGGTCCGATTACGCCCATCCACGAACTCGAAATGTTTTTGTACTTAGGAACCCACATACTAGATTTCATCGAGATTTTCAATTTACTCAAGTTACTGCTCGCACGGACGGTCATACAGACAGTCAACTTTTCTCGTTGTCCTGATGATTTATTTATACATATATAACACTATATCTATCTCGATTAGTTTTATGTGATATGTACAATCGTTAGGTGAAGAAAACTATAATACTCTGTAGCAACTAGTTGCAATAGTATAAAAAAGGCAAACAGTTATCAAAAAACAACGGTGCATATTTGCCCAAATCGAAATGCTCTAAATAGCTGAATAAAACCTAAAATTTTAAGCAAAAATAATGTATGTACGTATTACGGTTTTCAACACAACAGCATTTCTGTTGAAGTTATGAAATTCGGTGTTATGGTTTTAACTTAACCAGCAAAAAACATATTCGGTTGAAATGTTCACAAACTTCAACTTTTTTGGTATTACGGTTTTCAATTCTGGCCCAGTGAGATTGATTAGAGAATCAAAACATGTCAACTGCTAAATAGCAGTTAAAGGTAAACTTTAATGAAATTATTTAAGGGAAATATTAATAGAAAATGAGCCAAAAGAAATATTTTATGTATAATTTCAACTATTTTTAATAAGTTATTTTTTGAAGTTAATGGTGTTCATAATATTTAAACGCAGGTTTTGCAGCAACCACAGATATGATAGGTTGTTTCTGCTTAAAGTTAAAATCATTTAAAATGCATTCTTGATAAATACCCGCAGCAACGAAATGGAGAGTTTGTGGTAACCTTCCTTCTTCTCGTTTAGTAAAAAAATTGATTCCTCATTTAAACGAAAATGACTTATAAATCTGCAATAAAAATTATTTATGTAAAATCCATTTAATTGTCTACAAAACTTTGGCTTACTTGGGGTTGGGAATTTTGAACGGATTTAAGTGATCACGAAGGTTTTTTTCTTATGCGCAGCACATCAGTTTTGTCCTAAAATTTTTGTCATCACAATATATGTAAATCAGAACGAATGTCCCTTTTAATAATTTTACATCCTTTCGCGAGCAATAAATAAATTGTTTTGATTTTTCGTTTCATTTTGCGACTATAATGTTAGAGGCAGTGTCTTGCTAATTTTGGATTGCTATAACCGAAAATTAAAATAATAAGATTTTTTGTGTTGTAGTCAAGGGGTGTAGTGGTCAAACCGTTATCATTAACTAAAATTACAAATAAAGCTGTACGAGATGGAACATTTTTGAAATCACATTCGTAATAAGGATTCCTTAAATACCTCATGTACCTCTCAGCACGTAAAGTTTTCCTTCAGATTTGTTGAGTAGTGGTATATGTGAAATCTAAATTTTTTGGGTTGACAACACCAATGAAACTTCCACTGAAAATAATAAAATTAGTTGATCTGAAGTTGAGTTGCTGCAATTTAAATACAACCGAATGGAGTGGAAAACAGTACCAAAGGTTTAAGATACTGCTCTAATTGGAATTAAAAGGGATTAACCGACCACTTTGGCTATAAATATAAAATCTATAGACTTGGTTTTGGTCACTCCAACTCAAGCATTTTTCTTTCTATATAAGTTTTAAGCTAGTAGTTAATTTCATCAGGAAAGAGTTAGACTAACTTCTTATCTCTGTTAAAAATCTATAATGATTTATGGGTACCATACTACCATCAGTTATTTAATACACATGAATTTTGCGTGAAAATTAACCTGTCAATGCTCTCAACAGCATCGACATATATTTCCTATTAAATTAATCTGGTTACCAGAAAAGACTCGTTTCCTCACCACAACTTCTACAGTAGGGTTTTGTGATAGATCCCATGAGATGACTCCAAAATTAATCTCTAAACTTATTTTCTTTTTAGTTTTTAAAAGAATTGGAAATCACTGATAATGGCATGGATATTCTTGATTTGAGCTCTTTGGCACAACTTGAGACCCTCACTTGCAATCATAACAAATTGAAAGAGTTGATAATGAATGGAAAAAGTTTAAAAACAGTAACGGCCCGACACAACAGTAAGTATTATTGATTTTTATATTTAAGTAGAGAGGAAAATCTATAATTTAGTAGATCATTATAAAGTCCGGTTCTAAAATGTAAAACCGTAGATGTAAAATGTTTCTCTTATTATGGGGACTGTAAGAGAGGAATAGGATTTTTTATTGGCGACCCATTAATATTTAATCGAAATTGATTATCTCCCGCTTTTAATCCTTGCTTTCATGTTAATTAATGGAGGGTTAATGTGTGAAAAATTTAAGCCTCTTTTTCAATGCTGTTAGAGTTTCGAAGAAATACTGTCAAAAGAATGACTATTGAGGACCATTCAAAAAAACACTCACTAGATGAGAAGCAAAAGTTGATGTTTTCATCGGCGAACCTCGTAATTGCTATTGGGCGCACTAAGACTAGACTTTGTTGTAATTTTCAGAGGTTCTTTTCTGAATCTAGGTGCTTTAAGCAGACTTCTGGTGGTTGTTAGCATTCTTTTTTCGAATTACATAGATAACACTGTTTGTTGTACTTCGACTGTTGTTAGATTTGCCTGTGGGCAGAACTCGCACCTCAAGACATCTTGGAACAGTTTGTTTTCTATAACTAACTTTATTTCTCTTTCGCAGATCTCTCTACAATAAAAGTGCTATCTGCGCCAACTCATCTTGTGAATATAGACATATCCTACAATGATTTCGAAGAACTACCGGATTGGTTGGGAGCCTGCTATAATTTAGAGACTTTATATGTCGAACACAACCGTCTCTGGACCATTGATAACGTATTCGCTACAGATGGATTTCGCAAATTGCATACATTCAGTTTGGCCTACAATCAGCTAACAACATTCAATGTTTCAACACTAATTTTCGGCGCCGTGGCAAATTTATACTTGCAATGCAATAAATTACAAAAATTACCAGACAACTTCTTTGCCATCACGCATAAAACACTGAGACTGCTGAATGTCTCGTGTAATAACTTGTGTGTGGTCGGGGATAATCAAGACATCAAAGATAACTGGTGCTTGGAAGAGTTATATCTCTCGAATAATAATCTGAATGAGAATATATTCTCCACTTTTGTGGGTGCGAGACAGTTACGCATCATACACGCAGCTTATAATAACATACGTGAACTACCTGAGAATATTATACGAAATTGGACTGATTTAGAGGTGCTCGTTTTATCGGGGAATAAACTACAAAATCTACCGGAAAATATTTGTGTGCTCACGAAATTGGAAGTTTTACGTTTACATTCGAATTTGCTACATACAACGCCTAGTCTTACGAAATTAGCGAATTTGAAAGTATTGGATTTGGCACACAATCATTTGGATCACGTAAATCTCTTGAGTATTATGCCAAAGAACATAAAATACTTGGATTTGTCATGCAACCTACAATTACAATTCGATGAGCGACAAGTGCAGATGTGTCAGTCTTTGAAGAAAATGAGCTTAGTGGATGTGAGCGGTAAAAATCGCGCTTGCTTGCCCACAAACAAATTGGCGGAAATGAAAGATAGTAATGTCTTGCGACAACCCTGGATGACCGGGTTTACCGAGACGATTGGGAAATGTCGAAAATTGTTAGTTAAACAAATACGTCTGTGTAATTTCGCTGAAGATGAAGGCCTTTTTGGTATGCTCGAATCGGCCACTTTGGGTGCACTCAACACGACATTCGTTAATTTGGTGCCACAAATATTATTACACGAGCGTAGTGTCAAAGAAACAGCTAAAGAATATATGAAATATACATTATTGTCGGTCTATCAGCGCTTGGCAATTGAGAGAGGCTGTGAAGATATGCATATTGCGCTGTGCCACATCGCCAAAGAGAGCGCAGGATTCAAAGATTATATGAGACCAAAGCGCAGTAAACGTTTCATTTTACGCGTCGCCAGTATTGGTAATATAGAAGCGCATCTTGTGCGCAAAACGTCGACAATTTGCCTGACTGGTGACAGTTATAATGCGATGTTGTCACACGCCGATCATTTTAAGGATTCAACCAATGCGCTCATCACTGATCCCACAATACACGAAACGTTTTTAAGCAACGACGATGAGTTCTTAGTGATCTGTAATGCGAACATTTGGCGTGTTATGGATATAGAACGCGTTACACAGGAGATACGACGTGAAGAGAATATAGTTTTAGCTGCCAAACGTTTACAAGATA
The DNA here is from genome assembly GCA_037783105.1 of Bactrocera zonata. Classification (NCBI taxonomy): domain Eukaryota; kingdom Metazoa; phylum Arthropoda; class Insecta; order Diptera; family Tephritidae; genus Bactrocera; species Bactrocera zonata. Next base: position 2,317,630 of record JBAWJQ010002358.1, read on the forward strand.
TTGCCCAAAGCTTCGGCGCAGATGAGAACCTGAGCGTTATAATAGTACGTTTCAGATATATCGGCACCGATGTGGATGATCTGTTGAAAGAGCTAAAGCAAACGGTACGCAAGAATCCCATCACACAAAATATGAACTGTGACGATAAACACTCGATCGGTAGTCAACGTCTAATTGGTCGCTGTTCACCGCGTCAAGTCTTAATGGGCGCAATGCTGAAAAGCGATCGTTCCTCGCCGAGTGGCCAAAGCGATCAAGTGCAAAATTTTTTGAATAAAGGTGTACACGGCGAGGAATATGCCTTTGCAACCGAACATGTGCTAGAAGAGGACGATGACGAATTGGAAATTTTACATGAAACCGATTCAGTGCTGTCAGAGGAACAATTCAAATGTTGGGAATACATGTTGGAACAAAATACGCAACTACTCTTCGACAAAGAACTCAATACAATATCCAAATCGATAACAAAAAATCATAATAGTGAATTGCCGGCGGAACTTAATATTAGTCTGGATAAAAGTGAATATAAGGAGAGTAATTTAATAAAAACTTTTGGCAATCGCTTTATATCGCATAGTTCGCCGCAACTGTTGTATAGTGAAATTAAAAAACCGCTCACAACATTTACACACAAACATCAGGAGAAACGTCAGCAGCAGCGTCAACAACAGCAGCAACAACAGAAACATCAACAGCAAGTATCTTTCCTGTCAAAACACTTCGGCAGCTGTCGTTCATTTCAAACGCAATCCCGTTATAATCTCTTCGAATCGAAAAGTCAAAATTCAGTTAATGTTGGTCTCAACTCGAAGTGGAGTGGTGGCCCCAATGCTGCCTACTTTGGTTCATTACAACGTCTGATGCCATACAATTTGGAATATGATTTCACAGTTACACAGGATCGCACAGCGTTTAATGAGGAAGATGACGAGTACGATGAACAGGAGGATCGCATGAAAAAATATTGGGGCATAGCGACTACAGAGCTCTAGATGTACATACATATATTATCTATATGTGTATACGTAGTAGGGTGTTTGTTATTTCCCAAGTTCGCGTTTTTATAACTAAAATAATGTTTTTATGAAAAAATAAGACCTTTTTGCAGTTATTTAGCTTGATGCAAAACAAATCTTTGAAAAGGGTTGCCATAATAAAAAGAAAAAGTTACGTCTCACTCTTATATAAGTAATATTCGGTGCATATTTTTCAATTCAATATAACAGTTTTGACAACTGCTTATGGGGGAATTTTACTCCAGAATTTTGAAAAATTCGATTTTTTTTCATATATTTAAAGTTTAGACTTTCAAAAATATGACCTTGGAAGGATTTTTCAAAATTCGACTTATTTTCGGAGATACAGCCGATTTTTCCGTGTTCACTAGAATTGTCTCTTAAACATTAAACACGTTTTTCTCGACACTACTTTTTTCCACACGATAAAGGCATTATCTCAAGTTCTATACAACTAATTTACATGAAATTTTGTGTGGACCTTCTTTATATAATCCTTTATTGTTCCTACCAGCATCGTGTCAAAATTTTTGTTTTTAATATTTAAAAAAAAAATCAGGAATTTCAAAGAAAAGCGTAAAAAATGATTTTTATTTTCAGGCAGTCGCCATTTTTCAAAAAAAAAAAAAAATTTTTTTGTGGTCCCGGACTATAACAGCGCCCTTACTGATTAAGAATTTCTTTTAATTTTTTTTAGACCACCAGAAGAGTCAGGATCAATGTCACCAGGACGCGCCATTTTTTTGTTACACCTGTCTCTCCCCCCTAATTATTTTAATTTTTAATATTTTTTTGTAAATTTTTTTTCCGTATTCTTCAGTTATCAATAAAAACACCATAAAAAAATGTATAGGAAAAATATTTTTGGTTTTTTTTTTAATAAAATTCAAAAAACTGTCCAAAATTTGATTTCTAGAGTAGAATACCCCCTTATGTCTAATATCGCTAATATGTTATTATCTGCTTGAACGCTCAGCTCGAAGTGTATTCCAATAATTTTGAAATAAAGTTAATCTACTTGGCGATATAATTTTTTTTTTTTTATGCTTCTTCTTCTTTACTGGCGTAGACACCGCTTATGCGATTATAGCCGAGTCAACAACAGCGCGCCAGTCGTTTCTTCTCTTCGCTACGTGGCGCCAATTGGATATTCCAAGCGAAGCCAGGTCCTTCTCCACTTGGTCCTTCCAACGGAGTGGAGGTCTTCCTCTTCCTCTGCTTCCCGCGGCGGGTACTGCGTCGAATACTTTCAGAGCTGGAGCGTTTTCATCCATCCGGACAACATGACCTAGCCAGCGTAGCCGCTGTCTTTTAATTCGCTGAACTATGTCAATGTCGTCGTATATCTCGTACAGCTCATCGTTCCATCGAATGCGATATTCGCCGTGGCCAACGCGCAAAGGACCATAAATCTTTCGCAGAACTTTTCTCTCGAAAACTCGCAACGTCGACTCATCGGTTGTTGTCATCGTCCAAGCCTCTGCACCATATAGCAGGACGGGTATAATGAGCGACTTATAGAGTTTGGTTTTTGTTCGTCGAGAGAGGACTTTACTTTTCAATTGCCTACTCAGTCCGAAGTAGCACCTGTTGGCAAGAGTAATCCTGCGTTGGATTTCCAGGCTGACATTGTTGGTGGTGTTAATGCTGGTTCCTAGATAGACGAAATTATCTACAACTTCAAAGTTATGACTGTCAACAGTGACGTGAGTGCCAAGTCGCGAGTGCGACGACTGTTTGTTTGATGACAGGAGATATTTCGTCTTGCCCTCGTTCACTGCCAGACCCATTTCTTTTGCTTCCTTATCCAGTCTGGAGAAAGCAGAACTAACGGCGCGGGTGTTGAGGCCGATGATATCAATATCATCGGCATACGCCAGCAGTTGTACACTCTTATAGAAGATGGTACCTTCTCTGTTGAGTTCTGCAGCTCGAACTATTTTCTCCAGAAGCAGGTTGAAAAAGTCGCACGATAGGGAGTCGCCTTGTCTGAAACCTCGTTTGGTATCGAACGGCTCGGAGAGGTCCTTCCCGATCCTGACGGAGCTTTGAGTGTTGCTCAGCGTCAGTTTACACAGCCGTATTAGTTTTGCGGGGATACCAAATTCAGACATCGCGGCATAGAGGCAGCTCCTTTTCGTGCTATCGAAAGCAGCTTTGAAATCGACGAATAGGTGGTGAGTGTCGATTCTCCTTTCACGGGTCTTTTCCAAGATTTGGCGCATAGTGAATATCTGGTCGGTGGTTGATTTACCAGGTCTAAAGCCACACTGATAAGGTCCAATCAGTTTGTTGACGGTGGGCTTTAATCTTTCACACAATACGCTCGACAGAACCTTATATGCGATGTTGAGGAGGCTAATCCCACGGTAGTTGGCGCAGATTGTGGGGTCTCCTTTTTTATGGATTGGGCACAGCACACTTAAATTCCAATCGTTGGGCATACTTTCGTCCGACCATATTTTACAAAGAAGCTGATGCATGCACCTTATCAGCTCTTCGCCGCCGTGTTTGAATAGCTCGGCCGGCAATCCGTCGGCCCCTGCCGCTTTGTTGTTTTTCAGACGGGCAATTGCTATTCGAACTTCGTCATGGTCGGGCAATGGAACATCTGCTCCATCGTCATCGATTGGGGTATCGGGTTCGTTTTCTCCTGGTGTTGTGTGTTCACTGCCATCCAGCAGGCTGGAGAAGTGTTCCCTCCATAATTTAAGTATGCTCTGGGCATCGGTGGCTAGATCACCTTGGGGGTTCTACAAGAGTATGCTCCGGTCTTGAAACCTTCTGTAAGCCGCCGCATCTTTTCGTAGAATTTTCGAGCATTACCCCTGTCGGCCAGCTTATCAAGCTGTTCGTACTCACGCATTTCGGCCTCTTTCTTTTTCTGTCTACAAATGCGTCTCGCTTCCCTCTTCAACTCTCGGTATCTATCCCATCCCGCACGTGTTGTGGTCGATCGTAACGTTGCGAGGTAGGCAGCCTGTTTTCTCTCCGCTGCGACACGGCACTCCTCGTCGTACCAGCTGTTCCTTTGCACTTTCCGAAAACCAATGGTTTCGGTTGCAGCTGTACGTAAGGAGTTTGAAATGCCGTCCCACAGTTCCCTTATACCGAGTTGTTGACGAGTGCTCTCAGAGAGCAGGAGTGCAAGCCGAGTAGAAAATCGTTCGGCTGTCTGTTGTGATTGCAGCTTCTCGACGTCGAACCTTCCTTGTGTTTGTTGGCGTGCGTTTTTTGCTGCACAGAGGCGGGTGCGAATTTTGGCTGCAACAATATAGTGGTCCGAGTCGATGTTAGGACCTCGGAGCGCACGCACATCTAAAACACTGGAGACGTGTCTTCCGTCTATCACAACATGATCGATCTGGTTGGTGGTTTTTCGATCCGGAGACAGCCAGGTAGCTTGATGTATCTTCTTATGCTGGAATCTAGTACTACAGATAACCATATTTCGGGCCCCGGCGAAGTCGATCAGCCTCAACCCATTTGGGGATGTTTCCTCGTGGAGGCTGAATTTACCGACCGTAGTGCCAAAGATACCTTCTTTGCCCACCCTGGCGTTGAAGTCGCCAAGCACGATTTTGACGTCGTGGCGGGGGCATCTCTCATAAGTGCGCTCCAAGCACTCATAAAAGGCATCTTTGGTCACATCGTCCTTCTCTTCCGTCGGGGCGTGGGCGCAAATCAGCGATATGTTGAAGAACCTCGCTTTGATGCGGATTGTGGCTAGACGTTCATTCTCCGGAGTGAATGATAGTACTCGGCGACGGAGTCTCTCTCCCACCACGAATCCAACACCAAACTTGCGCTCCTTTATGTGGCCACTGTAGTAAATGTCACAAGGACCTACTCGTCTCTGTCCTTGTCCCGTCCACCGCATTTCTTGGACGGCGGTGATGTCAGCCTTTATCTTTACGAGGACATCTACCAGCTGGGCAGCGGCACCTTCCCAATTAAGGGACCGGACATTCCAGGTGCATGCCCTCAAATCATAGTCCTTATTTCGTTTGCCGTGGTCGTCATCAAAAGGGGGTCTCTCGTCCGAGGCTGTTTAAACTTTTGCATTGGGGGTGTTTTTTTTTACGTGGCGGGTCCCAAACCCAGCGCACAACCCTATGCAGGGGGTGTTTCGCCTTCTCACTTTAGCTCGCCTTCAAACGGATGTTCTTAGGCTACCCAGAGGATACTTGGTCAAAGACCGGAAGTCGTGAGCTGCTTGAGTCATATGTAAAAGAATCGTTTCTGGCCACTCCCAAGTGAATGGCGATCAGAGAACTTTCCTCACTTGCGTGAACTTCTACACATGACTCCCTCCTCTTTTTTTTATGCATAAATGATTAATTAAAAGTTTTAATGAATCCCTCAAAATCAAGTACCTTGATCATAAAATGATATTATAACGATGACTTGTTGTTACTACTTACAAAGGATTATTTTTTATTGAAAATACATTCATTAAGAAATACAATAAAAAAAATCAGGTGCAGTTTTTGTCTTTACTACTTCAAATATTTCGTAACCATTAGAAACTTAAATAAAATCTTAAGCTGCATATACTCACCAATCAAAGTCTAAATAACAGAGTTGATTATAAAACTCGAATGACATTTATACAAAAAATAATTATTTAATTTTAATGTAAAATCACATTTGTTAGTCTTGAAATCGCAGAAACTTAAATGCAACTTTTGTGTCCAGGAAAGAAATAGTTAGTTTATTTTTAAACAGCTTGCACTCAAGATCAAATTTGAATAGGGCTGGTCCATTTTAACCGGGAAGTCTTCATATGTGAATTGAACTTTTTTTCTGAGTTTGCTTTAAATTTTGAGTTACGGCCATTTTGGTTACTGGTTTGGGTATGAAGCGTATGAATGCTACACTTTATATAAAAAGACCTGACTGCGCTGTCACATTCTAGCATTATTGTGACTGACATTTCGGATAAACACGTAACGAGTGTCGTCGCTTAGTCACCGAAGATTTGATTCTCTGTGACATTTTTCTCCTTTCTAAACCCACTTCACTGCAGGGAACTGTAAAATCGTATTTCACTTTGTATTGGGTAACTTTTTGAATTAAGATATACATACCTATAAATTGTTGCATCAAAAGTGATTGTTTGCAAATTTTATGATTGTTATTTTCGTTATATTTCTAATAATTTTTTGGAATTATTAAGATTTTTTTGGTATAATATTTGTATAATGTTTTAAAATATCGATTGTTTTAGAATTCAAAAAATTAAAATGTATTAGTTTTTGCAATTTGTTTTGTAAATAAATATTTTAAGTATAAGAATATATAAACTTTAAATTTATGTGCTAAAACTACTGCTTATCGTACATAATAATTGTAAAGTAAAAAATACTTTAAAAACTTACTATAGCGATCAAAAACCAACCCACTGAAAATTGTTGTAAACAAAAAACAATATAAAAATTAAAAGCTTAAAATCGTATGTATAAATAAAGAAAAAAAGTTTAAGAAAAATTTCCATAAATAATCATAATTATCGAAAACATGTAATAAACATAAAGGAATTTAAGAGGTTAAATATGTAAAATAAATGTATCTACACAAAATATAATAAAATAACACTTTTCAAGCTTATCACACTAGAAATATATTTACCATATAATACTCATAATAAGTATATAATTTTCGGCCGAGTTCGAAAATCACTAAAACTATTTTCGTTTTCGAAATAATGTCCAATAATGATTTTTTCCAATGAAAAGACGGTTAATCACAATAATATTTTATTTATGTAAACCTGCTCACCAATTTAAGTAAATGATACAAGGCTAATTCAAATTCCCATATTTCCCATTCTCGTATATTATTACCTAATTTTTGCTATTAGCTTTAATAATTTATTCAAACATTGTATCCTTAAATATTTTCTACAATATAATTTTAAAAATTTACCATTTTGCAAATTAAAAAAAAAAAACAAGAAAAAACTGTAATTCCGACTTCACTGAAGTTATTTAGCCCTTCACAGCTGCATTTCTTTTAGCATAAAAGGGTATTTTATCTTGATTTTGATCAATCAGTTTGTGCTATAATAGTCCGATCTGATCTGATGTTAGCGTCGTCTTGAAATATATAGTGGACAAAAATTTCAGATCGATAACTGAAGGATTTGTCCTTGACAGACATAATTAAATCGACTCAGCTCGCAATTCTGATCGTTTATACAAGTATATTGTTTACGTATATATGTATATATCATATTTAACAGGGCCACTGACTTAATATAACCTTTTCTGGGTATAAACAACATAAATACAAAATATTAAGTTGTTTTTAAGTAAATAAAAAACTTGAATTTAGACTACACCAATTGATGTACATGATGTAAATTTCGAAATCACAGTTCCCTTAAACAGAATTAGTTATTTGGTGATTATTACAAAAGCATATTTATACCCTGAACAGGGTATATTAAGTTTGTCACGATGTTTGTAACACCCAGAAGGAAGCGTCGGAGACCCTATAAAGTATATATATAAATGATCAGTATGTTGAGCTGAGTCGATTTAGCCATGCCCGTCTGTCTGTCCGTCCGTCTGTCTGTATATATACGAACTAGTCCCTCAGTTTTTAAGATATCCTTTTGAAATTTTGCAAACGTCATTTTCTCTTCAAGAAGCTGCTCATTTGTCGGAACGGCCGATATCGGACCACTATAACATATAGCTGCCATACAAACTGAACGATCGGAATCAAGTTCTTGTATGGACAACTTTCACATTTGACAAGATATATTCACGAAATTTGACATGGATTATTTTTTAAGGCAACAATGTAATTTCTAAAAAACTTGTTCAGAACGGGTTACTATAGCATATAGCTTCCATACAAACTGGACACATAGTTACTAACAGAAATGCACCTTTGAAGGATATTTAGCTTCGGTGCAACCGAAGTTAACGTTTTTTCTTGTCTTGTTTTTTTATGTGCTTATTAACCCTCTTTTCACCTTATCTAAAAAAGTATAAAGAGAATTTTACTGGCTGATCTGGTTTTTGAAAAAATATATTAGTAATTTTAAGTATCTATAAAAAATGGAAAGTTTATTAGTTTGTGTGAGTGCAGCTACATATATGTATATAAAACTGTATAAAGTAAGTGTTTACAAAAGATATTAAAAAATTTAATTATTGTTATTAATTAATATTACTTAATGATGTTAATAATTAAAAACACTCATTATTATCAATAATTCTTAAATCAGAAAACTTCAAACTGTGTTTTTTTAACTTCAAAGAATGTTAAAAAAAAAGAATTAAAAAAATTTGTTTATTATTATAAATTAATATACCCAAAAATATAATAATTACTATTAAATTAAGAAAATATTTTTTAATGGTGTGTGTATACATTGTGACAAAAAAGTACCCGGATATTATAAATAAAATACAAAATATTAAATTCAATATTTATTTTGTCGCTTTTAAAGTAATCCCCACTAGATGTAAAATACTAATGCCATTCATAGGTACTTTTTAGGATGATCTTCAGCTCATTTAGCGATTTTTTTTTATCTCTTCGATCGACTGAAAACGGGTTGCACGGAGCGGCAATTTCAGTTTAGGCAACAAGAGAAAATCACACGGAGCCAAATCTAGTGATTATTACGATATCGATAGTATTCATTGCGATTTTGTCTTTAAAATCGGGCATAATCGCAATCTTTGTGAAAAAAAAATCTCTTCTATCGGGACGAGTCGAGCAAGAAAGCGTTTCATACCAAAAATGTCCACAAAAACATTAGAACGGATTTGCGAGAGATGTCAAGCTCTCTTACCATCTCTCTAACACTTGCCTGCAATTTTCAAGCACCATATCCCTCACTTTTTTAATATTTTCATCAGTTAAAGAGGTTGAAGGTCGTCCAGAACGAGGCAGGTCTACAAAGATCTCGCGACCGTCTTTGAAGGCTTTGTACCACTCGTAGACCTGTGTTTTTGATAAAACTGAATCACTCTAAGCCTTTTCCAACATTCGCAACGAATCCCCACATAAAATTTAGTAAGAAATACAAAATTTTAGACAAATTCTTTGTTCGATATTTTTATACATTTTAAAAATCGCAACGTACTACTGTGGTGTGCCGACTTAAGCAGTTACTTAAACAACCTGATGACAGATCACGCTTATATTTGGCATAGTAATTAAGGCCAGTCCTACCAACTTAGCAAAATACATTTTTTTTAAATATCTATTTCCGGGTGATTTTTTGTCATAATGTACAAGGTGCGTTCCAAAGTAAACAGGCAAAATCAATTCAAAATAGTCTTCGTCTGCTTCAAAACAGCTTTTAACACGGTCCAAAAGCATGTCGAACGAGGGTTTTAGTTCTTTGGCCAGTATGCCGGTACAAGCCTTTTGAATAGCCCCTACGCCTGCATAACGCTTTCCTTTCATGGGCAAATGCATTTTCCCGAAAAGGAAGAAGTCGCACGGTGCCATATCAGGTGAATACGGGGAGTGGTTAATGGTTAAAATATGATTTTTGATCAAATAATCGGTCACAAGCGTCCTTCGAATGTTGGGTTCTGAACAATTTTGGTCGTCATGAATTTCATTGCTGATTTCGGCTGATTTTTGACGAATTCACGCACAGTTTCGATGGAATTTTCGGTGATCACGGATTTTGATTGGCCCACATGTTGATCGTCATTTATGTCCTCAAGACCACTTTGAAAACGTTGAAACCACTCGTGCACGCTGCTACGGGATGGGCAATCATCGCCATAAACTTGTTTCATCAATTGAAACGTTTCGGTAAAAGTTTTACCAATTTTAAAACAAAATTTAATGTTAGCTCTTTGTTCGAAGCTCATTTTCGCACCGATAACACAAGCATACTGACACTTAAAACGCAATAACTTCACTTCCAATCAATGAAATGTCATGAAATTCTCACTGGACAATCGATAAAGATTGCAGATTTTAACGCACCAGTCGGGCGCTAGATTCAAAAAGTCCTGTTTACTTTGGAAAGCATCTTGTATTTAACAAAATTTCGACGCAGCATTGGGTTCATATTTCTGCTATGCACTTTTTCCAGGTGCACCCAAAATTGCAAACCTTTATTGTTTGGACAATTAGGAAAAAAGTAAAAATGCATTATTCTTAACAGTTTTCTTTATTTTTTGTTGTGTGTCAAATAGTTTTTAGGTAATCATGTAGATATAAACATGACATCACTTTCTCGTAAATGATATTTACTAGTTTGTATAAAGCATATGTTTTAATAAATAATTTGCCTATTCTCATTAAGTTTAAATGCTTTCTATTTTACACGAATACCTAATGTTTACTTATATGTATATACAATATTTACATTTATATATTACGTGGATTTTTATTGTTTCGAACAAATTGTAACACATTTTCCTTGAATTTTGTTGTTTTTTTTTACTCATGAACAAATTGAAATCACTTGATTTCTTATGAAGAAATACATAAAAAATTAACATGAATAGTTTTTAAATTAAAATACGGCTTTTTGAGCAATTACATTTTGTTTCAATACTTACATACAAAAAACATCTACATATACATTTTTATAAATATACATGTACATACATATAGTAATATTAAAATTTACAAAATAAAAATACTGTGTAAATAAATAAGTGTAATAGAGTTTGCCGTAAAATGCGAGAATATTTTATTAATTATACATAAACACACACACGCACATGTATGTACGTATGTATATACATGTATTTATTTAATTAATTTATATAGCAATTAGTATTTAATGTTATAGGATTTTGTGTGTGCATTTGTATTCATGATCATGCTGTTTGGCGCGCCAGTACGAGTAGTTGCGCATTTGCAAGTATTTAAGCAATATGCGTGTGTACGAGTATCAGTAATGAACGCCTGGTGTTTGCGAATTCGGATTCGATGTGTTCCCTGAGTCGCCCAGCCAGGAGTCAGGACTTGGTGGAAAATCAGGATAGCCCTGCTCTGGACTAGAATCATTGCTCAAATCCGAAACTGCACTGCCATGTACGCGATGTGCCTTCGACGCGCTCACATTATTCGATGATGTATTGTGTTCTGGAAATTTAAATAAATACATATGTTTATGAAACTTTTTTGTAATAAATGGTTGTTCATAAAAGCTTTTTTTTATTTAAATCGTTAAGAAAATAGTTCTTCAAGATAATTTTGAATTTCTGACTTCAGCATATAAAGTTGATGCTCTCTTTTCTAGAAACTTGTTGTAGAAATCGGTCCAGCAGGTCTCGAGGCCTATCATCCACATTGACACTGGTTACTTAAAAGCCTTCTCTTATCACAACGACTGTAAAATTTATTTATATATTTATCGCACGTTTAGTAGTTTTCAACAAAACCATTAGATTGGGAGTGGGTGGTTATATTTCGAATTCATCAATTTTCACAGGGTGAGTAGAGATGCCAAAAAGCTACGTTTTCAGCGAATTTGGTTATTATAGATATTTATTAAACTTATTAGTCCTTCTCTCTCTCTAGTATGGTTGTCATCGTACTTACATACATATTCAAATACAATTTTAATTGGACTCGGACTTCTCCATTTGAAACGAAACGATACAAACATTTTTAATTTTTTGGTACAATCTTTGTTTATGTTTATGGGAAGATTGATCTCCATATGTCAATGAAGAGAAAAGCTTTGCTTAAGATTTTGTGCTTCCAATGGAATCACGGCTATTCAGAGAGATCGCAGGAGATCTTAACATCCCTTGTTAATGTGTTAAGTTGATCAATGGCTAATGTTTTTGGAATAAAGAATGTCAATGCTAGTCGTGTAACAAAAGGCCTGAATCTTTTGCAAAAACGATGACGGGTAGAGGCTATAAAAGAGATGCTTGGATTCGTCAAACGCATCATTACAGGGAACGAGATCTGGGTGTTTGAATATGACATCAAAGTTCTCCAAGAATATAGTAAAAGGCGCTTCAAAAATGAGCCTAAACCGAATAACAAAATAAATTGCGCTGAAGGTCAATCCAGCCTAGACTTATAACAAGTGTATAGAAAATTGGATAATTTATGGTCCTTTGCGCATTGACCACGGCGAACATCGCATTCAATGGAACGATGAGCTGTATGAGATATATGACGACATTGACATAGTTCGGCGAATTAAAAGACAGCGGCTACGCTGGCTAGGTCATGTTGTCCGAATGGACAAAAACACTCCAGCTCTGAAAGTATTCGACGCAGTACGGGGGAAGCAGAGGAAGAGGAAGACCTCCACTCCGTCGGAAGGACCAAGTGGGGAAGGACCTGGCTTCGCTTGGAATATCCAATTGGCGCCACGTAGCGAAAAGAAGAAACGACTGGCGCGCTGCTTTTAACTCGGCTATAATCGCGTAAGCAGTGTTTACGCCAGTAAAAAAGAAGATAAGATTGTATAAAGTTTTGGCGTGCTGGTATTTGCTCAAGATTAGCCTTTTTGAAAATGATAATAAAGAATTTTTGTCCATCACGTTAAAATTAGATATTTTACTACTTTGTACATATGTATATACTAATTACAAAATAATTACATTAAAGACACTTTGTGAATATGTACGTCGACAAACTATCATCACATGAAATAGACGCCAACCTTTTGGATTTATGGTAGTTGTTTGCTCGATTCGACACTTTCGAAAGACAGCTAATATTCTTTCCATATTTTTTCGATATAATATTGAGTATATAATTTTAAGTATATTATTTACCTATATTTGTATAAACAATATTATCGGGATATGAACCAAATGAGTGATTGTGCCCCACAGGTGGTGGTGATCGACTAGTAGGATATTGCGGTGGACTGGAACTACCGTGCAAATACGATCCTCTTATACTATGTGGTGAAGCACCTTCATCTAAACCTAGATTGACCGTACTGTAGCTATCGTTACTTAAATCTAGAAAGAAAAGAAAAAAAAAAACGAAATAAATATTTTTTGTTTTTATAATTATATAAAATAAATATATTTTTTTCTATTAGGTTTTACATCAGATTTTTTCTATTAAAAACAAACAGCTGTCTGAATAATGAGAACATAAATATCTAAGCACTTACCATGGTGACTAAAGCTGTCGTAGTCTACTTTCAATTCATCTTTGTCGAGGAATTTTTCCGTACGCGGAGAACAGTTACCCTTCATTGATCTGAAATATTGACTCCATCGCGTTCGTCCAGCATCTTTCTTCAGTCGTTTCTCCTTCGCTCTCCTATTGAATATAAATATTATGGCATTACTTCACTATATTAAATCGTTTTGGTATTTGTTTTTGAAAATTACCTATTTTGAAACCAAACTTGAACGACTCGCATGTCCAGTCCGGTATCTTGTGATAGTTGTTCTCGTACATGTCGTGCAGGCTTAGGACTATTATTGTAGGCTGTTTTAAGTGTTTCTAATTGTTTTGCTGTAATTGTTGTACGAGGTCGTTTATTTGGTTGATCACCGTCCAATGAACCATCTAAGTAGAGTCCTACGAGTAGGGCAACAATGAAGATTTATTAAGTTATTCCTATTTTCTGTGCGTTATATATTTTTAGTGTTGTGTATACTAATTTATTGAACACACACCCACCTTTCGCCTTCGCGTCCTCATAATCACGTTTACATATTAGTTTTCTATCTTCCATAAGGTAAAATTCATCACCGGTATTTAGTGTTCGAGAGCATATTGTACATAGAAAACATTGTAAATGGTAGACATTGTCTTGCGCTCTCCGTACCACTTGCGTTGGCGGAATTCCCATATCACATGCGGAACACTTTGTTCCATATCGTCTAGTAGGCCCGAACATTGGAAATGCAGAAGTTTTAATTAGTGCTACTTATTTTAATTTGAAACAGATTATTTGTTCTATTTTAAAATCATATTATATACTACATAATGTATTTACGATATAACTTAAAAAAAATTAAGATGAATTAATTAGGGGAATATAAATATCGCTGCTGTTTCAACACTGTTTATTTTCGTACCCTAAAAAAAACTACATTTTTAATTTTTTGTATTTAAATCTGTACAAATTTTGTCTTTGAGGTCTTAACTTTTAGCTTAAATTAGTCGTATGTTTTTATACTTTTGTTTTGGAAGCTTGAATATTCCATTATGGGGTCTTCAACAACGTTTTACGTAGGCATTGTAAACATTTCGATAAAGTTTTGAAATTATAAGAAATGTTGCTGTCGGAAAAGCCCTGTTTTAACCTTAGGTTTTTGCAGACTATAATCACTCAGTGAGATAACTTATGATAAAAGTATGCATTTAGTAGTCCAAAGTTTAAATATTTGGTTGAGAATTTTTTAAAACTTGTGAGATACGAATATTTTTTAATGCTTTATTGTAGTAATTTCTTCCATATGTTCACTGAATGAGCCTTTATTCGTCTGGATCATTATTTTATCATAATCATAAATGATCCAGATTCCGTTGCGAAATCCAACTAAAATCAGGGTAGAATTTTGGTTTCTAGTTAACTGTTGACGCGCAAAGTCATGATTGCTTCGAGCTGTTTACTATGATTTAAGGGGGCTTTATGATGCTAGTCTAGAGGGCTGAGCGCTTTTATGACAAATCCTAATTTTTTATCGTTTATTTATTGATATTTCAACTTATATTTTTATAAAGTGATGGGTGATTGAAGTAGAGAAGGGAAAAATAAAATAATAACAGATTCTAGGTAGCTGAAAATGTCGTTATCGTGTGAATCAGCAGAACTGATTTTTTTTTTTTTAAATAAGGACCGATGGTTTTACTAATTGTTCTATAATCTCGAATTTTTTTTCTCAAAATAGCAGAAATTAGAAGCTTTACCTTTTTCGAACAAAGTAGGTTAAAGTTTCGTCGTCTGCTTAAACCGATCTATTTGCCACAATACTGAAACATCTGTTACTGTGGAAAATAACTTGAAGTTTGCCAAATCTTTTGAATGGTTATTTATACCCTAAAGAGGGTGTATTAAAGGTGCTACGAAGTTTCTAACACATTGAAGAAAACGTTTGCTTAATACGCTTGCGCAACTTCCAAGCGTTATACCAAAGTAAGAAGTGACATGCTGAAATCGCAAACTTTATTGAATACATTGACCACCACGTGCTGTCAAAATCACGTTATCCCTATCGGTAGATGCTGATTAAATTGTAGAGCTGAGTCGATTTTGCCATGTCCTCTATCTGTGTATACTGTGTATACTTCCAAAAGAGTTGTTAATTTTTCGGATCCGTCGATATCGGATCACTAAAGGATATCGCTACAACATGTACAGATCGATCAAAATTAAGTCTTTTTATGGAATTTTTTTTTAATTTTGGTCGTCGCACAAAATAATGACAACTTTGAATGTCGAATAACCCCTTTCACATGATTTCGTGGGACGTTTTAAGTTGACTAAAAAATCGCTGGCTCGAAACCGGTTTTAGTCCCATAGTCGCTTAGTTGTTCATAATGGAATTCAGAATCTTTTTGGCTCTCTGTAAATCGATCGGCTTCAGTATTTATAGCTTCGGTGCAGCCAAAGTTCACATTTTTTCAATATGTAAACAGGAAAACTCCTTAAGAAAATTTTGTTTCATTACAAAGATATTATCCCTACCAAGATTTAGCTGAGTGAGAATTTAGAAATGGGAATCAGCTGGATAAACTTAGAAGCTTTTAATCGTTAGAAGCTTGGAGCCGGAAATGAAAAAAGTTTTTAAATTGAAAATGAATCCGCTCTATTTCAAGGAGCCAATCATTTAGTAGGTTGTAAAATTTTATTTTTCCCTTACTTAGAAACGTTTAAAGTTGGAAACAGTGAGCTTATTTTATCCCCCTAAGAAATATTAAACCCAAATTTGGTTTTCAAAATGCTTACGAAAGTATACAATCCCTAGTAAAAACTATTAAAAACAATACCACAACTCTTAAATAATAATTTTGTAGCTTAACTTACTTAAAAAAGTCTTCTTTACAGAAAAGCTGACCATTCCGCGAGAAGCACTTGTCATTTAGTTGGGTGTGGCATTCGCTGCATTGCAAACATTTCGCATGCCACGTTCGCTCCAACACTTTCAATATAAAACGATCTAGTATAAGTTCATGACAGCCTCCGCATTTCGGTATAGTAGCTGGAATGAGAAATATTCGCAAATAAATATTTATAATTAATTATTATGTGTTTTATAGAGGTTTTTGCATATACACATTTTTTGGTATATATACTTAATATTTACATACAAATGTATGTTTATACGTATGTAATAATATGGGGTTAAAAAATTAAAAGCTGTGGGTAGTCAGGTCATAATCTTCAACGTGAAACGCTTTGTATATGTAATTGGTAATACAATTGTTTTTATTAAAATGTGCAAAATACACTTAGGTAAATTTAAGTTCCAGCTAAATTATACTACGTGTAAAACACATTTAGGCAATTCACAAGCTTTGTTGTATGTCTTATGTCATATTTTAATATTCTTAAAAAA
Organism: Bactrocera zonata; assembly: GCA_037783105.1. Lineage (NCBI taxonomy): Eukaryota > Metazoa > Arthropoda > Insecta > Diptera > Tephritidae > Bactrocera > Bactrocera zonata. Next base: position 2,334,143 of record JBAWJQ010002358.1, read on the forward strand.
TACGACACTTGTGAGCACCCTTAACTGTTGTATGTCATATTTTGTCATAAACATACCACGCAGTGCTGTATTTGTAAACAAATACAGCCGATAGAATAGCGAACTCAATAAACATACCGCGCAGTGTTGTATCAGTCATATTTTAATTTTGCATGTGAAACAACAACAGTGCTAATATGACAGTCATAAAAAAATATGACAATATGACGATATGACACAATATGACACCTTGTGAATACCCTAATTGTATGTCACAATTCACATTCTATGATTTGAGGTTATTTTGAATTTCCTGCAGCAATTATGCGACTTTGTTACTTAAAGTTAAAATTTTACCCTACTTAATTAATTTTTCGTAACATTTGTTGAACAGCAGCCATATCTTTTCGAGAGAGTAGGTGAAAATCAATCATGCTGATTTGTTATTTGTTTTAAAAGTCAGTTGAAGAGATTTTTGTTAATTGATTTTTTTCTCAATCCTCTTATTGCTCCTATCTAGGGATCATCAGAACTAACACGATCAACAGATAACAATATTGCCGTCTTATTTTATGTAAAACTAGACCTAACCCCACGGTTCTGCTCGTGTGCAATTTGGGACTGGCATCATATCTTTATTGCGTTGTTGTCAAGGACACTCTTTTCAAATTATGACTGAACTTTTTCTCAACACTCTAGCTATTCCGGTATTTTTTTATGTTACGAGTACATGTTCTGTTTGGTTTGTTATAAACGTCTATTTATCGTTCGTCCATCATCTAACAAAGTAGCCGCAATGCCTGGCGATGAATCTGCCGGTTCCGCATTGTGTCCAAAAAATAGCCTTGTCCACTAACAACAAACATTGTAATCCATATACATATGTGTATAAACAAAAATTACTGACCCTCCCAGTAGATGTGAGATGTTTTTTAAGTAAAAAAAAATATTCAAATGACATGAATGTTGAACCCATTCTTATGATTTTTTTTTTTTTAATTTTACTTATACATTTCAACTAGTTCAAATAAAAGAAAGAACTAACAAGCAGTCTTGAATATGACTTAAACGTATAATTACAAAATTACAAAACTACTATGAGAGAATTGGCTAATTTGAAAGATCGCTGGGTTTGAGGCGTTTGAGTCATCTTGGTGGTCCATCTCTAGAAGTTAACTTGGCTACTTCTTCGTTACAATGCTGTAGCAATCTTGCACTATGTCCTATTGCAATTTTTAATTATTCTGCGTTAACCGAGTTCACGCCTAGATCACGCTCTATATCAGCACATCTACAATACCAAGGCGCTTTGACAATTAGTCTTAGACTTTGTTTTGAAATTGTTGGATGACTTTCTTATTGTTTTCGTTAGTACATCCCCAGAGTTGTGCACCACAGCTCCATATCGGTCCGAGTATTTGTTTATATGTAGATAAGTAACTTATTTTCGATGGATAAATTGATTTGCTACCGATTAACCAATTATAATTTTTGAGTCGGATGTCCAGCTCCTTACGTTTTTTTTTACGTGAACTAGTATTTAGCGGAATTAAAGTACGGTATTCGTGCACCGTCTATGAAAATTGGTAAGTGCTGTATCTTGTTGTATGTGAAAACAATGTGTACAGACTTAGCTTCATTCAGTCTTTATTCACAGCTTTTTGGAGATTAGTAGTGGACTCGTGTTCACTACTACCAACAGCAAGCAACGCAAATGTTACTGTTGTATAATTGCCGTCTACTGGCAGGTCGTGCGTGAATAGAATATTTGTCTCCTTGTTTAACGCGAAAGTAGCGATCTGATAAATATGATTTTATGACGTCATAATGCTGCTTCGATAAAATCAGTTTCAGTTTCGATTTTTAAATATATGAATTGTTTTTACTTTGAACATAAAACGATAAAAAATATCCTAAGTTGTTCATGAAAGCGCGTTGCTTGGTAAAAAAGTACGAGTTGAGGAGCGTAATCGGACCACTGCCATGCCTAGGAAAAGCCATTACCCGAAAACATATAAATTGCAATAACTAAGAACTTAATTAAGATTTATCACAGGCGATCGCTGTGGCAAGGCGCACCTATGGTCAAAAATTTTTGAAAAAGTTGGCGTCGGCCCGTCCACTAATAAGTTTAATGTACATAAGTATCGCACATCTGGGCTGTAAGGCGGCTGCGGCAGCATTGGCCTTGGTTAGGTAGCTATTCACAAGAAAGGCGGTGTGAGCCGGGGCGTTGTCGTGGTGCAACGTCCAATTGGCTGCGATGTCTTGTCGGACCGGATTGACCTTTTGTTTGAGTCTCTTGAGGACTTCCACGTAAAACTTGGCATCAACGGTTTGTCCAGGAGGAATAAATTCATCGTGGAAAATGCCTTTAATGTCAAAAAAGACAATGAGCATCGTTATTGCTTTGGATTTGCTCATTCAACAGCGACCTCTTCCCGGCCCTCTAAAAAGGCCTGGTGCCACCGAAACACACCACTTCTTGCTAAGGCAACATCTGGGTAAGAATGCTTGTTCATATCAAACGTCTCTGTCACAGTTTTACCGAGTTTCACACAGAATTTAATCGCGTACAGATTGAACGTCCTTAGCTGTCGGAAAAGCATTTTATTAGCACAAAAATAAATAGATTGGATTGCTGTAAGAAAAGTTCGCAATCACGGGCATATCTTTTGCACAATGTTGTATATGGGCTATTCCATCAATTGGCGACATGCTTTTGTACCCGTGGTTATCCGATTTTGACCAAACTTTAGAATATCATAATATAGACCAAAATAAGAATATCTGTTAACTTTTTAGTGGTCAAAGTTGCTCCATTGTTTTTTGGCGCGCAATTCAAATTGAGATCAAACAAAAAAATGACTATTTCTTTTATTTTTTAACGACCTCAAAATTGAGTGAAAAAAGTTTTTAAGTTATTTAATTTTATGTAAAAAAATCTCAGCTTTCTGATAAAAATATTTTAAAAATCCAAAAAAATATTTTTTTTCCAAAAATACCGTTTTTTGTGCTTTTCCCCCAATTTTTTTTTTCAAAATTGACTTTTCCATTCGATTCCTCGTCCAATTTTACATAAGAATCAGTGTTCAAATATATGGGACTCTGGTCCCACGAACAGCAAAAAAATTGCAAAGTTGTGGCTCAAAACAAACCTCGTATCGATAAGTCTACACTCTAGAGAAATGTTAACAAAATACGACAGCGGTGCTTCGAAACACGCCTATGTCATCGTGACAGGTGATGAATCGTGGTTTTACGCATATGAGCCAGAAAGTAAACAGCAGTAGACTGTATGGGTGTTTTAAGATGAGCCGAATCAACAAAAGTTGTTCGCTCATGAAGCACTTCAAAGCAAATGGTTGCTTGTTTTTTTGGATAAACTGGACATAACGCAACCATAACGCTGAAAAATTCCGAGTGCTATACAGCCATTAGTTTGCAAGTTGACTTTCAAGAAATCAGAAAAACCAACCGCCGTAGGCGGATCACTCTTCACCACGACAATGCCAGCTTTTACACACCGATTGAAACAACTGCATTTTTGAGCACTTAAAACTGACTGAACGATTTGATGAGTAATCCACCCTAAGGTCTTGACTTGGCACCGAATGACTTATTATTTCCGTACGTAAAACATAAACTAAGAGGTAAACTTTTTTTGGCACCTAAAGAAGCGGTTGATGCGTTCAGAACACATATTTTGGAGATAATCAGAGTGTCAAAAGTTCTTTGAGAATTGTTTCAAACGATAAAGTGATTTTCGATGAATAAAATTAGTTTTTATTCTCGAATCTCGAAATATAAAAAGCAAACTATGTACTGCTATTAAAGACAATGACTTAAGATTTTAATTAAGTAAATCACTTAGTTCTTGTGCAAAAACTTGACAAGGACCGATTTTATAATTTATAACAATTATTTAATTTTTCAGGTTTGGAAGTTATTATGCTTAAGGAAATTTAAAAATTTTATTGGGGATTTTCATATTGAACAGAACCGAACTATTAATTTAGATGTGATCACATATCTCGGAGCGGCTCGACCGAATGAGTGGAGTTGAATCAATCCTTCCTTAGCAATCACATACTTAATATAAAGATTTTCGAACTTCTAGGCAATGTTATACCACATATATCGGCAGATATGTACGTTAGTTATCTTAATAAAGTGTATCTCTGAATAAAATGTGTAAAATTGGACGACAACTTGAACTAGCCCCATATAACCAGTATCAGGATTTTCGAATATCCGGTTGACTTTACTCCATATATACATATATGTATACTAATATAAAGGGTGGGCCATCTAACGTTTTAAATTTGAATTATCGACTTCGACATTGGAAATGTCAAATACCATTCGGAAAGTGACAGATATTCAGTAAAAAGTCTAAAATTTACGAAATGGGTCGCTATTCACTAGAAGAAAACTGGGGAATATTGACAGATTGGGCAGAAGATCGTTTGACCGAGGATGGTCAATTTTACCGAAAAATCATCTTTTCGGATGAGGCTCATTTCCACCTCAATGGTTACGTTAACAAGCAGAATTGTCGCATTTGGGGCACAGAAAACCCGCTCGTAATCGTCGAGAAGCCAATGCACCCGCACGAATCACTGTATGGTGCTGATTTTGGTCTGGGGGAATCATCGGCCCATTTTTCTTCGAAAATGAAGAAGGAACCGCCGTAACCATCAATGAGCGATATCACGCAATGTTAACCGAATATTTCTTCAAGCAAATTGAGAGGAAGACGGCGCTACGTGCCATACAGCAAACGCTACACTCAATCATGTACGCCCTATCTTCGAATTTAAAATTTTATATGGCCCACCCTATATAATTGCTTCGGTCACGCCCGAACATAGTCCTTCCTTAGTTGTCATTTTTATTCTCTTGTATTAAATCCACTGCAACCTCACGATGTGGTTGGATTTTTGTGGATTCTAGGTATAATCAGTTAATTTCTCCCGTCGGATGTAGCCATAACCACTAATTTTGTTCATTGATTATAAAAAAAACTTTATTAGGATGATCCTGCGTTCGAAGATGAAGATTGAAATATTTAATTTAATCACTTGTTATTATAAGCCAATGACATTTGTGTTTTAGATATCTTTCGTACGTTTTCAAGTTTTACAGTTTTTTAACATTTATTCATACATATACATAATCGGACTGTTCTTTTATTTTTCAAAGTTGTATTAAATTATAAAAGCTTTACGCAAGAATGTTTTTTTTAGATAGCTTTTAAAATGGTTGATTTTGTAGATCTGTTAAAGAACATACTGAGCTTTACGAAGTTGGAACTTCGTTTGTTTTCAAAGCGTCATAAACAACGTGCTGAAGTAGTTTCAAATGGTATGTCTAAATAATACGCTTAGTATTACTTCTTTCCCTGGTAAAAAAAAGAAATGGTTCTGGGAAATCTTTGTTACAAAAAGTAGTAGTTCGAGTATGCGATAATAATGAAAAATGCTTCTAATAAAAGCTAATAGCTAGGCTATTCAGCATTGCTTCTAAGGGAAGAAAAGAGTTTCAATTTTTTTTGTCTTAAATGAATGCATAGTATCTTGAAAGTCTATTGGAGCAAAGTTGATGAAGTTATGAGTATATTTTATACCTAATGAACTTTTTTCACAAAATTTCGTTTGCTTTTTCCCCACAACTCACATTTTCAAAGCTGATACTCCTCATTACTTCAAAACTACGGCAAAATAATTTAAGAGGTAACGCTGGAGAGTTTGTTCATATGTGTTCATACTTTTAATTTCACAATAACAAACTATGAGATTTTTCGCAAAATATTGCGTTTTTTCCTTCAACGTGTTCTCAGAGAGTGAAAAATGGAAATATCGAAAAATCCCCCTAGCGTAACCTAGTCAAAGCGATTATCTAACTATACATATTTTTGATTTCAGCCGATCTAATGCCATGTCATAAGAAGCATCGCAATTCAACTTTTTTCCTAAGCACTTCAGAGTATAGTGCTTCTTGAAAATTTTACTTGGCCGAAATCTTTTCAAATATTTACAGGGTGTAAATATCAGAGGTCGTAACATGCAGAAGAAAACATAGGAGACCCTAAACAGATTTAGAAGTAGCTTTGTCTGTATCTTTGCCTGTGTGCACGCGAACTAGTTCCTGATTTTTTAAGCTATAGATTTGAAATTTTGAATACGTCTTTTTCTCTCTAATAAGATGCTCATTTGTTGGAATTGCGTTACCGGCCTACCACACATACTATAAAATATAGCTGTCATACAAGTTAAATATCAGGATTTTTAATACCCTTTTTATGTTATAAGAAATGCACCGGTGAAGGATATTAGAGCTTCGGTGAAGTCGAACTTAACGTTTTCTTTGTGTTTTTATTTTTCGCATTACAAATGATAGCATTTTCGTTATTACTAAAAATTAACAACCGCATTGCAAGAGTTGCATCAAATTTTTCATTTGCTGCCGCGTGAGAACTAAGAACAGGTAATATAAAATTTGATAATATTTTTCACAGACTAAAATTTGTATGTCCAGTTCAGTCCAATTCAGCTATTTCACAAGACGCTTTCTTTATATTTAAGCTGGATCTGTATATGATAAACAGGATGTATTTTTTTTTGGCATTTTTCTTCATTTGTCTGGCACACTTACACAATAAAAATTCTGGCAATTGACTTAAATTGATTGGTGGTACACGATCATCACATTTTCCTCCACCGGAACACAGAAAGTCACTTTTAAACATCATAAGTTTCAAAAGTTCCATCCTGTTGATTTCGAAATGGCACGGCACAGCACTAAAAAACGACCGTGCGGTGTTTGCAACGCTCACACATAATCCATATTAAATGCGATTAAAAAAATGCCCACTTATTTTCAGGCATTACGCGCACATCCGTTTTACACTACAAATTTGCTTAAATACCTACAATTTGAGTAATATAATTCTTATTAATTTAGCTTTTTCTTAAACAAAAAAGTGGCACACAAAAATACCGACGATCTATAACGGACAAGTAAAAATCGACTCTCGAACAACGGCGAAACTTCAGCGCGAGTGCAAAGCACGTTCAAAAATCGGCCACTAAGTGGATAGTAGAGAATAGTCGTCGTCGCGAAAGGTGCGTCTCGTGTCGTACTGACGCTAACCGAATCGTTGCACTACAAGCCCATCTTTACGGATGGACGGTTAGGTTAGGTGTGCTCTCTGCAAGTGCACTCGGTAATTCAGGGGTAAAAACGGTAAACAGCTACAAATACATACATATATGAATAGATGTAGCTATGAAAACTACAACAAACAAATAACTGTAAAACGAATGCAATAACAATAACAAATACGAATACAAAAACAAAAAAAAAAGCAAATACAAACCAAGTTTATAACTTTATGCTGGTATTGTTTCCTTTCTTGTTATTGCTGTTCTTGTCAGATTTGTATAAAGTTGCTGACATAATCGCGCGGTGGCCCTACCCTCAAAATCAAGCTGAAAATTGTTGCTTCCAGTGGAAAATGGAAGAAAGTGCTTTGCTGAATCTATTGAGCAACCACCAGCACACACTGAACACAAGGGGTACATTTAACATACACACACATACATACATCCAAATGTATGTCTTTTTGTTGGTGTGTTTCTGTGAACTTGCAAGGTAACGTTGGGGTTGGTGGGCGTGAGGTTGGTTGGCTGACAATCTGTATATTCGGTTTGTTGGCGCGGTTTAATGCTGTTCGTACCCGTTTGACTTTCGGTACATCGTGAGCGGATTGTGCGCTCAACACTTTATATCGGATGGATGGCTGGCTCGCTGGCTGGTTAGCTTACTAGCTGGCTGGCTGGCGGCCTGTCTGGCTGCTTGACTACACGGGGTAAGTGTTGCATTTTCCTCCTGGAGTTGTTGCTGAGCTCCAGCAAAGTCAGTCGGGTCGAATGCTCGTTTTTACCCATACAACGTGCGTGTACACACATACACAAGTATCTACATGTATGTATGCATGTGTATGGGCTGCGTTGGGTTGGTCCTTCTATGCTTTCGACTTGCTCTATGGATTGCCAACTTCTACCAGGATACAAAGTGCTTTTGCGGCTACAAACAGGCAGCTTTGTGAGACTCGAATTGGAAAAGCGGGGAAGGGTCGACAAAGAGAGTTTGTGTGTATGTGTGTTATGGAGATATTTTCTATTGCGAGAGCGCGCTGAAGCGCTTTTCAACTGATCTGGATTGGTTGTTTTGTGGGTTCACAATTTTAGGGAGTGGTCTTTTAAGTGTGTATATTTATTTGCACGTTTGGATGTAAATACATACATACATACATATGTATGGTTATTTGTTGAAATGCGGGTGCGTATTTAGTGAGTTTGGTTTGAATTTGCTTTAGCTTGCAGTTACATATTTAAATACTGTTATATGTCATATTTACTAGTACATATCTGTTGAAGTGAATACATATGTACATACATACATATATATGAATGCCTAGGCTGACGTCCAGTGTATAAAGCACATAAGTCTATCACGCACTTAAAGCTTATGCCTTTGTACATAACTATCGAACCGAGAGACTTACACTAAGTACAAACAATGTGCTACATACATATGTATATACATACATATCTACAGGTCTGACTGCTTTGACGTTAAAACGACTTTTGTCATCTCTATTATGCCTTTTTGGTTTAGACATTAAAGTGACCTTAAATTGCTTAATTATATGCATACGTACATACATACTTACATATAGAAGTCTATAAATAAGTTTAATAATAAATAAATAAGTAAGTACTTGTATGTAGTGTTTTCATATATGCAAATACAATTTATCAAATGTTCATATACATATGTATGTATGTGTACATATGTATATACAATTATGTTATGTTCCTGAAAATAGTATTTAGAATGAAAAAAGGTAGTATTGTTTTCAAAAAGTAATATAATTCGAATTTAACTCATCTCATGTTTGGTTACTACTATATGCACGAATGTGTATATCACATTATAATTTGATGGGGTTCAATTCGTCATAATTGTTGTCTTTAAAAAATTCTGTGCAGCCCTTCTGCGGTGAAAAAGAAAAAAGTATACGGAGATATGACAACTTATTTCTGGCAAGAATTAACTTAAGAATTATCAAACTATACTCACATTATGTCCATATAACTTTCTGAGAGCTAATATGTGGGTGTCTTCTAACCAATTCAATGGTTTTTTTTTTAAGTTTATTTGTTTGTCTATCCATTTTGGTCAAACATTTTTAATTTATTTTAGGAAATTTGACACTGTTTTTATCGAAGTCATGTTATCAGTACGAGGTGTGTTCAAAAAGTATCGCGAATTTTGTGTTTTTTCAAAAATTATTTATTTATTCATGAATATCTATTTTGTCCCCTTCAAAGTAATCCCCATGAGATATTATACACTTGTGATAACGGTTTTTCCAATCTTCGAAGCACTTCAAAAAATCACTTTTTTTATCTTCTTCAGCTCCTCCTTCGATGCCGTCTTTATCTCGTCAAGAGAAGCGTAACGTCGTCCTTTCATGGGCCTCTTCAGTTTAGGGAACAAGAAAAAGTCACAGGGGGCCAGATCTGAGGAATACGGTGGCTGCGGCATCATTAGTGTGTTGTGTTTGGCCAAAAAGTCGAGCACAAGCAACGATGTGTGTGAGCAGGGGCGTTATCGTGGTGCAAAAGCCAAATTTTTGTTCTTCCACAAATCCGGGCGTTTCTGGCAGATTGCTTCGCGCAAATTGCGCATAACTTGCAGGTAATATTCCTTATTGACCGTTCTTCCCTGTGGCAAGAACTCATGATGCACCACGCCCCTGCAATCGAAGAAAACTGTCAGTTACGATTCGCGATACTTTTTGAACACACCTCGTATGATGAACTGAGCCGATTAAGCCATGCTTGTTTGTCTGATCGATTGTCTATCTGTCTGTAAATACGCAAAATAGTCCCTCAGTTTTCAAGATATCAAACTGAAATTTTACATACGAAGCTGCACATTTATCGGAATAACCGATATCGGATCACTATAATATATATGCTTATATGGAAAACTCTTTCATTTGACTAGATATCTTCAGAAAATTTGGCATGTACATATATAATATATATATATAACAATACTACTGTCCAAGTAATGGTGCAACCGACGAAGAAATTGTTTTGATCGGACTACTATGACATAACTGAACTTCATATATTGTTCGATTGAAGTTAAATGTACTCATAAATACGGCTAAGCTTACTTGAAACAAGTAGTGATTTCCTATACTTGTCAAAAAAGTCTTGCGGTATTTTTATTGAATCAATTCGTGTGGCACCCATACATCGAGCTTCTTAGTGACTCCAAGCTTCTTCAAATGATTTATAACGGTTTGATGACTACTATGCCGGTCTCTTTCGATCAATTCAGCGATTTTATCGCAATTTTTGACGACAGGCCTTCCGGAGCGTGGCGCATCTTCGACCACCTCTACACCAGAACGAAAACGTTGAAACCATCGTTGTGCGGTGGAAATGGAAACTGTATCGGGTCCATAAACTGCACAAATTTTATTGGCGGCTTGATTTGCATTTTTGCCTTTATCGTAGTAGTACTGTAAAATATGCCGTATTTTCTCTTTATTTTGCTCCATGTTTGCGACGCTATAACTCACGAACGACTTAAAAGAAACGACAATCAATCAAACACGTGTTAGCGTGTGAAATGAGCAAAAACATATAGCATGACCCGATGCGACGAATAAAACTAGAACTACGCGCTTTCAGCGCCAACTGGCGAAAATACCGCAAGACTTTTTTGACAATAGAAAGTTTTTTTAAACTACGGGTAGGTCTTATACCATACATATTGGTCAATATGTGAATTGCTGTAATTAAAATGAGTGAAAGTGTTATTCGCCTAAAGGTGCAAGACAGAGTCGAGGTAAAAATTGGATGAGGGCACTGCTCTTCCGATTTCAACCAAGTTTGGTACATGACATGCAAAAATTAGCGTAATCGGCCCCTAGGTACCAAATATTTGGAACCTTGTACCTATAATTGACTTTTTAATCAAATATCGGTCTATCTATTAAACAGTCCATAAGATTTTACATTTCTTTTGTTTTCAAAGCATATATTCTTACTTGAAGCAGCAAACTCAGTTGAAATCCATCCAATACTTCTCTAAATAAGCGCGTCTTCAAACCCTCACCGATTTTATCCAACAAAGGAATGTACCCTAAGACCCTGTAGTATTCTTCGCTAATTCTCACGCAGAAATTTTCGTTTTGTTTGTCGTTCGCAGTTTCTGGGTTTTTCTTCGTTAACTTTCAGTTCTGCCGCCATTTTTTTCGTGCCTTAATAAATGATTTTAAAATGTTCCTCAGCTTTTTGTCTTCGATTTCGGAACGTTACAAGCAGCGTACCTATCATATTTGATGCCTTTGCCAGATCGATCAATTCTTTCTGAAGAATTACACTGAGTCAACGAGTTAGAAATAAAATATCACGTAGGCAAAAAGTCCCAATTAAAAATTGAAATTTGCACACAGCTGCGTTGAGGTTAATTTTCCAGCTATTTCCTTATTTTCCCAGTTACTAATTCTTCTATGTTGGAAAACTTGGAGGGTAAACCGTGGATCATGTATCAATCGATCATATCACAGATGGAGCTGTATCCAGCATCTATCTCTCTTTGAATGCTGGGTTCGTGTGTTGAAATTTTCCCATTTAACCTTCTGATTCCGCCAGTGGCATAAATAAAATTGTTTAGATTCCGATCTCCTGGTTGACGTTTTAAATCTTAAGGTATTCCCCTGGCTTAAATGGCTAAAATGTTCGATCGCACCCAAACCGAGTCCTTCTTTACTTGTTATGCAATCAGGCATATCCTAACTGCTATTAATGTGAACATGACTGTGTGTAATATACTGCGTTTGTATATGTATATATGTATATATGCATATAGTAAACGCTTCCTTTGTAAATCATATTTAATACTTATAAAACATACACATGTACATGCATTTTACGCTGATAATTGTATTTTCAATAAATTTTATTTTAGGTCCACTTGCAATTATAGTATATACACATATTAACAAACTTTTGTTGTTGAAATTATTTTGGAAAGCTTTATCTTGTATCTGTAAAAGGTAAAATATTAATTCTGCCGAATATTTAATAAAGTCTAAAGTTCGACAAATGTTATTAAGGAAATTTTGGATATATTGTAAATAGTTTATGACTCCACAATATATTTTGGTACTAATTCTCAGATTTTCAATTCTAAATTAAAATGATTCACTTTAAATTATGAATTCTTAAGAAATTGAAATTGAAGTATACTTTTGTACTGTGTACTTTATTATTTAATGTTAGCAAACCTTCGGTTTGGACATAAGAAACGTCGCTTGCCATGATAAATTGCACAACTCAACAAATGTGCAGGAAATAGGAGGGGTCTGAGGTATTTGAGGTGTCCTGATTTCGAATTTGAGTTCAAAAATTTTCCATTGCGCCATTGTTGTCATTTGTATTGACTCCTACACCCCTTGACTTCTTCTTTCTTTGTTCTCGTTCATTCCGATGACATGACAGTGTAACCGCTGTCTTTTAACTCGCTGAATGAACTACGTCAATGTCGTCGTATATCTCATACCGCTCATCGTTCGTCGTGGGCAACCATAAAGGACCATAAATCTTTCACAAAACCTTCCTCCTGAAACCTCGTAACGTCGACTCATAAGATAAGATGTTTTCATCGCCATGTCTCTGCGCCATATAGCAGGATTGGAATAATGAGTGACTTATAAAGTTTTGTTTTTGTTCGAGCGGACATTATTTCCCAATTGCCTACTTACAAGGTCTGTCGCAAAAGAAACAGAACTTTCTAAATATAACTCTTTCTGGTGGTGCCACCTATTGGTGGGTATAAGAAATAAAAAGTTTGAACTCTTGTTGACATTTCGTAAAAGTTTTAAGACAATTGGATAACTACAATCGATGTTATCGATCAAAAAGTGACAGCAGCTTTTGGTCATCGGTCGTAAAATGCAAAGAGCAAATATTAAATTTTGTTTTAAACTTGGGAAAACGTTTACTGAAACATTTCAAATGATGAAAAAAGTTTATGGTGATCAGTGCCTATCCCGTAGTAATGTGCATGAGTGGTTTAAGCGAATCCAAGAAAGTCGTGAGGACCTCTGTGACGATCAGAAGTCATCGAAAAAAAGTCGTCTTCAGAAGTCAAAAATAAAGACAATGCAGATTTGTTTTTACGATTCCGAGGGTATTGTATACCGAGAATTCGTCCCACCTGGGCAAACGATTAATGCTGTGTTTTGCCTTGGTGTTATGAACTCCATATTTACCATTAATCACTCACCCTACTCATCTGATCTGGCACCCTGTGATTTTTACCTATTTGGAAAACTTCATTTGCCCACGAAAGGACACTGGTTTCAGGACATTTCAGCTATCCAAAGGCGACGACCGATATTCTCAAGAGCATTCCGAAAAATGACCTTAAACACTCATTTGAAATGCTAATTGACAGGGCTAAACGCTGTATAGAAGCACAAGGAAACTACTTTGAATAAAAAAATATAACTTTTGAAAAATATTAATTTTTTTGTTTTTTTTTTTAACAGTCCTGTTTCTTTTGCGACAGACCTTGTAGTCAGAAATAGCAACTGTTGGCTAGACATATTCTGCGTTGGATTTCGAGGCTGACGTTGTTGTTGGTGTTAATGCTGGTTCCAAGATAGACAAAATTATATACGACTTCGAAGTTACTCCCGTCAACAGTCACGTAGGACCCAAGACGCGAGTGCGACGACGGTTTGTTTGATGACAGAAAATATTTCGGCTTGCTCTCGTCCACCACCAGACCCATTTGCTTCGCTTCCTTATCCATTCTGCAGAAAGCAGAACTAACTAGTTTTCATTGGCGGTGTTTTTTAAGAGGCGGGTCCCAAACCCACCCAACCTTGAGTAGGGAGGGTTCGCCTTCTCACTTCGGCTCGCCTTCAAACGAATGATCTTTGGCTATCCAAAGGATACTTGGTCCAATACCAATAATAATAATATAAGTAAAAGAATGGTTTCAAATCATTCCCATGTGAATGAAAATTAGAGAACTTTCCTCACTTGCGTGAACTTCTACACATGACTCCATCCTCCCCTTGACAAAATCCTGCGTGTTACGAAATTTTTACTATCATTTTTGGTTTTAGTAACCCAAAATTATCAAGAAACAGCTTCAAACATCACAGGTGCAATCCAACATTCAGCGCCAGGTATCACTCTTTAGAGCAATCCAGGGTCATCAGTAGCATGTATTCCTATAGAAATTAAGCAGTTTAGGCACAAATTCTTTTCTCGAGTATTCCTCAATACTCTCTTCTGCACTTCTCAAAATATTTATTGTGTATCCTAATGTATCTTTTCCATTTCTTGTGATACAGGTGTTTTGTCGTGAAGATGGAATTAGCTTAACAATGGTTTAAACGTTTTCAAAGTGGTCGTGAAAACAGAAATGACGATCAACATGTGGGCCAATCAAAATCCGTGATAACCGGAAATTCCATCGAAACTGTGCGTGAATTCATCAAAAATCAGCCGAAATCATCTTTGAAATTCATGAAAATGGAATTGAACATCTCCAAAATATTGATTTATCGCATTGTGACCGAACATTTGGGCTTAGGAAAGGTGTGTGTACGGTTTGATCCGCACAAATTAACTAACGACCAAAAATCCGTCTCATCGATCGACGCTTGTGACCGATTATTTTACCAAAAATCACATTTTAACCATTAACCACTCCCCGTATTCACCTGATACGGCACCGTGCGACTTCTTAGTTTTCGGAAAAATGCATTTGCCCATGAAAGGAAAGCGTTATGCAGACGTAGAGGCCATTCAAAAGGCTTGCACCGGCGTTCCTGCGGCCATACCGGTCAACGAGCTGAAACACTCGTTCCACATGGTTTTGGACCGTGCAAAAAGCTGTGTTGAAGCAGAAGGAGACTATTTTGAATAAAATAAATTGATTTTGTTTTTATTTTAATTGTTCTGTTTTTATTTTAAGTCCTGTTTACTTTAGAACACACCTTGTAGTTACACTCATGCATTTGAAACTATAATTTACGAATATAAAAAGTCAGTGTGTCTGACATACATATATAGTATATTCACTATTAAGTCGTTGCATATTGTTACAGTGTCTATAAAACTATAAAAACTCGGTGACAACATCACCAAGGGAGTACCCATGAATTGTCATTAAATACAATAAAATGGCAACCATTCGTTAAAAGTAAACAAGTCAACAATGTCTAGGATAAGAAGTAAAAAAAAAAATCCAACCGAGTAATCGTATCCTTACACTTATGTAAAAAGGGCGTGCCGCAAATGCCTCCCCACTAGTTGACTTCATATCGACGCATGTCCAGGGGTTGTAAACGTTGCAAGTGCAGAGGAGTCGCGATTTCTTGTAAATAAATACGTATGTATGTATGTATGTATGAGTAGTTGCAAAAAGGTGGGTGGACTCATTGCTTGTTTGGGGTGGAATTATATTTTTTTCTCTTTCGCATACGGAATAAGTGAGACGTTTACCCCGATACACATATGCATACATATGTACCTATAATTGTTTATTCATATATAATAAGATATACATATTTATAAGGATGCACCGGTACTTGAAAATATAGGTATTTGTATAGTATATACTTTGACTTATGCGTAGAAAGTTTTTACGTTTACATATGTATGTACATGCGTACGTAGGTGCAAGAATTTTGTATTTTCTAATTTTCGTTCCCCAAAATATAATTTGGCGACAAAACTTTTGTAAGAGAATATATATTTGTTGTCCGTCTCAACTGTCAATTATTATTTCAGTTGTTTTGACATATCAACTTGTCGGTTGCTGCCATTTTGTAGATTCTTGTATAAGAAAATTTAAGATGTAATATTTTTAACAAATAATTAAATTGTCTTTTGGGCCTGATGAAGATTGAGGAAAATATAAGCCTCTAAGCATTAACCCTCTAGTGCATATGCCTGCCTACAGACGGGGTGTTTTCAAAATCAGATATAAAATATTTCTTTTAATATTAAAATTCGGATTTTTTTTCAAAAGAACGCTTAAAGTTCAACTTACGTAATGGTTTTTTCAGATTGGCAATACTACTTCTAGTTTTGACGTACTGTCAATTTGAAGTGACAGATTAGCACTTTCCCGCCAATTTAATTATTTTTGCAATCAACACAATTTTCTGAACAACAAGAAATATAAATTCTTGTGTCGTTTCAAGTTGAAAAAAATACTTACGGGTGTGGAATTTTGTGCTCTTTATGATAGTGTTCGATTTATAATAAAAAAACTAATAGCAGGTGAGTAAATTCGAAAATATTGAACTCCGCCTTGAGGCGGACTCATGCATTGCGCTGCCTACCTTTTTCAAGTAAAATGAAATATTTGTGATACAATTGAAAATTTTTCTTATTTTATTATTGAATAATAATCAGATATGTCGCGTTATTCTAAGACCCATATGACGGATGAAGAAATTCGACAATATTTCGAAGAGTCGCAATTGGTAACTGATACTTCCGACAATGAATGCGATTTTGATAGTGACGATTCTGATATGGATCCAACCTACTCACTACCGGAAAATGATACGATCATTGATGCAATGCTAAACTCCTCAGAAATGATGCGAAACGCAATCGAATGCAGTTTGAATGTGACAGACTTTGAAGAAAATGCTGAAATAATTGAGCTGCCACCGATTCCTCCATTGCCTGTTTGTGACGTTACTTCTAGTGTATTCTTACCGTCGACAGTGACACGTTCTGTGCACAAAGCATTAGAATCGCAAGAAAAAATCGGAGTCCTACCAGCTGCAAGTGATTTGAGAAACGATATGAGTGCGATAAGATCGATTCTTTGGAAGAAGAAAAAACTTCAGCTGAGTGTTGCAGATTTGGCTTTTCAAGGCCAGGACATGCCGGATTTTTTAAAATGTTTAAAAACACCTTACGACTGCTTTGCATATTTTGTGACCGAAGACTTTCTGAAGGTAATTTCTAATATATAACAGTTTATTAAATTTTTAATAAAAATTTTGCAGGCAATAGCCTTACAGATGAACTTGTATGCCAAGCAAAAAGATATATCTTCAAAGTTTTGTATCGATCACCAAGAGCTGCGTAAGTTTTTGGGAATATTGTTGTTTACGTCTGTTTATCGCTTTCCTAACAGTCGCTCATATTGGGGACAATACGGATTAGATCCGATACGTTTATCCATGACATGCAATCGATTTGAAGAAATTAGAAACCACTTGCATTTCAATAATGATGCGTCTCGTATAGAGAAAGGTCAACCTGGTTATGACCTCTTGTATAAAATAAGGCCGCTAGTAAAACATTTCAACCAACGTTTTTCTTCAGTTCCAATGCGGCAGAGACTTTGCGTTGATGAGCAAATGTGTGCCACGAAAATGAGTGGAAACCCAGTGAGGCAATATATGCCAGCAAAACCTCACAAATGGGGAGCGAAACTATTCGTGATTTGCGATTCCTTTGGATATTCGTATTCCTTTGAAGTTTATTGTGGCGCCGGCGATAACAAAATTTTGCCAAATTGTCCAGATCTTGGTGCTGCATCCAATGTTGTAGTTAGGTTGTCACAAGTCATACCAAACAATGCCAATCATATTATTTACTTTGACAACTTTTATACCTCATTGGGATTGCTATTATATATGAGAAGTCGCGGAATTCACAGTTTAGGTACAGTGCGAGGAAATCGAATACCAAATATAAAACTTTCCACAGACGCAGAGCTGCAATCAAAAAAAGTAGCACGTGGGTATAATGAAGAATACGTGGGAAGTGTTTTTGGAGTAGACATAAGCAGCGTTTTGTGGTACGACACAAGAGCAGTTCGTCTGTTATCCACCTACGTAGGAACAGATGCAATTGTACATAATGAAAGTTCATATTCCTTAAAGGCAAATCGTTGGGATCGAAAATTGAAACAAAATGTTGAGGTGGATTGTCCAGCTATTGTGAAAGAATACAACCAGCATATGGGTGGTGTGGATTTGGTTGACGGATTGATTGGTCGATACCACATAAAAATGAAAACCAGAAAATGGACAAATAAATTATTTTACCACATGCTGGACGTGAGTATGGTGAATGCATATTGTCTTTATAACCGACTAAATAAGGACGTCCTAAAGTGTAAACTTCCTGACTTCAGATCAGAAGTGGCAGAAACACTTTGTTTGATTGGTTCGACAAAACCTGTAAAACGTGGTCGTCCATCGTCTTTAACACCTCCACCAAAAGCTAAAAAGACGTATCACCTATCAGAAAATATAAGATACGATCAAATAGGACACTGGTGTAAGTTTTTGGACCGCTCAGGCAAAAAAATGTGCAAATTTCGTGGATGCAAATCAGAAACTCAGGCATTTTGCATTAAATGTAAAATTAATTTATGCAATTCAACGGCAAAAGATTGTTTTTTCAAATATCACAATAAAGAAGAAATGAAAACATAAATTTATATGAACAATAAGGGTTAATGCATAGGTCCGCCTTGAGGCGGGATTTTTATTTTACCTGTAAAAGGTACACAAATTGACAAATCGAAAAACTAACATCAGATTCGTCTTCACAGACCTGAATATAGTCTAATATAAAAATCACAGTCGAAACAAAAATTCATGCATTAGAGGGTTAAGTAAATATTTTTGAACATCGCTGCTGAGTTTGTTGAAATTTTATAAATTTTTATTTTTTATTTTACAATAAAACAAGAAAAAATGTTAACATGGGTTGCACCGAAGCTACAAGCTTCACAAATACAAAATATTCCTTCCAAAAACTTGATTCTGATCATTCTGTTTATGTGGCAGATATACGTTACAGTGATCCGATCTGAATGATTTTTACGAAAATTGCACAATTGCCTTGGGCAGTAACCCAAGTTAGATATCATGAAGGTATTTTGTCAAATGAAAAAACTTTCCAGGTAAGCACTTTATTCTGGTTGTTCAGTTTGGAGAGTAAAAGGCGTGGGAAAAAAATTTAAAATCTATATCTCAAAATCTGTAAGACTAGTAGGTTATAATCTAACATCGCATTACGTCGAATAATGTCTTTAAAAGCAGGAAGACTGTAGATTTATCGACTGCTGAAAAGTGACTGCTTATACTTATACTGGGAATTCCGGGCAACGAAATAGCTGATGTGGTTGCGAAAAGTGAACCAGTACATGAAATGACTTCTGAACACGATAACCATAAAATTTTTGGAGCCTCTGACAGACGGATGAGGGGGATATGGAATGCTTTAGGAACATGCAAGAACAACAAGGTTGTGTGCAAGAGAATCGAAGAGAAAACCTATGCTTTTTACTTACACGGTCTCGAAAGGATTGCAGGACGGTTGTTGGCCTAATGACAGGTCACAATCTACTGGCATCACAAGCGAGCCGGATGAGCACAAGTAACGATGATACATGCAGAAAGTGCGGGGAAGTAAGCATGAAATAGACGCTGGAAACCTCCTCGAACATTATCTAGAACTCTGACCTATTTAGAAGCAGTTCCAGAGACTAGATGAAGTACCAAATTAGATATCAAGTCACTCAAGTTCGCAAAAATCGTTGACGTTATGCATGACAAATATTTCGACTCAAATTAAACTGAACCTCCGTCTGGCTTTACTAAGGCTCAGTAGACCCATGTATGCCGTGATTGCCAGCCGGTATAACCTAACCTAACTTAGCCTTCAAAATTATATAATTCATAAAATCGATTAATTAAGACATGTGTAGTAATAATGAGAACCTTAAACGCGAACATTGTTAGAAATTCCTTTTCGGGGTAAATATAATATTTGTTTGAAGTCAAGAAATTATTTTGATGTAATCTTATATTGGGTCAACTTAGTCCCAAATGTTTTGATATCAGCTGCTCACCATTTGTTGTTAATATTTCTGGCCACAAGCACTACTATTGCTCTTAGAATATAACTTTTACATAATAAGGTATTTATCGAATATAAAGCCTAAGAACTCGATTGCAACAAACCCAAGACTATGAAGACTAATTTCTAAATACATGCTAGCCCGGAATTAAAAAAAATCACTTATTTGCGTTAAATTCATGTGAGATACAAACACTGTTAATGTATGGATCTTGTATTTGAAAGAGTACACAGAAAAATTATTGAAATGTGAAATTTTTGCTCTTTGAAAATTTTATGGCGTTTGTGATCCAATTTCCTACCAATATTTAATATTGCTGCTTCATGAGCACAGATTATCGTAAAATACCCAGCGGTAGTCTAACGAAGTTGAATCACATGACCTAGGCTGTTATAGGTCTAACAGGCTATCTTGACATCCTCGGTCATCAAAATTTCTTACCAATAAAGTGATTATTTGATTTTAGAGTATGGCAAATTACACCGTCTTACTTAACAAAAATATTTCGAATCATTTGCCTGTAGCTTTCAGCAATGAGAATGGCATCAAGTCAAGGTTGCAAGTTCAGTTATGGATAAACAAAGCCTTCGGCAAACCTCAAAAGGCAGGGCGCGATTATTGAAATAAACGTGATTACAGTATAAGTGTTCTAATTATAATGACATTTTGGGTTAAGAACTAATAAATGAGAAAAAGTTTTGACATAATTTAACTGAACCTTAATAGTTGATTTAAAAATAAATAAAAAAAATCGGTCCAATTAATATTAATAAAAGAAATTTGACCAGTTCTTGATTTTTATTACAGAATTGCAGGGTTCTAATACTCTTGTATAAATTGAAAAACATTTCCTTTGAAAAAAATTAAAAGAAATAAATTTATCTATCAAAATCTGTTTAAAACCACAACCTTTTTTGCTTGCGGAAATTTATATTTTCCAACATACATATACATATATGTATGTATATAGTACGTACAGGCATTCATTTGTGTAAGAGGAAGCACTTTTGCTATGGCAGGTCGTTTAGAAATTACGATTTGAACCTAAATGGCAAAACTTTTTGTTAGCTGGCATTGTTTTAATTGCAAACAACACGAAAGTGAGATAAGCGCCCGCCAACTAAATATTGCTCATTTTGGTCAGTGAGCGACTTTTTAATGAGAGTTAACAAAATGCTGGCGCGTGTTAAACATTTTTCTACTTAAATATTCATTATAGGTACACACTGACACATCTGCGCCCACTGAAGGGGGCGTTTTGGACTTACGCAATGCGCGCAGAAACGACCAAATATTGTGCAAGCGTGAATAAATGTTCTGAAATTAACTTTGAAGAGAGTTTAATGCATTGTGTGTGGTCAAACTAACGATGGGTTTGCACGTTATCCAGCACACGCCGTGTGGCACTACGAACACTATTGGCCACTAAGGTGCACTCGTATAGTGTTTTCATAATAATATACATTTAAGAGTTGGTCTGAATTTGTCTATGGTTATATGCATGCGGGTTTTATCTGTATTTAAAGATTCTTATTTTGAACACATCTGTTGTTTAGGTGAGAAGTTTATGAACGTGTCATATCTCAATTTGGCATTTTTACAACTTTGTCTTCAAGGGCGTGTTTGCAGTTTGCACAATGTTTGAAACACTCAGAAAGAAACGTAGGAGACTATATAAAATGTATATAAAGGGTGATTCATTTCGAGGTTCCCTACTTTTTTAAAGGGTTGTATACAGAAGACCGAAACAAGCGAATTTTCCAGAATTTTTTCTGAGAAACTTTTAAAATTAGTATTAGTAAAAATATGTATTTGGAAAGCTGATCTCCGGGAGTTCCTCTCCAAAAAGACGTTAGCGATGACCACTATATCTCTGTACTGAATCCTCTGTAATTAAAAAAACTGAACAGATTTCGTTGAAATAATGTTAAACATAGTAATTAATCAAAGTAGTAGGCAAAATAAAATTGTTTGCAAAATGGCGGTTTCTAAAAAAAAATCGATTTTTGACAAATGACATTTCGTTCTTAAATTGTTTATAAACAAATATTTATCAGTGAAAAAAAACATGTTTCGATTAATTACTAAGAAATATATTTAAGAAGCTCGTGTTAAAATTTGAGATAAATCGGTATAGCCGTTTTCGACTAATGTTGGTCACCGGCTTTGAAGGCACTATTTTGAGTAAACCCCATTTAAGGTTTGGAATACACTCTTAAATATATATATTTATATATTCTTAAATATATATATGTACATTGAGAAAACAAAATTTTTTTAAAAATGTTTCTAATACTTAATATATTTTTTTAATTATCTTATCAATTCCCACTTCAATATTTTTTAATGATAAGTCAAATACGACGCACAGTGGCACCGCTCCATACATTTCTTGGAAAAAAATAGAAGGAGTGGTCGTACAACAATGAAACTTTGCAGAAACACTTCTCTGGACTAAATTAAGAAATTTTGAAAAAATCTTGGAAAACCGCCCACTGCCACAACCACCTCCCATATAACTGCAATTGCCAACATTTTTATTTTTGGACCTAGGGACTTGAAATTCGGAACACTTCTTAATTGAGTTCTCCTGATGAGAAAAAATTAAACTTAAACACAAAATGACGTTATTTGTACCTTTACCTTGATAAAAATCCAATACAATATGCAATGTTTTAATTGAATATGTAACAGGCGAAAAATTGTATTGGTTTTTATTTGTAATATTATGCAAGCACCATATCTTTAACAATGGGATCTAGTTCTAAGGAAATTTTGTTCGAATGACGCCTTAAGCTACTTATGTAAGGATCCGAAGTTATAAGAAGTCTGTTGAAGTCATCAAATCATCAAAGATTAAAATCGATGTTACTTAAAGGGACGGTAATTGGCGGTTGGTTTTTTTTTTTTTAATTGAAAGTACAGACTCGGAACTTTCATTTTTTTATAGTAAGAGGGCTAAGCAAGGCAAAGCACATACAGTTTTTTTCCATCAAAAAATGAAAAGTTGATATTTTTTAGTATAATTTTTGAAAAATTATAAAAATTATCTTACTTTGCCAATTTCAATAATTTTTTTTTTATAAACAAGTAGGTGCGATATTTTCACTAAAAAATAAAAGAAAAGCCATAGTTATAAACTTACACACAAAAAAATTCTTTATTTGGACAATAATTTTAATCTGATTTTATTGAATAACTTTCCGTCGACTTCTGTTAGTTTTTTTAACTATAAAATTTCACTTTTTATAAAAAACCTTGTTGAATTTTTCTTATCCAAATATTTCTTTACAAAACAAAATCATTAAAGTTTTGAAATTGGAAAGTGGAAAAATCCTATTTTTTCCGCCGAAATGTCACTGTGCGACGTTGTGTTTTTTGCTCTCATCACATCTATGTTAAATTTGCTTTCTTGTTGATGTAGGGCGGAACAAATTTGTTTTGTACGATGTTGAAAATCTATAATGTATAAATCAGTTCATACATAGAATTTCAGATGAAAATATTTTTTCACCGAAACATATGAATATAGAGAGAGCAAGACTTGACAGTCAATAAGAAGACCAAAACATTTCATTCAAACATTCAAACTTCTTTGAAATCACGATTAACTTTTTATTGTGTTTAAAATCTTTTAAAGCACAGGGTAGTCTAGAGGGTTTTAAAATTCTATCGAGCATTATTGATGAAGATTTAAGATTCTTGCTAAACAACTCAAAGAATGTTCAAGAGCATTCTAATTTTTAACTATTCACTTATTGTCTTGGATATCATGGGCCCATTGGAACACTCCACCCTGGGCAAACTTTTGCTGAACTTTAGTGGTTTTTGAGTTATGTATATTAAACTAAAGATATTAAATTTATTATATGACTTGGCCTCTTCTAACAGCGTTTTACTTTACCAAATTACAGTTTTGTATTTCAATGTGTGGCTTAAATAAGGTTTTCGATATTTTGGAGGTGATGAATATCTTCGTAAAATCGATGGCTGAAAAACTGGAGAAAACACTGGAGTTTCCGAAATATTACATACCATTTTTATATAAAAATCTATATCTTAAAGTATCGCCTCTTCATAAGTAGTAAGCATCTGTTTTCTAACTAATATTTGACAGCGTTCTTCAAATTTTGTCGCAGGTTCTGAAAATGCTTAGTTAAAAGTATATTCTTGTCAGTTCTTTCTTTTCGAGAATGTACATATAACGAATGCAAGTAAATTTAACTGTTTTTTTAAATGGATGAAATTAAATATATTCGGTTTGGGTTCTCAAAAAGCAGTCACCAATTTGATGACTTGGCTCTTCTGGATAGAATAAGAGTCCATTTAACAAAGTTAACAGATGGGATGGGATATTGATTTTCCCAACAAATACATATCTATAATGACAAATTTTAGTCGCGACCAAGCGTTAAGGTTTTGGGACTTTACATTTTGTCAATGTCATTGCCAAAGAAGTTTTTTTCGATCTTAATGAAAGAAAGTTTTTGATCACTTTGATGAATCAAAACTTCTTTAAGTTTATGTTTTTATAAAAAGCTGCATTAGTTGGCTTGGTCTTAGCTTTATATGATTGAGCCATACACTTTTGCTGTTAAGTTTGCATGCAGACAAATTGTGGGAACGAAAATATTTGGAT
This sequence comes from Bactrocera zonata, assembly GCA_037783105.1. Lineage (NCBI taxonomy): Eukaryota > Metazoa > Arthropoda > Insecta > Diptera > Tephritidae > Bactrocera > Bactrocera zonata. The sequence goes on from JBAWJQ010002358.1 coordinate 2,358,783, forward strand.
AGCGTTTTTAGTGAAAGGTTATTTCGTGATTGAAATATGTTGTGAGGATTTCAATTTTCTTCTATGTGATAAAAAAAGGCAATTTTTTTTGAATACTCTTATATGAGAAAATATTCGGGCAAAGTTTTTAATTTCAGACATTTTTTATTACCTCGAAAGCTCTAGATAAAAGTCAAACGTTTGCTTAACTTCACTGTTTAGTTTATATCAGAAAATCAGCTAAAAGCGACAAAGTTCTGGCAAAGTCATCTATTCTTCAAATAACTTACTAATTGACAATAACAAATTGGGGCTCCAAGAGAAAATAACAAAAATATAATAATCTCCAATAATGCATTGACTTTATGCAACCTGATTGAATCTAATCCGAGTAAAAGTTGGAAGCACTTACGAGTGGCATTCATTAATTGCAAGGACAACGGCGATGACTCCTCATATACAGTAAATCCTGTCTAAGTTGGACGCCTGTGGTTCATCACTTTTTGTCCAACTTACGCGAGTGTCCATGTTATAAATAAATGATTCCTTTCTTATTTTATTGACTTTATTTGAAAAACTAGATAAAAAAACGTACATTGAATTTAATACATAAGTGTGCAAGAGAAAAACAAAAATTAACACATTTTAGAATACGGATATATGTACAACTTATGTTTTAGAAAAATATGCATCTATTTCAGTTTGTTTTAATTTTGATAAGCTTATATTTTGTTCCAATTTCGTTTTTAACTTTAAAATAATTGATATGCTGATACATAAAGAATGACTTCGTTCATGTTTGATAAAGCTTCTTTTGCAGTGGGAAGATTATAGTTTTCAGTGCACTCATCTTCACTTTCACTTGAAGCAGTTCCTTGGGAGATGTATTTTAAATCCTCTACCACGTTTTTAAAAATAATTTCATAGGAATCACCCACCTGTTCATACATGTCTATCGATTTTTCCATATTTTCCACAACTATGGGGGATACTAATTCATTTCAAATTTGTTCAGGATAGTTGCGATTTATCAAACTTCCATAATTCAGATTTTCTTGCGGTTGACATTCCAGTAAATCGTGGCAATGAAATCCAGCATGTTGAAAGCATTTTCTTATCACAAGAGCGTCTAATTCGTCCTAAGAAGAAACCAACCATCGAATAGCATCCAAAACAGAAAATCTTTTCTACAATTCACTTGCATTGTTGCGTTCGTCAAGGTGTATTATCAGAGAAAGCATAATTTTTGATCTATATTTTGTTTTTAAATTTTGAATAATTCCTTGGTTGAGAGGTTGTATTTCTGCCGTTAGGTTTGGTGGCAAAAATTTTACAAACACATTTGAATATTCATTTATTAAACTGTGGCTTGTAGCGTTGTCAATGAACAAAATAATTTTTCTATTTTGCTTCTTCATTTGGTCAATGCTAGAAAATTACACTTGTCATCCAAGCCTTTTTATTATGAACCCGTTGCACAATAAAATTTTGAGTGCCGGTTTTATTTCGGTGAACAGCTCGCGGCATTAACTTTTCTACTGTACTGCTGCAGCAAAACAATACGCTCAGTCTTTATTTTGCCAGTTTACCTCCTTTACAAACTGCGCCTTTTGCAACGAGACTTCGAGTAGGTAAATGACGATAAAACAATTCAGTTTCATCCACATTAAACTGATTCTAAGGTAAATAATTTTTTAGAAGTGTTGATAGTTTTTCTTTCCAATCTGAGGCAGCTTTAAGATCTACATACATTCGCTCCTTCACCACTTAAAGCTTTAAATTGAATGTTATGTCTCAAGCGGAAAGGGTCTAACCACCCATTGCTTGCTCTAAAGTTCTCTATTTATAACTCAGAATCCAATAGCTTAGCCTTTTCTTGAATTATTGGGCCACTAATCGGAATATTCGTAGACCTGCATTTTTCAAAAAACGATTTCACTCCCTCGTTTATTTCTTCAAAATCAGTTATACGCGTTCCGGATCGGGTTGCTTTGTAATTCTTTTATAATTGGGGTACTCACAACGTGTTATAAAGTTATAAGTTATAAACAAAAATTAAGACAAAATACAATGGTTGTGAACACGTCGTTATAAATTTGTTGTCGTAAATCACTTATCAATCAGCCGATTGAAAAAACATAAATTACGATATTTGGAAAAATAAGTATTTCGCAGTCAAAATACCAAGGAGAAGTGAAAAAAACTCCCTGCACCCGTCGAGCCTCCCATGCTTTTGCTTTGTTATATGTTGTACGCATATAACGAACCTTCGAGCGTGTCAGCTTCCAGTCCACCGCAATGTTGCTCTCCTTTGAAAATCGTCTATAATACATTTGAGACGTTGACTTCTATAATTAAAATTATAATAGATTACTTCTAAGTTGTATTTTAATTAATAGATTTACCTCAAAATCCCTGTTTTGTGTAAAAAATTCAATTAATGCCTTTTCTTCTTCAAACAGCCATTTTCTGGTTGGGTTGGAACGCACCCGCTTTGCTTTTGTCTAACAGCGTATTTAATTAGTTAAATTGTATTTATTATGTATTTTTATATTACCTGTATAACATTACATTGCTCCATTATTCCGAAAACCCTCGACAAAAGAAAATTGGAAGAAATTTAAATTGAAACACAAATGTAACCGCAACACAAAAGCAAACTGATGTAAACCGAAATCAGCTGTTCAGTTGTATTTGGGTAAACTTATTTTAGTATGCAATCCAACAACTAATTTTTTACACTAGCATAAAAACTTACGATTTTATGATTTTACGATGCTTTAAGACACGTTGTGAGTTCCCCAAATATGTTCCTTTTTATTTTTAATATTAGCTGTTGTTGATTTCGAAACTCCATATTTTTCTGCCAATTTTCTTATAGATAGGCTTTTATTAGCCAGTTCATTCAATATCTCACTTTTAATTTTCAGAGATAACTCCACTGGGTGTTTTCCTTTTGACATGATTGCAGCAACTGATCAAATATGCATAATTGTGTCATAGCTAATCCATGAAATTTGATGCATACATAAATTCGCAAAAATAACAGCTTTGCAACGTTTAAAAAATTGCATTGATGCCGAAATAAAAATATGTACATTTGTGTGTAATATACATAGGTATAGTATATAAGTAAATAGCATACAAATATGCATACATATTAAGTATATTGTCCAAGATATGAAGGGATTTTAATGCTTGCTGTTTAGAAATTGAGACAAATTTTGTCCAACTTCAAAGATAGACAGTGTCCAAATTAAGCAGTGGATATATGGATATTTTGTACTATATTATTTTGGTACAGAACTTTTTGTTCAAGTTGAGCGAGTGTCCAAGTTATAACGGTGTCCAACTTTACAGGTTTTACTGTACTATGCATAATATGGTCGTTGTAGTGGCGGTCTGGGTGGTCGCCCTTAATGGCATTACGTCGCACAAGTACTTTTTGTTGTATTTTTTATGACTACATAACAGTTAATGTGACAGAAGGGTGAATGAATTAAATAGAGCGCGATAATAACCAGACATACAAATATCGAAACCAAAAGTGGGATTTCCGCCAACTAATGTCCTGATGTTCGCTTGTCTGTATGTGTGTATGAATGTAATTACGTTTGTAGATATCTTATGCCAAATGTAAATAAAGGCACAATATCTGACAAAATTTAAATGAAGTCACTAGTAATATGAGTGACGTGTATGTACATATATCATAAATACCCAGCAAGGAACTGTAAAGCTTTGGGACTGTTGCTTTTACACCCTGAAGTGTGTATGTTGTGTTTGCCACGAAGTTTGAAACCCCTAGAGGAAGACGTTGCAGATATAAAGCATATGTAATAAGTAAGAAAAGGCTAAGTTCGGGTGCAACCCAACACTTTGTACACTTGCCACTTGCATGAATCAAAGCCATGGAAATATTATAAATTGAGGTGTAAAACGTCAGTCAGACTACTATATATACCTCAAACTCTGACCGACATAATCGACATAAGGTTTGTTAGAAAAAAGTTTGGGAGTTGAGGTAGTATCGACCCAATATTATCTATTTTGCTAATACCACTTACAATTAACATGCCACATACTCAAAAAATGTTCCCTGGGTTACATAAAGTAAAGTCAGCAGTCAGTATGTTCGAAAATCCTGATATTACTTATATGAGGGCCAGGCTAAGTTCTCGCCCAATTCTATCTATTTTAGACACAAAGATACACAAACATGGACCGATATTTCGGCTGGCTTCCAAATTTTTGAGATCTAGAGTTTTGAACAGGTTTTGATTGGATTTAGACTATTTTTTGTCATAAGGTAATAGAGACGTTCCGCATTCCGTATTATCGATCTCAAATTGTGCACACATTATTTTCTCCTCAAGAAGCTGCGTGGGTTTTAAAAGCGCCGTTATCGGACCTCTAGAAGATTAGATGCCATATAAACTGGCCGATCAAAAACAAATCCTGGTACGTATTGTTATTTGACAAGATATCTTCACGAAATTGGGTACAGATAATTGACAAAAAAATGCTACATTCTTCAAATATATTGTGTCAGATCATATACATAGCTGTCATACAAACTGTCGGAATCTTTTTATACCCTTTTATGCTTTAAGAAATAGACTTGTTAAGGGTAACGTTTTCAAACAAGTCAGAAGGATGAAAAGTTAGCAACGGATCTCTCCATTGGGTCAAAAGCTCTGAAAAACATCTACATACTACTGTGACCAAAAAATATGGTTACATTTGAATTTAAACTGCGTGCGTCGAAGGATTTGGAGAATCCTTTTTTTTAGGTTGGTAGTACTGTCAGTCACATTTATGTCAAATTTCATGTCAAAATATTCATTAGTGTTTGAGATACGTGTCGTTTTGTGAGCTGCTAAAAGTGAGTTTTTTGTTTTTTGCGATGTCGAAATTTGTTGAGCAAAGAATTTGCATTAAATTTTGTTTACGGAATCAATTTTCTACTGCGGATGGTGCAGAAAGCCTTTGGTGATGAGGCTATGTCTAAAAAAATTGTTTACAAGTGGTATAGTGAGTTCCAAGCCGGCCGTGATCGTGTCGAAGACGAAGAGCGTCCAGGGCGACCATCAACCTCAACCGACGAAGCTCACGTTCAAAAAATCAAAGATTTGGTGTTGAAAAACCGTCGATTAACAATTAGGGACCTTGCTGATGAAATTGGAATATCGAAAGGCTCAGCCAATACCATTTTGAAGGAAGTTTTGAGTCTCAAGCGCGTCAAATCTCGACTGGTACCGAAAACATTGAATTTTTTGGAAAAAAGGCGTCGCGTTGAAGTGTGTGAAACGATGCTTTCCGACTACCAGGGTGTCATGAAATGCATTATAACTGGCGATGAGACTTGGATCTATGCTTACGACCCCGAAACAACCGATCAATCGAGCGAATATCGTGCCAAAAGAGAGCCGAGACCAAAAAAATCGCGCCAAAGTCGTTCAAAAATCAAGGTCATGTTGACTGTTTTCTTCGATTATCGTGGTGTTGTGCATTATGAATTCCTTCCAACCGGTCAAACAGTCAACAAGGAATATTATTTGAACGTTATGCGTCGTTTGCGTAACGCTATCCGTCTAAAAAGGCCGGAATTGTGGAAACACGATTCTTGGTTTTTACACCACGATAATGCACCATCCCATACTGCCCTTGTAAGTCGTGATCATTTCGCCAAAAATACAACCCATATCGTTCTGCAACCACCGTATTCACCTGATCTGGCGCCGTGCGACTTCTGACTGTTCACCGAGCTCAAAAGACCGCTCCGGGGACACCGTTTTTTATATGATAGAGGAGATTCAAGCCGCAGCGAAGACGGAACTGAAGGCCATCCCGGAAAGTGACTACAACCAGTGTTTCGAAGTTTGGAAAACCCGTTGGCATAAGTGCATTGTATCGGGAGGGGATTATTTTGAAGGGGATGAAATTGATTTGGAGGAATAAATAAAGAATTTTCAAAATAAATATAATGTCACCTTATTTTTTGGGCACAGTAGTATGTGCTTAGGTGTATGCAACAATTACATTTTTTTTAACTTAGGTAAGATCTGAAGATAAAATGTCTTCTCCTTCCCTTCTAACCACCAGACCATGTCTTGTCATTACCTCATATATTGGCTGAAGCTTTGCTAAATGTTATAAATTGTAATCACAACAAACGAACTTGAGTTTTCGAAGTCAAGGGTAGCCAAACCTCACCTCATTTAAGAAAATTAGTGCTCCGATTTGTATTTTTTAAAGGACTGTGGACTTGACAACATTCTTTCAAATTAATTCGTAGATATTTTCTGCCGCTACAACAATAGCAGCCATACAGACCATCCCCACAGTTTCCGTACTTAAAATCTTTCAAGCTATGTACTTATTTGTGAGGTTGGTCATTAAAAAAAAACATCGCCGAAAATCGATAGTCTTAAACCGACTTAATGCCTGCGAGACGGATTTGCGACAAAAATTTTACTACGAAATACGCGCTTACGAAACTGGGTACTTGTGGATTTTACTACTATAAAATAAAATTGTATCGAATGTGCTACATTTCGACCATCTGCAAGCTGAAACGCGAGTATTGTTCGTGTCATCGTGCTTGTCCTGCGTTTTTCGCGCCTATATCTCGCCTAACTATGTATGTATGTATGTATGTAGATTTCCCCGGTAGCACATTTTGCTATAATGTCACTAAATATCCCCGCAGGCTTTAGTTTGGTCGGTCGTTGTAGTTGCCGACGTTTTTCTCCACTGCATTTCACGTTTTACACGCCTACGCGCTGCTTCCCCCACACAACATTTAAAGTTTCGAAATGATTTTGTTAGGGAAAATGTTAACACCCTTTTGAATTATTACCGTTAGCCTGCAAGCCGTCACCCGCTTGTCTACCAACGAAACGCCAGCGATATGTTTATGACGTTGTTGTTGTTGGTACACTCCTTAAGCACTATTGTTACTTTGGTCGCATTTAGTTGAGGTTTTTGCATTTGTTGTTGTCGGTTTGTGCGTGTTTGTATATTTGTTGCTTTCATTTGAAGTAAATAGAGCACTTAGCGGAAACTGCAAACAAATTATTGCACTTGCATACACTTAAAGGATTACATGGTTGAATATTGTGTTGCGTGCTTAGTGTCCTTATGCCATTAGCCATCAAAACGCTGGCGGCTGGTGTGAGCTGGCGACTGGTGCGATAATGCACTGGGTGCGCTGCTACACCACACCCACTCGCTGCGCCGATGTCCTGCCCAAATGGCATAACAGCGTGCTTTTAAACGTACATATACACACAATCACACAGTTGGTAAATGGAATGCAGGCAACGGTAAATGCTCGTCGGCGTCCTCGTCGTTTTTGTCATCGTGGCCAATGAATGAGTGTAAGTTATTTAATGGATTCGGCTTAAGTGCTGCATTGACATTTTGATAAATGCTTCATAACAGATGCGCACACCAGCAATTCTGACACACACGTCTGCTACATACATATGCATGTGTGCATGTTGGTCGGTAAGTCATTCGTAATGGGGTGGTGTCGGTTGAGCGTCGTTTCGCTTTTATGCTTTGTTTGCTTAAATCACTTTGACGAAATGCTGAGTTGTTGTTGTTTCTTATTTTTATTTTGCGAATGCCCCTTGTTGTTTTTGTTTATGTGAGTGCCGTTGTTGTTGATGGAAAATCTAAAATGATATATTTAGGGCTTGAGTCGTGATTTGAGTATCGGCACAAAGGCGGAATTAAGTTATTCTATACATTCAATTGAAAAAGTTAATGTTAAATATAATAATCCATTGAAAGCGCTTACTCAATTTGAAGACAAATTAATTTATGTGTATTTGCGCTAAGCTCACGTTTGGTAGGCAACCCGGTAGGTCGAGGCCAACCTGTGGCATTGTGAACAGTTAAATTTTCTAGGCATAAATCAATAATTGTGATGCTGCAGTGATTGGGTTAGGTTGGTGCAGTAATTAGGTTAGGTTGGATGGCTGATTCATAACTAGGCCGCCTTATTGAGGAAAATAGCACACTGGATCTCTTACAATTGGTCTTGGGTCAAGACGATCTTGTGACAGCGCATAAACCAATGGTAGCCCAGCGCTGACCAAGCTTTCGTGAAGCCCAGCTGTCCAGTAGCAAAATACACGAGAAGATTCGAACACCGCCCCGTTCCCATTCTACTAACAGCAGGAGTAGGGTGCATTTAATTACCAGCTTGTTACCTTTACAGTTACCTGCAATTCCACAGTGGTCTGGCATCCAAACAAGTTTAATCATAAAATGGCACGAGTTTTAATGAGTTGAGGGAATCCTTAAACATTCTTGAAAACACGGTTAGTAAGCTCAAGGCTAGTATCGCCGCCCTGCTATCAGTGTGGATAGTCACTTCTCTAAGGACGACTGCACTCCGGCACAGCAAATCTACCGCTACTTTAATGGCGGCAATGTCGGCTTGAAAAACACTACAATAGTCAGTAAGTCTAAAACCAACCTTCCCTCCAATTTCATCCATCGGCTTCTACCCACCTATAATTTCGTCACAGGTGTGTAAGCAGATAAAAAGTTTCATTTGCTGAATCCGTGTACCAAACGTTGCGGTATGAAGTCAGAGCGTGCATGGATTTCCGAATCTTCAGGCACATGTTCATTTAAAAACCCAGATTCATTGAGTCTGAATTGCAACTTTCGCGACCAAACACCTTCCGCCGATATTTATGGGTACTATATGCAGAATGGCATTAAGTGCCATGATTGATGTGGACCTTAGTGCATCACATGCTGATGCTCTCTTCCTTGCAAGTGTTGTCTCTTCTGGGGCCCATCATCACACAAACACCCCATCGAACATAATGGGCTTAACTATTATGTCGTAGGGAAATAAAATCATCTCAGTTACTCAGATACTTCCAACTGCCCAATTAGTTACGGCGCTGAGATACCCTTGCATCAATTCGTTCACCAAGAACTTTTCTTTGATCATGAGTGTTACGTCATCTGCATAAGCATTCACCCGGCAGCCACAATCTTCAAGATTTTCAGCATATTTTGTATAGGTATAATTTCTCCAAATAATGACTTCCAGTTATTTTAGCAAGAAACTGTAAAGTTCATCCTGTGGAGGATACTCCTTTTTATCGTCGTGGAAAGTTGCATGCAACTCGAAAAATAATACTTTTTTTCTTCAAAACTTTCGTTGTGTATTTATAAAATTTGAAATCAATTAATGAAATGATTTGTTGATTCCCAAAAATTGTTTTTTAAGCCTGTTGTGTTCCTTAATTAACATCTCACCAAAAAATGAATAGTCATTTTCAAGTTAAAAAGAAGCTTTACTTTGCGCTGTATTTTGCACCTTCAACATCGCCCTGAAACACAGCTGAGTATCAACACTGCGACTGCCTGCGATGCCCAGTGTCTGGAAGTAGAGAAAGACGAAACGTCTTTTACCTTGAAAACAACAGATAGGTATAAAATAAGCCGTTCCAAGTCATGTTGGCATGAGTCTTCATTGTGGGTTCTAGTCAAGCGACATCTTGGCGATGATATCTGGGGTCTTTCTCAAAGTGTGGTGCATACAGAAGGGTGGTTTGTTCAATATGGATTTCTCATTTGTTAGTTACTTCGTTACTTATAGTATGAGCCTGGCAGGTTGTTGTTGGATTAAGGTTTGGAATCTCTGACTGACTTGACGCATGCAGATAATATTCAGAAATATGTTTGCGCTCTCGGTTGTACCTACTCAACCATCTTCTTTGATTTGCTCTTTGGACAGTTGACATCTAATTCGGCTTTCATGTCAGCTGTTGTAAAGCTTCCGAGGTGGCAACAGCTTCATACCGCAAACTTGAACTAAAATGGTTGAGTCAATCCGACGGAGTTGTTGAGATCCTCTGCTGTGTCTCTGATACCACACGACAATTTCCAAGCACTGTTTTTTTTTAACAATTTCGATTATGTCATTAACATAGATCGATGTACAAGATGACTTCCAAAGTAAACAGGACTTCAAAAAAAAAACAGAACAAATGTTTTTTTCAGCAAAATCAATTTAGTTTACTCAGAATAGTCTCATTCTGCTTCAATACAGCTTTTTGTACGGTCCAAAAGCATGTCGAACGAGTGTTTTAGCTCGTTGGCCTGTATTGCCGCCAGTATGCCGGTGCAAGCTTTTTGAATGGCCTCTACGTCTGCATAAAGCTTTCCTTTCAAGGGCAAATGCATTTTTCCGAAGAAGGAAAAGGAAGTAGTTGCACGGTGCTTTATCAGGTGAATACGGGGAGTGGTTAATGGTTAAAATTTGAATTTTGGTCTAATAGTCGGTCCCAAGCGTCGATGGATGAGACGGCGCATTATCGTGCAACGAACGCCAACTGCGGAGCAAACCATGCACACACCTTTCGTAAGCCCAACTGTTCGATTAAAATTCAATAAATCGATGTTTTGGAGATGTTTAATTCCATTTCCATGAATTTCAATGATGATTTCGGTTGATTTTTGATGAATTCTCGTACAGTTTCGATGGAATTTCCGGTGATCACGGATTTTGCTTCGTCACGCACCAGTCGACATTTAGATGGCGACACCGGGGGGCGCTAAATACTCTGGAACTCACCTTGTATGACTCGCATAATTTTTCGAAGACTTCACAACCTTTACGGAATGCTTTGTGCCACTCAAATAGTTCGTGATAAAGTATACTTCCCAAAACACTTTTACAAAATTTTCAATATACTCGTATTATCTATTTCGGCTATGTCTTCTGGTTCGCCGAAGGTAAGATTGCCAAGATGTTTGTACCTCGATCTTGCAAAGGCTAGACAATGAAAGAAAAAGTGTTTGAATGCTTCCATCTCACCCTCTCTATATAACTTTGATTAAGTATGTAGATCTCCTGCCCTCTAAGCGCGGCAATGTCCATTGGCCCAGTACTTAAGCGTGAAACGTCAATGGAGATCCAACTCGGACCCATTCCGATCTGAGCAGGACAAAGTTGTCACCTCTGACTAGCTCATCGGTTTTGCGGTTGTCAGCGATTCTTCTGTGACCAGGCACCCAAACGAGTCTGATAATAAAATAGCTTGATGATTTTTCTAGTGAAGATGGATCTAGCTAGCTTTACCGCACAGATAGCGACATCCATACTATTGGGCTTTCATACGTATCGAGGTAATCCGTATCGATATTAAAATCTGACTACTTAGAAAGTCTAAGGAGGTTTATGAAGATGACAAGGATGGGATCAAAGAAAATTATATGTAAGCACGTATGGAGGCGTTACTGCTAACTGCTTTGATTTCATGCACATGTAAGTGTTTATGTAATCTTACACGTACTGTTTAAAAAAGCCGTAAAAGTCGATCGCCTACTTACTTACTTACTTTCTGTGCATAAACTAAGTTAAGTTAAACACTTTAACTAAATGCTGCAATTAAGTAGCACACGTGCCATACACTCAGCCAACGGGTAATTCAATATCGAGTGAAACCAAGCGCTCAAGTCAGCAAAACACACACACAAACCTGCGTATGTAAATGGCTAAGTAGTTAGTATGGGTATGCCCTCTCAACCCCAAGCATTGATGACTACTTCCTTTAGAGTACCACATATGGTGTAGCTTTGCGTGGCGTTGCAAATAATCGTAATGCGATAATACTGGCAAAAAGAAGCCACTAGCAATTACGACGCGACGCCGCTGAAGATGAGTAGGTCGTGTAAGTAACACGCTTCGCTGGCAACACTGTATGGCTAAGCGAAATGCGTTAAACAAGTGCAATTTCTACTTATCATTTGCCATTTGTGCCTTAACTTGCCTCCGAACCGAATGTCACGGTCATACTTCCGGTGTGTGTGTTTATGTGCGTGGGCGAACATGAATGAACTTACGCAGGTGCTTTTTGTTAGTGGCGAGTAAGTAAGTGAGGTCACCGTACACATACACATCCACCCATCCACACGCTTAGTACGGCGCACTCTTAATGAGCCGGCACAAAGGTGAGGCGAAGATGTGCTCTTTGCCTGCTAACAAAAAGACGTTTACGTTAATGAGTACAACAAGCATTTAACCGAAAGAGCTTGCCGTTGCCATAAAAAGGAACACTTTGCCACTTTAGTGTTGCGTAATTAAAAACGTTGGCCATGAAATATTAACCCACCTTTAGGTTTTGTGCCGAGCACCGAGCGTTGCGAATGTGTGGTGCACTTGGCAAATGCAAAGTTGGTTAAACAAAAAAAAATGAAAAACCAATAACGAGAGCAAAAACAAAACTGTCGCACAAAAAAATGTGTAATAAAAGTAAGCAGCTAAAAGCTGGGCATTTAAGGAATGCTTAGCCGAGACTCATAAGGATATGTGCGAAACGTGTGCTTTTCATACAATATCATTTACTTGATTCCATTGTTGTTGTACGTGTATTGTGAAATAAAAGTCTGAAAGAAAGTCAGTCAAGATGGGTACTCACAAGTAAATACTTATATATATTGTTATGAGAAGGCATTAGACAAACGTAAAATTTTTATATTCATTAGGGTGAGCCAAAAAAAATTAACCTTTCAATTTAATGGGTTTAAATGAACACTGAATAAAAATAATGAAAAATTCACGTAGATTTTTTTAAGAATTTTTATACTCTACAACGGGGTTTATATTAAATTATTTTTTTATTTATTCTGTGATACTAAAAATTAAAAAAAAAAAAACAATTTAATGTTTCTACTCCCAAATACTGGATTCATAAATTAAAAATTATATTTTAATATAAAAAATCTCATTAGAATAAAAAATCAAAATCCCCGTCACAATTCTTAATTATAGTTAAATAAAAAATGTGAATCCCCTAAGTTTATAATTAAAATTAAAAAATCGGCTTTTGAGTTGTAAAATATTTCGCGCTTGCGTTCTTCGTATTCTATCATTTTGGTTTAGTTAAGGAAAGTATTCTTTTAAGATAATTTCGACATATTTACAGTTAAATATTTTTATTATTAATATTTTTAATTGTTGCATTTCAGTTATAAATATATATATGTAGAGATTTCTTTTGTATCCCTTTTTATTCAAGCTTTTGATATAAAAAATATTGCTTTCATTTGTTACACAAATTTTGGATTTAAAAAATATTCTATCAATTTTTTATTCTGATTTAAAATTAATTTTTAAATTTTATTCTCATTAAAAATATTTTTGTTTTGTCATTCCCATTTTCGGGTTAAATAATTAGGTTTCCAATTTTTAATTCGGATTTTGATAATTTTTTTAAACCAAAAATTTTTAATTAAAAAATTCGCAATCCACAATGCAAAACTTATTGTAAACAGTTAAAAATTACATGTACAAGGTCTGTCGCAAAAGAAACAGAACTTTTTTAATTTAACTGTTTCTGGTGGCGCCACCTATTGGTGAGTATATGAAATAAAAAGTTTGATCTCTTGTTGACATTTCGTAAAAGTTTTAAGACAATTGAATAACTACAATCGATGTTATCGATCAAAAAGTGACAGCAGCTTTTGGTCATCGGTCGTAAAATGCATTTCGAACAAAAAGCAAATATTAAATTTTGTTTTAAACTTGGGAAAACGTTTACTGAAACATTTCAAATGATGAAAAAAGTTAATGGTGATCAGTGCCTATCACGTAGTAATGTGCATGAGTGGTTTAAGCGAATCCAATAAAGTCGTGAGGACGATCAGAAGTCGAGTCAAAAAAGTTGCCTTCAGAAGTCAAAAATAAAAACAATGCTGATTTGTTTTTACAATTCCGAGGCACGATTAATGCTGTGTTTTACCTTGGTGTTATGAAGGGTCTTTTGTCACGCATTCCTCGTGCTCGACCACAATACCGTGAGGCAAGGTCCTGGCGCCTGTTGAACGATAATGCGCCGTGTCATCGGTCGACGCTTGTCACTGATTTTTTGACAAAAAAATCCATATTAACCATTAATCATTCACCCTACTCACCTGATCTGGCACCCTGTGATTTTACCTATTTGGAAAACTTCATTTGCCCATGAAAGGACACTTCAGCTATCCAAAAGGCGATGACCGATATTCTCAAGAGCATTCCGAAAAATGACCTTAAACACTCATTTGAAATGCTAATTGACCGGGCTAAACGCTGTATCGAAGCACAAGGAAACTACTTTGAATAAAAAAATATAACTTTTGAAAAATATTAATTTTTTGTTGTTTTTTTTTAACAGTCCTGTTTCTTTTGCGACAGACCTTGTAGGTTGATGAAAACAAGATGTACATGAAAATCTTTTAAATTAAGCCAAAATTCCTACCTTGCAGTACTTTTTTTTACTGTGTATAGGTTAATATTAACTTATAAATTCCATATATTTTTATTTTGGCTCGCCCTAAGAAACATATCCAAATATTATTTATTTATATGTATATATATATACTCGTAAATATAACAAAGTTCAAAATTACTATTGTCTACATTGTTGAGTGCTATAAAAGCCAGCTGGTTCGCCGGCGTCGTTATTGTCCATAATTAATTATATAGAGAATACCGTAAAATTAAGTAATTTTTTCATTGTAACCTGTTGAAACAATTGTGGTTCACGATTTTACGCACCTGTTGAGCTTTTGAACAAATAATATTGAAGTTAAAAGACACATCTTCTATTATGTTGTTGTATCAGAGTTTAGACGCTTTTTCTGGTGACATTACTGGATCCCTGCGTCACTTGATCTTGTCTGTCTTTTTTTAATAAACAAAGAGAGTAGCTATTTCCATAGCCAAGCTGTGTTGAGTTAACAAATCCTTTCTTGCTTACAAAAAGCTTTTTAACCAGTTTTCCGGTTATTGATTTCAATTCCCCAATGAACTCTTTAGATTGTTGGTAAGCGCTTATGGTGGAATATTTTTAATAATCAATAATTACCAGACATGATTGCATATTTCACGTTACCTCTTTTCGAGAGTTAAAACATCTGTTAGATGATAGTGTTAGTTGAACTTATACATAAAAGATCTCTTTATATACATTTTCTTAGCTTGCTTTGTTGAGCTCCACTGCTCTCCCTATGTTTTAAGGAATCGAAGTTAATTGTTGTATAAAAATTGCGCAGAAAAGTGCATAGTAGTTTAAAGAAAGGCATTTTTCTGCAAACTCGATTTAACTTTTTTATAACAGTTGCTATATATTGCGGTTCAGTGATCTACCTTTTCCATAACATTTTTGTACTACGATTGGTTTCTTTCTTCAAAATAGTCCAAAGTATCGATGGTTACCTGTTTAGCTTTGCTGTACTTCTGTTCTTCGAGCATTTTCTTTAGGTTTTGGACTAGGAAGTAAACAAAATTCGAAGAATTCAGTGCCGAAAAAAATCCTTAAATATTCGTCATCCTTTCACAAAACAAAATAATTTAAATATATGGGGTATTCCATAACAAATCGACCACTTTTGAACCCGACCCCTTTAGATTTTGCTCAATCTTATCCATCTTTTTCTACCCTTTGAAAAACATTTTTGAGAATTTTTTCAAAATTTTTTGTCCAACTTCAAAAAAGTTATGAATTTTTCAAAAAAATGGCTTTTTTTATTTTCAAATAGCAATAACTTGTGTAAAAATTGACTTTTGGGGACCATTTTTTTTTAATTTTTGTTTTTGAATGAACTTTTCGAAAAAATACACGAAAAAATTTAACACGATCAATTATATAAAATAATCGGTTTTTTCGTCATTTTTTGGAAGTTCGCCATTTTTGTTTTTTTCCTCAAAAAAAAAAATCAATTAATTTGACAACTATCCCTGCTAATCCGGGAGTGGGCCGATTTTTTTTTTTTTATTTTTTTTACTTATTTAAAAAAAATGTCATATTTTCAAAGATGAAAATTTTTTTCGTGGAACATAAGTGAAATAAAATTTTAATATTGGTTAAAACTGGTTTATATCTGACCGCAGAATCTGAAAATGTTGAACATATGTAATATTATGTATGTAATTTGAAATAGTGAAGCGTAATCAATAAGACATTCAATTTCGAATTTTTTGATGATACGTTATTTTGCATTTCAGGTGACGATATATGTATATGTATATTTAATTTTCATATCCAATTTTTCGAAAATTTCTGTAGAAAGCAAAAGATTTAAATCGCTTAGAATTAAAAATGAAATTTATCAGTAGTTCACTTCCACAGCATAAAAAAATTGGCATTTTATTGTTTTGCGCTATTTGTAAACGATTATACGCAAGGGATTATGTTTGAAAGGTTTAATCAATATCCTAATACACTCACCATTTTAGACTGAATTTAATGGTTGCACAATCAAATCATAGACCATACGAATTCCTTCGAAAAAACCTTTCTAGCAATCTGTTGCATCCACTTAAACCACTTTCAAACACAATTTCTGTCTTACACAGATATTCAAATATATGAGCAAGTATAAACTTATTGGTACGTATTACATACTATATCAAACACACTTATCCTCGCAATTGTAGCTCTTCAAAAAACATCCCTCCGTCAGTTGGTCTGACTGAAGTTGACTTCCATGGTTTGTTTAATACTTGAACATTACCGTGAAAACCAGCCGTTTGCGTTACGCATGTTGATACCGACCATCCGGAAAAAGGCAAGAAGGTAAATGGTGAATTCCACACCTTATTGAAAATGAAATACAAAGTGAATCACCGGTGGGAATAGGACCGAACGCTCATAAAACTTCAACCCTGTCAGGGAAGGTTAAAGTCGTGTGGTTTTGGTTTGTAGCACACGATGTAGGTATGTATATAGTAAATATTACAAGTGTATACAGACATACATATTTGATTGTGAGAGACATTAAGGTGGCTCGAAATTTTTATGGTTAAGGTTTTATGAAATGCGTTTAGCTTTTACTGAATAAAAGTTTGTTTTTGAATTTACTTAGGTAATTAAAATAGCTGTTACATTTAAGTGGAACTTAGAAACTTAACTCTTCTCATTCCATATACGAATATTAGTATCACAGTTAGATACTACCGAATCCGGTTTAATTGGCATTTCTTATTTATTGCATCCAACAGTTCAGAAAATAGAAAGCTGATGATATGCATTTTTTTCTTTTTTATCTATATCTTATCCAAATATTATATGTGACCTGGTCTACGAAAAGGGAGCTAACGTGCAAAAAAAAAAAAAATAAAATAAAATAAAAAAAAAAAATTAAAAAAATTGAAAAAAAAAATTAAAAAATTTATTTTTTGACACCTAAGCCCCCTTTCCGTAGATCAGGTCACATATATGAATTTCTAGATGACTTTACAACACTTATTTACTCAAAGTATGGTTGTTATAAATTTTAATCAATTGTATCTTATTTTTTTGATATCTTGGGTAATTTTGCTTCTCCAAAGTCTAATTAGGTTATGATACCAAATGAAGTGGGAATCTTCTTTTCGAGTTTCCTGTCTGCTGTCTACTACGGCTTTTTTGCAATCATCTTCAGAGCCTGGCAGAAGCTGATTAGGTTCGATGACACTTGGATTGCTATAAACAGTACTTTGTGAAGGCAGACAATTTATTTTAACTAGATCTCATTTCTTAAGTATTTTATTTTCATTCCCGCTAGATCACCTGTTGTTTTAGACTTATTGATTTATGCAAAAAATGTTTTTTGGAATGTACCTAAATATGGATTGAAAGCCATTAAGAAACTCCACATTTTTTTTTTAAACTCCTGCTAAAGTCTGCTGAATTCCAGTTATCTCGAAAAAAAAAGTATTTTTGGTTCGATTCGACTCATATCTCATATGTAAGATATTTTTTTATCCAAATTTTTTCTCTAGTTAGCGTCAACGTTGATTTTATATTTTGCGAACCATACAATATTTTTAAAACTTGTAATTTTTTACTCTGACTAATACGAGTATAATATACTCCATTTACTACTAGGAAAATACTTTGTACCCATAACTACCATATACAAGTATGTACTTGTATGTTCCAATACACATATAAATAAAAATATACAAAGCTCACCTCCATTGCGAGAAGGGAAGAGTACACAGCCAGACAATCCGTCATTTGTTGCAATGGTCAAAATAGAAGAGGCGTCTAACGAGGATAGTGGGAGTACATTGGTGGTTGTTTTGGGCCTGAATTCAATGAGCTCCATTGAAATTGTATTGCAATGCGTCGTAAAGGCGCGCGTTGATGGCACAAATACAGCATAGCAAAAAAATAACTATGAATGGGGCGCTACCGAAAGGACCATCTGTTGGAGGAGTTCTGCGGCCATAAACCCTTAAGGGGTGAATTTCTATGAACTGAAAGCCATTTAACATAGCGAGTGAAAAATGTGAAATGCAAAATTTTTACAGATAAAGCCGACAGCTTATTGCATGCAAAGCATACCTATAAGCTGACTCTAACGTAAGTATTGTTGCGTGTGTATATTTTTATGAAACAACTAAGGAATGACTATGTTCGGATGTAACCGACGATGCAACTTGCCAGGACCAAAGCCAGGGAAATACCTTTAAGTGCAAAACCTCAACCAGAGGATTGGAATCGTAGACCAATTTCACAATTTAACATACAAGGTCTGTCGCAAAAGAAACAGAACTTTTTAAATATAACAGTTTCTGGTGGGCGGTCGTGAGGACCTCTGTGACGATCAGAATTTGGTCGTCTTCAAAAGTCAAAAATAAAGACAATGCTGATTTGTTTTTACGATTCCGAGGGTATTGTACACCGAGAGTTCGTCCCACTTGGCCAAACGATTAATGCTGTGTTTTACCTTGGTGTTATGAAGCGTCTTTTGTCACGCATTCGTCGTGCTCGACCACAATACCGTGAGGCAGGGTCCTGGCGCCTGTTGAACGATAATGCGCCGTGTCATCGGTCGACGCTTGTCACTGATTTTTTGACAAAAAACTCCATATTAATCATTAATCACTCACCCTACTCACCTGATCTGGCACCCTGTGATTTTTACCTATTTGGAAAACTTCATTTGCCCATGAAAGGACATTTCAGCTATCCAAAAGGCGATGATATTCTCAAGAACATTCCGAAAAATGACCTTATACACTCATTTTAAATGCTAATTGACCGGGCTAAACGCTGTATCGAAGCACAAGGAAACTACTTTGAATAAAAAAATATAACTTTTGAAAAATATTAATTTTTTGTTTTTTTTTTAACAGTCCTGTTTCTTTTGCGACAGACCTTGTATTTAGTTATTTTTAATGAAAGTTTGAAGATCTTTTATTAGGTATATCGGAGATAGTATTAACTCGATTTTATCTATTTTCCCATACTACATGCAATTAAAAGGCCACAGACTAACAAAATGTTTCAAAGGTTTCATCAAGATTGCTCATATACAATCATTTGGAGTAAGGTCAGCCGGGTGTTCGAAAATCTTGTATTACTTTAATATGGGGGTCAGGTCAAGCTTTCAACCAATTTTATCCACTTTAGGCACTAAGATATGCAGTTATCAGTCAAACACGCTCTCTAAATTTTATTGAGATAACTAATATATTGGCTGATATATGTGGTATAAAGTCACCCGGAAGCTCTTTACATTAAGTATATGCGAATTTAGGGAAGTATTGACTCGATTTCACCTATTCTCGGACATACCATTATCAAGAAAGGAATATCCCTAACTTTCAATTGTATATCTCACACAACTATAGATACTGGTGTCGGCACGTAAAAGCTTGGAGATTTTTTTTTCTTGATTTGGATAGTTTTTGTTCATAAAATGACGTACTCTAAGGACATTATTCGTCCGAAGTTTTATCTCGTTATATTAATTTATTCTTGATTTGTACACTCGATAGTGAAAGAATCAGATGGAATTTAAAATTGTGTTATATGGGAAGTTGACGTGCTTGTACTCCGAATTCGATCATTTTCACACTGTAATATAAAAATATTACAGGAATGTCAAGTACCAAGTTTGGTTTAAATCGGTCGGGAGGGTCTTGAGATATGTAGTTCCACCGAAAAGTGGGCGGTGCCACGCCAAGCGATTTTACCCTGGTTCCTTTAAATTTACCGTTATGTAGGGAATGAGCAAGTTTATCATCCAAATTCGTATAGTTTCAGATTGTCGATAGGAGTTCTTATAATACTTAGTTTTGTAAATTTGGTTGTTGCAGCTTTATTGGTTTAGGAGATATGTACATTAAATTTATTAGGAAACGGGACCTTTTTTAAATTTTTTTTGCCCACAGGTAAAAATTACCCATGGCAAGTTAGAGTTGTATATCTTAATTTAGTGCTTAGTTATAGTACTTTATACGTTTTCGGTTAATGGCGTTTTATGGGCGTGGCAGTGGTTCGATTACGCCCATCTACAAACTCGAGCTCTTTTGGTTTGCCAAGGAACATGCATACCAAGTTTCATTAAGATATCACAATTTCCATTCAGGTTACAGCTTGCGCAGTTAGACAAATAGGCAGTTACGCGGATTTCAACGGATCTCGTCATACAACAGTTTGGTGAACAAAATCTTTATACTGTCTAGCAACATGTTGCAAGAGTATAAAAATGAAATTTATTCCAGAACGGTACTCTATTTAGACGGAGCTCCATTTCAGTATATTTTTATCAGCTATCTGATTAAGTTTACATATAGTTAGTATTCATTCAATATACTTACATTGTCATGTTAGGGAATCATCAGTTTATGAGTACATGTGCAGGATTTTTGACTCTTAGGTTCATAATATTATAAGTGATATTCAGAGAGAAGTCCATTTTAGGTTTAAAATATTTGTGTAAAAATATTTTCTTCTGGCGTATAGGTTAAGTTAGGTTAGTCTGGTAGGCTAATGAGCCACGCAGTTTGGTCCTTTGCGATACCAGGTGGAGTGTCGGAGAAGTAGTCGTACTCTAGGATTCCTGCGCTTGACGCTCACTAAGCCGTGTCTCATACCGTGGTATTCCCAAACGCTTGATGTGTTGCCTTGGCAACGCGAAACATATACACAAAAAATACTTTATAGTTTCCCTAGTGCGTTTCTTTTGACATTTTCTGCAATCTTCTCGATCTGTCTGCTTCATTCGGCCGCACAGTAAAAGTAAAGTCGCTTATTCTGCACACCTTCTCCACTACTGTTCTGGTTTCCATGACACTTAATATAAAGTGCCAAATTACGATATAAAGCTGAAAATTTTTAAAAAGTGGTCGTAGCCCTGCCCATTAATAGGTTTAATGTATACAACTCACAAAGCTCAAACGCTATAACAATTAAATTTCCTGAGGATGACACATTTCCTCCTGAAAAGGTGTAAAAATGGTGAAATCCGACAGTAACCACGCCCACGCATCTAGTAACGGTTATGTTGAAAACTACTAAATGAACGATAACTCATCAAGTAAATACTCTAAAAGAATTAAAGTTCTCATCCGAAATTGGATAGAAGGGCCTCACACCTAATATTAATCTGAGACCTACGTTACAGTTTGAAAATGGGCGAAATCGGACTGCAAACACGCCTACTTCCTACATAACACAATTTTAAATTTCATTTAATTCTGTCACTTTCCAGTATATAAAACGTGCCACAGTTAATAAACAGGGATAAAACTTTGCACATAGAGTGCCTCTTCAAAGTTATATTTTTTTATTCAAAGTAGTTTCCTTGTGCTTCTATACAGCGTTTAGCCCGGTCAATTAGCATTTCAAATGAGTGTTTAAGGTCGTTTTTCGGAATGCTCTTGAGAATATCGGTCGTCACCTTTTGGATAGCTGAAATGTCCTGAAACCAGTGTCCTTTCATGGGCAAATGAAGTTTTTCAAATAGATAAGAATCACAGGGTGCCAGATCAGGTGAGTAGGGTGAGTGATTAATGGTTAATATGGAGTTTTTTGTAAAAAAATCAGTGACAAGCGTCGACCAATGACACGGCGCATTATCGTTCAACAGGCGCCAGGACCATGCCTCACGGTATTGTGGTCGAGCACGACGAATGCGTGACAAAAGACGCTTCATAACACCGAAGTAAAACACAACATCAATCGTTTGGCCAGGTGAGACGAACTTTCGGTATACAATACCCTCGGAATCGTAAACACAAATCAGCATTGTCTTTATTTTTGACTTCTGAAGACGATTTTTTTTCGGTGATGGCTCGTCTGGTTGCTTCCATTCGGCACTTTGACGTTTGGTTTCGGGATCATATTGAAAGCAACACGTTTCACCACCAGTCACAATCGAATATTTGTATTTATGTCCCTTCTTCGTAGCAATTTTTGCACTTCAGTCAATTTCTGCGGAACAAACTTGGAGCACACCTTCCGTAGACCCAATTTATCCATCAAAATGCGATGAATGAAGTCTTTGGTGATATTTAACTCCATTTCCATGTAACGCAAAGAAGATTTCGGCTCATTCTTAATAAATTCCTGCACTTTTTCAATATTGTTTTGGGTAGTCACTGATTTTGGCCGGCCCGACTTCTGATCGTTACAGAGGTCCTCACGACCTTCTTGGAATCGCTTAAACCACTCATGCACATTACTACGGGATAGGTACTGATCACCATAAACTTTTTTCATCATTTTCAGTAAACGTTTTCCCAAGTTTAAAACAAAATTTAATATTTCCTCTTTGTTCAAAATCCATTTTACGACCGATGACCAAAAGCTGCTGTCACTTTTGGTTCGATAACATCGATTGTAGTTATCCAATTGTCTTACAATTTTTACGAAATGCCAACAAGAGATCAAACTTTTTACTTCATATACCCACCAATAGGTGGCGCCACCAGAAACAGTTACATTTAAAAAGTTCTGTTTCTTTTGCGACAGACCTTGAATATCATTGAAACTCGGAGAGAATAGTATGCCTGTCGGTCCGAATTGGGTCGATACTTTGCTTAGTCATCATATAATGAACATAAGTTCAGTTGACTGAGTTATCCTAATGAAATTCAGAACGAATATAGTTCTAATAAGAGTGTATCTTTGTGCCAAATTGTGATTAGATAAAATCGGGTGTGAATTCATCCTAGCTCCATATAACCAATATAAGGATTCTCAAACTTTTGGTTGGCTTTATATAGGGTGATTTTTTTGAGGTTAGGATTTTCATGCAGTAGTATTTGACAGATCACGTGGGATGTCAGACATGGTGTCAAAGAGAAAGATGCTCAGTATGCTTTGACATTTCATCATGAATAGACTTACTAACGAGCAACGCTTGCAAATCATTGAATTTTATTACCAAAATCAGTGTTCGGTTCGAAATGTGTTTCGCGTCCGTGTCCGATGAGCGATGAGGCTCATTTCTGGTTGAATGGCTACGTAAATAAGCAAAATTGCCGCATTTGGGGTGAAGAGCAACCAGAAGCCGTTCAAGAACTGCCCATGCATCCCGAAAAATGCACTGTTTGGTGTGGTTTGTACGCTGGTGGAATCATTGGACCGTATTTTTTCAAAGATGCTGTTGGACGCAACGTTACGGTGAATGGCGATCGCTATCGTTCGATGCTAACAAACTTTTTGTTGCCAAAAATGGAAGAACTGAACTTGGTTGACATGTGGTTTCAACAAGATGGCGCTACATGCCACACAGCTCGCGATTCTATGGCCATTTTGAGGGAAAACTTCGGACAACAATTCATCTCAAGAAATGGACCCGTAAGTTGGCCACCAAGATCATGCGATTTAACGCCTTTAGACTATTTTTTGTGGGGCTACGTCAAGTCTAAAGTCTACAGAAATAAGCCAGCAACTATTCCAGCTTTGGAAGACAACATTTCCGAAGAAATTCGGGCTATTCCGGCCGAAATGCTCGAAAAAGTTGCCCAAAATTGGACTTTCCGAATGGACCACCTAAGACGCAGCCGCGGTCAACATTTAAATGAAATTATCTTCAAAAAGTAAATGTCATGAACCAATCTAACGTTTCAAATAAAGAACCGATGAGATTTTGCAAATTTTATGCGTTTTTTTTTTTAAAAAAGTTATCAAGCTCTTAAAAAATCACCCTTTACTTAATATATTGAACAATATGTGGAGGTATTTTAGTGAAATTCGGAGAACATCTTTTTTGGTAATATTACCCGTAGCTCTCAGACATACATATACCTAATATAAGAATTACAAACTTTCGGTTGGCTTGATAGCGTTTACATTTGTCAATATGAACACGTTAGGAAAATAATGTTAAAATATAGCACTGGATACACTGCAGCTTGATGCCAAAACTGTGTGAAATCGGTACAAGAATTATTTCGAACATATACAAACATAACAATATATCTGTAAGAAGGCTAAATTATATCTTTTCCGAAAGATGGTTCAAAGAGCATGTAACAGAAATATCAACTAACAAACGAATATCCATTTCGTTGAATACTTGGTGTTGCATCGGGGGTTCACATACTTTAAAACTTCATCAGATTATTTAGTGTCAGCTGATTTAGACACATAATTACATTCGCCACTCATCACAATATTTGTATCATTACTTTCATTAACCTCACCAGCATTGACTCGTGGCAGATGCTTTGAATAGTAAATAAAAATCTCTGAAATAATATTTAGAAACGAATTTATGTCATTTTAATTGTTGTCTATGTATAAATTAATATGTTGGCATGGTTAACTTTTTCTAGACAAATTATTTGCGACATTATTTGAATAGTTGGAAAGCGTATTTTTTATTTCAAATGCCACACTTTCTAATCATAAAAGGGCCACAATTGCAAACACTAGCAAATAAAAAAAAAAAAAACTTTGAGTTTTCATTGTTTTCATATAAAAGTTTATAGATTTGGTACGTATGTATGTATGTATTTATGTATAAATATATGTATGTAAATAAATCGTTTACATGGCTTGGTATCTACCGCATTTTTATGGTTGCACTAAAAGTATTTTTTTGTTTTGCTGCTTTTTCTGCTTTTTGTGTTTTTACGTTTCTTTGCAAAGGATGTGAAAGTTATCCTTTTGAATTCATCTCTGACTTCAAAAGTTTATTGTAATCGTTATGAGAATCGCATTCAGAGGGTGACTGGTCGACTTGTCAATGGTATTCGGTAAATATATGTGTATGTATATGTATGCTACAACTACCTACAAACATATCCTTTTTGTTAGCGACTGCTATTGTTCGGACTACTGTAAACCTTGTTGGGGCATGAGGAGGTGTAGGAGAAGGCTTAACGGTTTACACAAAAACAGCAAATACGTAAACACAGGTACATAAATATGTATGTATATAGTTATACCCTTCATGGATTGTGACATTTTTAACATTTCCGTAACATAAAAATACATATTTCACCTCTAGCAAGAGCTACTCCATTTCAAGTAAGGAATTGGGTTTTGCATTTGTTAAGAGTGAAATTAGCATCCAGGTATTTGGAGAATTTGAAGGTATTATTTGTAATTAAGGGGGTATTCTAGTCTAGAAATCAATTTTTGGGCAGTTTTTTAAATTTTATTTAAAAAAAAAACCAAAAAATATTTTTAGTATCCATTTTCTATGGTGTTTTTTATTGATATCTTAAGAATACAGAAAAAAAAAATTACAATAAAAAAATTAAAAATTAAAATAATTAGAGGGGAGGGGAGAGACAGGCGTAAAAAAATGGCGCATCCTGGTGACATTAATCCTGACTCCCCTGGTGATCTGAAAAAAAAATCAAAAGAAATTCTTAATCAGTAAGGATGCTGTTATAGTCCTTACCTCAGGGAAGACGAAAACAATTTTTTTGTAAAATGGCGACTGCCTAAAAGTAAAAATAATTTTTTACGCATTTTTTTGAAATTCCTGAATTTGTTTTTTACATTAAAAACAATAGTTTTGACACGATGCTGGAAGGAACGATAAAGGATTATATAAAGAAAGTTCACACAAAATTTCAAGTAAATCGGTTGAATAGAACTTGAGATAATGCCGGTACCGTGTGGAAAAAAGTAGTTTCGAAAAAAACGCGTTTAAAAAATTCGATACGGCCGAACTGGACTAGGTACTGCGTCACTAAAGTAACTGTAGCTCTTAAAATAATTTTAAATTTTAAAAATCCTTTGGAGGATATGTTCTTTAGGGTCTAAACTTTAAATATATGAAAAAAATCGAATTTTTCAAAATTCTAGAGTAGAATACCCCATTAACTCAATCAGCAAAACTTCTACCCTCTATAAAGAATGATTGTCTGACCTTTCTGTTCTGGCCTTGGTCTTAAGACTTTCATTATCCAGAAAGTTGTTTAATCATTTCAAATATAAGTATCTATGTACATACTCGTATGTATGGAATATCGGTCTATTTTGGAAGTCATAAGAGTCTAATGGATGATTCATTCAGATCTTCACATACCGATACCCATTAAAAGGTAATTTAAAATTTTGTAGTTCCATAGATTCTAGCAATAGTATAAAATTTTGACAACAATTCTGCTATTATCATCTTTCCAATGGGGCCCATGTTCTGCATTCTGCTACCTCCATTTTACCAAGTTTCTGAAAATATAATCCCTGGTGGGATTTCACTGTGTGTGACGACATCTACGCATTTCACCGCTTTCGAAAAGTAGAAGCCTTTTACCATACTCTGTACAGAAATGTGAATAAGAGTTTGTCAGAGCCCATTGTTGTATTTATTTTTAAAAATTATGTCTGTCACTATGTATTTATTAAAATTTTGTAAATACCAGGCTTCAAAATCAAGATTCATTTAATTGTAGTTACGCACATTAATTCTTTAATATCCATTTGACCCAATGAGAACTCCTTAAAGTCATTCGGTGTTCCGTGGAATGGTTCCTTGAAATGTATGTAGATATGTATATTACCGGCTTATATTATAAATAGATAGATACTAGATTTACTTTCACAATGTTTTGTCGAAATTAAACCGGTACCTGGTATTTTTCATCCTTTTTTACCCTGAAGAGGGCAAATTTTCCACGAAGTTCGTAACACTCGGTAGAAACGTCTGCTATAAGAGATACTCTTGTGAAAGGTGTTCAGCATCGGTGCAGCCGAAGTTAACGTTTTTTCTTGTTATAGCTCTCTTCTAGTACTTTTCACAACAAAACAGCTCAAAAACTTTTATATGCTGCTTTACGCAATGTGTTTTGGGTATAAATCAGAAGCCATTTTTATTTTACACACAAAAGCTATGATTTTCGCAACTAGGCCGAAATGGCAAAAATATACTTGGAATGCTTCACAGCTTAAAATCCCCAACAGAAAATGTGTATGACGCTTAATACTGTGCAGACTAGCAAATACACAGCCACACAGCATATACATACGTACACAAGCAAATCTACGAGTACATCTGTGCGCAAATATGTATGTATGTACATTCACATTCTATTCAAATGCCAGTCAGTTAGACCGCCCCCACAATCGTTCCGTCAAAGCTAAACCAAGGATTTCACATAGCAAATATATACATATAAAAGAGTCATAATCAATGTTTTTCCTTTGAATTCATTTCATTTCTTGCGTCAATTTTTGTGGATTCTTTTAATTTCAACAGTATAGAGCAGAGACTGTTAGTAATTTTTAGCTTCGACAGGCAACTGTACGCTTGAGTTCGCATTTACATTTGTTTAGCGCACCAACCATGCGTTGCCGTTTGTTTTGTCTCCGGTACTTATTTTTTCTGCTTCTACGAGTGAAAGGTTTCCTTGCTTAATATCAGCTTCCACGTACTTAAATTTTAGGAATAAATGCACAAACTTTCAATATATTTGTATGTGTAGGTATAATAGAGACGGTTGATTTATAGGGAGCCCAAAATTCGGAAAAATTGCGTATGCGGGAAATGTTCTAAGGATCATTGTGAACAACTTTGCCTAATTGGTATAAACTCTTTTTAATTGAAGGCATTACATCTCGGAATAATCGGTTTATGGGAGATATATGTATGTCATAGTTGTCTGATTTTCTTCATTTTCACTGTCTTTGTTAAGTATGAGTTAGAGAGAAGTTCTACAAAATTACAAAAATGAAGATTTGCAAAAATTCTCAAAAACTGGGGAAGAAATTTAATAATCCCAAAATATTAAACTTCACCAAAAAAATCGCAGGCACGAAACCATTTTCGGACTCACATTGGCCCGTAAATTATTTCCCGCATACGAGATTTTACAAAAAAAAATCGACCTGCTCTAATGTACATATGTATGTATACGATATACATAGATGTATGTATGTTGTATGCTTGCACATTATTCATAGACAATGACTTGACTTCCTTCATTAACTTCTTGACAAGCAGATGTAGTAGACATCCACCACCATTCCTTCTGCTTCCATATTCGTAATATTTTTTGTTTAAGAATGTTAAATGTTTTATGAAAGCGTAAAAAATGATTTTAATTTTCAGGCAGTTGCCATTTTTCAAAAAAAAAAAAAAAATGTTTTCGTGTTCCCGGACTATAACAGCATCCATACTGATTAAGAATTTCTTTTGATTTTTTTTCCGACCACCAGGAGAGTCAGGATCAATGTCACCAGGATGTGCCATTTTTTTTACAAAAAAAAATTTCGTGTTCCTTAATGATTAAGAATTTTTTTTTGATTTTTTTGTTTTCAGACCACCAGGAGAGTCAGGATCAATGTCACCAAGAGGCGCCATTTTTTATTTATTTTCCGAGATATGATTTATGCTATGACTAGACCACTAAATTTAAGTTTTAACTACTTCCACCTTTGCATAACCCAGAACTGTCAGCCTTATTCAAAAAATCGATTTTTTGAAGCCTCTAAGCAGGCTCCCTCCTTAAGCGCACGTGGGAAATTAATATGGGAACCCGTAACGGTGGCGAAGGGACCTATTGAAGGAATTGAATTAAAAGGTACTTTCATCTTGAAAGTGGGCAGATAAAAGTTGTTTAGCCATCAATAGAGATGTTCTGGGTTGCTTATACTGCGGTACAGAAGCGATGTAGAATAGATGAGGTGTCTCTTCAATATTGCTGTTCTGGTTCTATGAAAACTTAGATAAGCCCATAATTTTTTATGGGTTTGTTGTCTGGTTGCCACTCGCGTTAAGGAGTTAGGTGTAGTCAGAGGCACGAAAAAATTAGAGTTTTCTGTATGTTTTTTTGCTACTAAATCATGTTATTTTACAAAAGCAGTAATATGGCATTATTATAGGATGTGTTGACTTGAAGTCACGAAAATTTCAAAAAAAAAATTAATTTCCGAAGCTATAGTTGTTTGTGTTGATCCTGTTCCGAAAAAAGGTACTTGCGGTGACAAGCATAAGTCCTTGGAGATTCATCTCAAAACAATCGGACAAAAAAAAATTTGTTTTATAAATAGATAATCCCGAGCCTGATCGAAGGATTTTATTTTGTTTTCAAAATTAACAAAATGGTGGCCTCAGGAATTTTTTTTTTAATTTTTGCGAAAAAATAACTGTTGATTTTCTTAAAAAATCGAAATTTTCGAAAAAATAAAAATCCTTCGATCAGGCCCGAGTTTATTATGTATTCTAAAAGCTGTATGAATTTCATTAAAATCTACTGAACGGTTTTCGAGTTACAGTTGTCACCGATTCAAAAAACATAGTTTTGAGAAAAACGCGTTTAAAGTTTCACACTAGCGCTTTGAAGTGCCTGAGCTTTCTTTCTTATTTCTCGAAT
Source organism: Bactrocera zonata (assembly GCA_037783105.1). Lineage (NCBI taxonomy): Eukaryota > Metazoa > Arthropoda > Insecta > Diptera > Tephritidae > Bactrocera > Bactrocera zonata. The sequence goes on from JBAWJQ010002358.1 coordinate 2,388,340, forward strand.
AACTCAAAAACTAATTGTCGGATCAACGTGAAATTTTCAGGGAATATTTTTAAGATATTACACTTAACGAAAATGCAAACAAAAAAAATATTTTTTGAAAATTCTAACTACCCCTAACCCCTTAAGCAACTGGAACGTGTTCAAATGTTGATAATCATCGGCAATTGTAGTGTCTAAGTACAACACCAAAAATAACACCTATATATACATATGTATATCATATATGGCAGGTGATTTACGGCGAAGACCATTAGGTGAGTTGGAATCATTAAGTATGTACTTTCTGCTCTACTGTCCAGCTTTTGCCAGGCTGAGGTCGAGGGATCTTGATAGATATACCTTAGCTGAACCCAGGAATAGGTTGGTATTACTATGATATCAGCCGCCTTAAGGAATTTTTGGTAGGCTCAAAGCACTTGGTCGATCTATGGGAGAGCATAAGCTGCACCAATACTGGTTAGGTTTGATTTGTTCTCTTGTAGGATTCTTAAGTTTTTCGCTCCAGTTATTGAACAATCTGTATCTTACCCAGCGTTATTTGCCACAGCACTCCTTAACAATTCTGAACTAGCAGGTTATTTCCATCACTTAATTGTAACTTCAGATAGAATATTTTTATCGCAATTGTTATTTATTACTTAGACAAATTATGTTGTTAAAAATATTGCCGAAATTATTAACACCCCTTGTACGAATAATTAGCCGAGCTTATTTCACCCAACTCATGTCAACTTCCTAAACGTTTCATAACCACAGGAAATTCTTCGACGTCCAATGTTAAGAATGCGACAGCATTTTCGCACTCAATTACTTACATTATCGCTAACAACCGGATTTGTCGTTCCATTAAATTTTTTTTATGCATTTCCGTATAGGGGATTAAATAGTCATAGCCGTAACCGTTTTGTCCATTTACCACGTCTACTACGTAAAGTGAGTTCAAAATATAAATTTCAGGAGTAACTAATACTCGTACGGCTATGTGAAATTGTCAAGCTCAGTGGGGGTAGTTTTCAACCCTCCTCACAATGGGAGATAATAAAAAACAATTTGCCACTCTGTGACAATTCGTAGAACTAGCGTTACAAAGTTAAGCAGCTAATGGTACCCTATTGTTTTGTAAACTCTTTGTGCTGGCCGTAGAGGGCGCGTCTCTAGGTTTTGCAACATATGGCCAAGTGATATAAAATCATATACTTGAGTGCACCTTTGGGGCTTGTGAGCAGATGCTACTCGGCTAAGAGGGTTCTGCAGTGATTGTGAAAATTTGCAAAGGATTAAATATTGGCATGCACTAAATACTCGTTTATGTGGGAGGGCATATACTGAAAGTTTTAGTTACTAGTAACTAAGTTACTTTGAACTTTACAGCTTTTTTTTAAACAATAAAAAATATAAAAGATATGTTTCAAATAAAACATACATGTATGTATACATACAATTTTTTTGACATATACCAAAATCGATTTTACTTCAGCCACCAAAAAGCCTAGAAAGTTTTACCTAGGGAGTGCAGGTTCTACTGCCATACCTTGTTCGGCATATGAGGGATAACCTCGAAAAAGCGTACATCCCTGAAATATGGAGGACCGCGAAGGTGAAAGGAGTGCTATCTCCCCTGCTATGGAGTCTTGCCGTGGACGACCTACTTGTACTATATAGTATTGCTAACTGATAATGGAATCCGCTGTCAAGGTTATGAGGATGACGTTGCTATTATAGTCAGAGGAAAATTTGAGGACAGTCTCTGTGACTTACTACAAACAGGTTTAAACCTGGCGAAAGGGTGATGAAGTGGGTTGAGTTGAACAACAACCCCTCTAAGGCGACCATCGTCCCGTTTACGAGACTTAGATCTCTGCCCGGCCTCAGGAACCTTTTACTTGGGGACAGAGAGATAGAGATGACCAACATGGTCAAATATCTTGGTCTCTCGCTGGATTTCACTCTGCGGTGGAAGCGGCATGTTGATCTGACCTTGGTCATGTCGACTAAAGCACTAATGGTGCAAGCCAAGGATTGTTAGGTTGTTGTACACTATGATCGTGCGACCGTACGAGGCGATGCCTGGGCTGCAAAAGCTTCGGAGACTTCAGTAGGGCTCCAACTATTAAAGCTGCAACGACTTACATTTATCTGCATGTCGAGTTCAATGCACACTTGTCCGACGGTAGCACTTGAAGTCATGCTTGAGCTCACACCGCCTCATCTAGTGATCGGTCAGGTAGCCAAGCACACACTTCTACAGATGACAGCAAAAGGGTTTGGTAGATGAAGGAGTTAAGCTGCCCTTCTCCCAAGGGACAGAATTACTAAAAGAGTTAAATTCACCAAGGAGTTCAAGGTTACCCTTGGCAGCAAGGATGAATGGAATGATTCCACTCTCGAGCGACTGCTAAGGGATAGTACAATCAAGTGGTATACTGACGGCTCAAAAACGTCGGAGGAAACCGGTGCAGGGGCACGCTCTCCATACCTATGGAAACTTTTCCGAGCATTGTTCAGGCAGAAGTCTTTGCCATAAGTCGGTGCATAGAGATAAACATCCAACTCAACTATCGCAACGAACATAGCTATGACCATGCTTAGCGATAGTCAAACGCCACTTAAAGCTGTCTTCTTCTATGAGATCAAATCGCTACTGATGCAGGAGTGTAGAGAACGGCTGAATAGCCCACAAAGGTATAGTCGGGACGAACTGGCTGATGAGCTCGCCCGCTTCACAGCATGGAAGTTTACTGGAGTGGGTCCGAAAGGAAGAAGGAGTAGGCATAGAGAGGCATTGGCAATAACTACATGGCATGCGGCATGCCAAGTTGCTAATGGAGATATAATCAAAGCAGGTTTAAATATGCATTCAACCTCCCTAAGGATAAACTCAGACAACTGATCGAATTTTACCTTGGCCACTGTTAGCTGTATATTGAATTTTTTCTACATATGTATATGCTGTATAATCACGCTGATCATTTAGATATATATTTTAAAGGGTTTCCGACCTTTCCTTTTATGATATAAAAATGCACGTGCGAAGGATGTTATATGTAGCTTTGGTGCAGCGAAGCTTAAGTTTTTTCTTCTTTTCCTTATGATAGATAAGTAGAAAGGTCTCACGCCTTAGCCTCATGCTACCAACGGAATAAGTTAGTTTATTTCTTCGAACTAAAAGGTTTCGTTGCACCTCTCTTTATATGATTTTTCTTAATCCAAACTCCAGTACATGAATGTTCGCTACTAACAGTAACAAAATTACAAACCAACTTGATAAACTGTAAATTCAAACGATATACTTGTATGTATTTACTAAAGGGTGATTTTTTAAGAGCTTGATAACTTTTTTTTTAAAAAAAACGCATAAAATTTGCAAAATCTCATCGGTTCTTTATTTGAAACGTTAGATTGGTTCATGACATTTACTTTTTGAAGATAATTTCATTTAAATGTTGACCGCGGCTGCGTCTTAGGTGGTCCATTCGGAAAGTCCAATTTCGGGCAACTTTTTCG